>OU565299.1:3952165-4339665 GCA_913789915.3 Sphecodes monilicornis | reverse complement strand
TAAGTTTCATCTCTTGTATTTTTGTTTTGCTAAAGTTTATATCTATCTCTCGAGTTCGCGTTTTCAGTGACCTAGCCATCATCAATCAAGGATTAGATACAAAAATGGCTCCATAACTGCAAGGTGCCTGGACTCTGCATCTTCAATGTCCTGTTTCCGTCATCTAGAGCGTTATTGAATCTAATTTGATGGGTTAACCTTCTAAGCTGGCCTTTTAAGATTAGCTTATCTAATAGTCAGCAATTAATTAGACTGTAATTTTGAAGCTGTTGTCGTAGGATCCCACTAAATATGCGAAAGCTTAAAACTGTTCCAACAACCGAACGCTATGTTTTGATGCAACTATTCTATTTTATTCGACTCGAACTGCAGAATATTCATGCGAGAATTAATACTCTCATTATTTCTCACGTAGAAACATTAATTTTCGTAAAATTTCTTTAGTATTTTAGTACACGAACGTATGAAATCTGTAGTCTACTTTACTGATCCAGCAAAGAATGTCTCCGACGCGATTGCGCAGAGCCCCCGTGGCATCCTAACTTCAATTTTCGCATTCTAAATCCAATCCGAAATTAATATCCCCACATAATTTTGTTTTTTGAAATAGTAACATATTTCCACCAATATTTACGTTAAGTGTGTAATGTTACCCGTCTACCGATATGAAATTAAGTAAGTCTACTACTGTAATTATGTACGCAGTCATTGGTTTGAACATCGTTAGGAGAGACACATGAGAGTAATTTTTGTTTTTTTCCTGTAGTAGGGTGAGCATAGGTCCGTGTAGGTTTCCCATTTGAACATTTGTTCCGTGGATGAGTGCGCAATGGCGATCAGACTAGATTTTCGTGAATTTTTTTATATTGGAGCTTATCCCGAATTTTATTAACAGTTTACCTACCAGTGGACTATTAAAAAGATTCTCAAAGACCGAATTAATTGAAAAAGAAGATTCAAATTAATTCCAAAAGAATTTTGTTTTTATTTTTTTATACTTATCATATTATATAGAAAAATTAATGAAACAATCCCTGTCTATGAATCATATAATTTTAAATACTGTCTCTTTAGACGACAGTGTATAGGCCCATTTTGACACCGTCCTTTAAAAAGCTACATAAGTACTTTGTTTAATTTCTCAGTATGTTTTTTCGAATAAATTTATCGATATCTTCAAAAATCCCTATTTTCTGAGGGCCAATCACCGGTAGGTAAAGCGCAAACGTAATCAGAAAATCAAACAGGGGATAGATAAAGGGGTTGCCAAATGCGAATGGCGGGAACACCAGGGAGTCTCATCGACGAGGAAGAGAAGTGGGGATATCCGGTTGCTATAGTTAGGTCTGATCGCCATCGTCGTAAGGAGTGATCTATGTTTTCAGGAAAGAACCAGATCTCGAATTGGAGGGTCTCCTGAAGAGGCATTACACGACCGTGGAGTTTTTTCAGGGCACCATGATGAACGCGGTGGATCTGGAACGCGTTAAGGTACCCCCACGCCCTAGACCACCCACTATAATACCCCACCAACCTCAAAGAACCCACCAATCAAATCGCTCCGCGCGTGGCCGCCCGATCTTCTCATTTTCTTGCAGTATTCAGGTTATTTCGCGGTTTTCCCTCCAGGACGCGACCAATATACATAAACGATATATACGACACATGCGAAATTGGTCGCACACGGCGGCAAACATAAGCATCAGCGTGTCATATTCATCGTCGTATCGTGTCGTGTAAATTCACTGGAACAACCGCCATTTCGTCGTAGACTTACAACTTCGGTTAAACGTACATGTACACGTGCATACACACACGCACACATGTACACATGACTATTCGAGTACTGTGATGTTAGGTGCATACTACGTTGGGATATTATGATATCGACTCTTGGTTTCCTCACTTTTCTAGATTTTTCTGTATTATTTCTCTCTCTCTATCTCTCTATCTCTCTCTCCCTTTCTCTCGTAACTACTTTGTTTTCATATTCCTGTTTCTCTTCCACTGCTCTGCTTGAAGGTCATCGCGGAACCGCGCTTGCCACGCCTTCGGTCGCCTAGTAGAACTAGTCGCCTTTGCGCGAAATTTGAATTTCAATAGTGCATCATAAAAAAAATTATCTAAAAAATTTAGATAATTAAAATTACTGATTACCGCAGATCATTCGATATTTTCGGAGAGTAGATGACTGCGTGGCACCGTGTAGCGTTGTTTCATGCAGTTTTCGGCTATGAGGCCGTTCTTTTGAAGTGACTAATGCGGTTTGAGTGTGACAAATGGGAAAATTCTCTGGTGGAAACAGCGATAGTATTCAATATTCCAATGACTAATACTAGATTCCTATGGATTTTGATGCTCTAAATACGAATCTGATAATCAATTTTCCTGTCATTTCTAGTTTTTGAAAGATTTCACTTTGCAGATGAATTTTAGTTTTTGGCTATGAGAATATTTTGTGCGGTAATAGATAATATGACTAATTCTTCAACAAAATTGTTCTATAGACTGTCCTAACTATAATATAAATATAAAATACTTTCCAATTTATTTTGAAAATTGCGAGTTTAAGACGAAATTGACAAACTGAATTTTGTTGTCGATTGAAAAGATACCAAGAGTGGTTCTTAAAGCCAAAATCTATATGAGTTCAGTTAATTATTCAAATAATAATATTTGGTGTCAATAGTATTGAATAATGAGTACTAAAATGATGGTAAAAAATCGATTAAAAAATGTAATTTCTTAAAGCTATAGCCGATAAGATTACTTGTTGGTATATTGAAGTCCTTAAATTAATACTTACTATTTTACTATAAAAAGCAGCAATAAAGATGATGAATAACGACGTTTATCAAAAACCAAAGCTGATAAAGATGAACCGTTTTTGGATTCGAGTTTAAATTTAAAACTACCCGTGCCCCCCATAATTTATCACAAAATCGAAATTTTTGTCCACAATATACACTATTTGACATTAAAAAAAACCATAGACATCGTTTCAAATCTCGTAATACATTCGAGTATATTCAAAGTCCACAAACAATATTATAAAACAATTGTGCAAACGATGTCAAATATCATTCGACCAGAACTGTAGCAACTATCCATCCACAACACTGTTACAGTCACCCACATCAGTCACTCCAAAAGACCATCCTCACACTTTTCGGGTATGTATATAGTACAGACATGAATGTACATATTTCTCTCTTACATATGCATAGGATCGCACATAGGTACGCGCGTGGGTACGTACATATGTACGCATCTTTCGACAGAAATATAGCGAATTAATTACAAAGTAGAAAGCAAACGCCTGCGACTGCATGGTATGCTGGTAATGAGCTATGAGCCGACTCAGCGTGCAGTAGAGACTTACTTAGACCTGTTTACCACATGTGTACTTTTTCCTATGTCCTATGGCCTACGAGGGAGGCCAGCCCCCATAGTTCCTAGAAATCTAACAGAATCGCGAGATTTATTGAAAAATTCAATCAGCACTGCGTCAAGGTGCCATTTCTCCCTTTCTCCCCCGAGAAGGGGGGAGCCGGGGTGATAAGGGATGTCCGGCGACCTTGACAATTTCTTCAAGGGCGCAGTCCGGTCAGTCAGAGGTGAACCTTTTTCATAAAATATACCATATCGGTGCCACTTAGGAAACCACCAGATCTCGAGCTAGAGGGACTGTTCAAGCGGCACTTCACCACCGTGGAGTTCTTTAAGGGGACTATCATGAACCCCATTGATCTGCAGCGAGTCAAGGTGAGCCTCAAGGACACAGATATCCAGAACCCCTAGTCCTGTCCACGAAGTAAGTGTACCGTACGTGACACCGACAGAGATCTGTGTATCGTGCCGACCAACCCCGCAGGTCACCCGTCCTCCGTACGGTCGCTCGTGTGTTCCCCTCTTCCGTATCGTTCGCGTGGCCACGGCAGCCATGACAGTAACATTTAGGCGAAATTTGTTCAGGACTGTTGACAACTCTGTGTAACTTTGAAGTCACATACCGGTACATCAGTATTTTCTAGTCTATCACAATGACACAAAAGTAACTTGTTCTTTTGTATCTCCTGTGTAACCAAGACGTATGGTTTAATGTTATGCATCGCTATAAAATCGTAAATCCAATTTTTTGTTAAACTGTGAATTCATTGTTCATTTGTATCTGGAGGATAATATTTGCTGTTGTCAAGTTCAAAAAACTTTTTACTTTCATAACAAAGAAATATTGATTTAAAAATGGTTTGGCAAGACTTCGGAAAAGTCCCCCCACCGTTTCGGCACGAGACTTACGTCATTCTCTTTGGTTTGACATGCTGATCACGAAATGTAATTGTCATTTTTGGCGGAAATGAGCAGTTTTCGAGATATTCGCGAAAAACTGTTGCTACTACTACATGAATCTACTATACCTACGCGCCCGAGACGGTCTGTTGCTGCGTGTATGCAGCATAGAACCACCTCATTCCTGCTCCTCGGCGCAGCGGCTGACAAGCAACCTATATAACGGGTGAACTTGTTAAAAAGCTATTTCCAATATAGAATATAGAAACATTGGGATTTCCGAGATTTTTTATGTTGACGAATGTGAGATGTTAAAACATTGTTCGCTCGAAAAAAACTAACCTAGACTAAACGTAAACCTCATTGCTTAATGTTTCAAGTGTTGAAATGAATGGTTTTCCAAGTCAGGTCAGGGTGCGAGAACGGTGTGGCTCACGCCATCCTTTGAGCCCCTACCAACCCATCTGACCCTGACCAACATCTGAAGTCACCTTCGGCCTTACATTACCCAGGGTTTAAAAATCTCTGAAATCCTAATATTCCTACATTCTATATCGAAAATATCTTTTCAACAAGTTCAGCTGTTATATAGGTTGCTTGTCAGCCGCTGCGCCGATTAGCAGTACCCGGGGGGGGGGGGGTCTATGCTGCATACACGCAGCTGCAGGCCGTCTCGGGTGTGTAGGTATACGCAGGATTTATGTAGTAGTAGCAGTAGTTTTTCGCGAATATCTTGAAAACTACTCATTTCCGCCAAAAATGACAATTACATTTCGTGATCAGCATCTCAAAATGAAGAGAATGACGTAAGTCTCGTGCCGAAACGGGGGGGGGGGACTTTTCCGAAGTTCAGCCAATGGTTTAATTAGATAGATTTAATTAGATGAGGTCCAAAATCTATCTGATTAATCCATTGTTTATTGTAATATTAAAGTACTCATCAATAATATTTACTATTTCATAGTAAGATAAGAGGAAAAATATTGATTTTTCAAATACCAAAGTTGGCAAAGAAAAATTGTTATCGGATTCAAGTTTAGTGTCTAAAACAGGCATGTCCAGAAGTAGCTCACTTGGAGGCAAATTCGAGGGAGACGCTTACTTCTCTCGCCCGCGCGTCTGACTCCTCGTGGCGGCCGTAGTCCTCCGAGCTCCTCAGACCCGTGTCTATCGTGGGTCCGAGAGTCGCCCCAACGCGCCACAAGCGGTACACATTGCAAGCTGTAGGCACGGGTCTGAGGAGCTCGGAGGACTACGGCCGCCACGGGGAGCGAGACGCGCGGGCGGGTGAAGCAGTCGTCTCCCTCGAATTTGCCTCCAAGTGAGCTACTTCTGGACATGCCTGGTCTAAAACTATGAGAATTAGTTGTTTGCTGTAGAAATATCCAAGTTTTTGTTAATAATACTCATTGTTTCACAGTAGCAAACAGTAAAATATTTATTTAAAAATTATATTTTTCAAAAACTAAGGATGATACAGATGCATGGTTCTTGTGCATTCTAGTTTAACGTATCACAATTGATCAGGAGTACGCATTTGTGCACTAACAAATGGTTAAAATATCTCTTTAAATATTAGATTTCTAAGTAGCTAAGGGCGAAAAAGAAAACGATATTCAGATTTGAGTATAGCGTATGAAACTGTAATAGAATCGTTCATTATTTAGGAGAGTATTACAGTTATTGTAAATAATATTCACTAATTCACTAGTTCAATCCCTTGTTTGCAAGTGTAGTCATAGGGGAAAATAAAAAAACAAATTTTTGCTGTATTTTCTCCACTTAATTGAATCTAGACATTTTGAAAAAAATTTGACGCATTTGATTTTATTATACGATTCCGTCAGTTGTAAACTCTGGGAACAAAAAATGAAAAACATGAAAAAATACAGATTCCATATTAAAATTTAAAAGCGACGTCTCTTACATCAATTCAGTTATGAGATATTGTTATAAGCATTATTCCGAAGGCGATTCCTGAAATAAAATGATGTAATTTCTAATTTACTAATCCTACATTGTGTCGAGATATCATTAATTTGAGAAATATTTAAATCATAACGTTGCAAAGAAGTAGTACGTATACCTATTGCTCTGAAATCTCGGTGTAGATAGGTCTATTTACTGGTTAATTATAATATTGCTAATTATGAAATTAACACAAATGTACATTTATATTTCCCCGTCATTTTTCGGATACTTCAGTCAGATAAAAAAATGCTGCACCTTTTAATCAACAACAAATTGCAGCATTAAGAATTTAACAAAAAATTTTACTTGGATGGAAAGTCAATGTTACCTTCTACTTTTTCAAACGACACCACATATCATATTTTTTACTGTATAGCTTTGTAGATGACGTCAAGACGAATTTATTGACCTAATATACTATAACTTCGAGGTGACCTTGAACTTAAAAAATTTTTCACGAGCTTGTCGCTATAATATTTGACCTAGGTCACTGGTATTCAATTGCAAATCTACTTGTGTAAAAACTTTTTGAAGTAACTCCTTTCATGAAAAAATAAAGTTTTTTTTAAACTAACAGTAAAGATAATACAAAAACAATATCATTTTACCTTTTTTTTATTTTCACATGTTTTACTTGTTATACTTTACTACAGCCATGTCCAGAAGTAGCTCACTTGGAGGCAAATTCGAGGGAGACGCCTATTTCTCCCGCCCGTGAGTCTCGCTCCCCGTGGCGGCTATCGTCTTCCGAGCTCCTCAGACCCGTGCCTACCGTGGGTCCGGGAGTCGCCACTACGCGCTCACGCGGTACATATTGCAAGCGGTAGGCACGAGTCTGAGGAGCTCGGAGGGCTACGGCCGCCACGGGGAGCGAGACGCGCGGGCTTGAGAAGTAGGCGTCTCCCTCGAATTTCCCTCCAAGTGAGTTACTTCTGGACATGCCTGCTTTACTATATGGTATGCATACAGTATTTCATACACAGTAAAAACTTCTTTCACTAACTTTCTGCATTACTTTATTTTTGTCAAGCTGTTATAGATAATTAAAGTAAAAGTTTCAATTTCTGCAAGCAAACGCCCTTTTTGTTACATACGTGTATCGCACGCGACGCATCGTTTACAGAAGGAATACTAATTAATAAATGTAACAACGGAAAGAAAGAATAAAGTTATATTGACTAAATTTTTTGGATCACTTTATACGTTTAATTCGAAGAGACTGTCATAGCTGCTGCTGCGAACGATCGGTTGTCGGCCCGATTGCGCAAACAGAACGGACGCTGTTATTCCAGGATGGTTGTTGCTTGTGTGTTACCTTCTATGCACATTGAGGATGTCTCACGGAACCCCTTTGACGCATTTCCTATGCTGTCATACGCTTTCGTGTCTCATCAGTCCGAAACGAATCACTCGTGTCGAATCGATTACACGCGACCCATTGTGAGCGGTCGGGATCAAACGATTACGCTATTTGGTGCACCCGAAGATACCCAGGAGTACCTACGCAAGACGGGTTACTAATTGCCAAATTGATCAACTTTTGCAATCGATATCAAGGACTTCGTTCAAATTTAAATTTTGTAGTTTTAGTTTAGTTTTTTACTTTACTTAGTTGAAGAACGCTAAATGTCGAAGATATTTTCACAAAATTGACATTTAGCAATTTTCCACTCAATGTTAGCTATTTTGGAAAAAAATCTAACATCTTATTATGTATTGGAACGTAATATAAATACGTTCGATTATGTACAGAATCTGTTTCTATTTATTAGTAAAGTGCAGAATTATATTTAATCAGTAGCTTCTTTTCAATTAAAGTTATGTATATATACAGGGTGGAAATTATAAAGTGTTACAGACGAATATCTCCAAAAGTATTAATTATACGCAAAAATCTTTCAGATGAAAGTTGTTCAGCAGCGGTGGGGGGGGGGGTCCTCATGTGTTGGAACTTTAATTTTTCTCAGTGGACACTCCAAGGCGAGGTGAAGTTCAACTTTCTTTTTTTAAATGGAATTATATTTTTTTTATCCATCACCAAATAGTGCGTTTTAAGACGAGCTCAATTACCTATGACTCAAGGTTATTCAAGGTCAAACTTGCAGGGAAATGCAGAAAAGGTGTGATCGTTTTATTTGTTCTTCAGTTTAGTATGTGTTCAAAATGATTACCTCTTACTTCAATGCACTTAACAACTCTTTGTTTAAATGATTTTCTAACTTTGTTCAACATTTCAACATTTATCTTAGCACAAGCTTCGCATATTTTGATTTTCTTGTTTTCACGCATCGTAGACTTAATGGACATTACGCAGTTTTTAAGCACAGAACCTGAACGGAGAACATACTGTTCTAGTCTTTTAAATGCCATATGCGCGATTTTGATGACCGCATAATTTTTCCTGCATTCTCCTAGTACCATAAACATATAAAAACAATTTTGATACATTTCCATTTTCACCACTTATTTAACCGTTTGAGTCCCAGGGGGTATTGAAAAAACACTGTCGAAGAATTGTAAACAGCGCAACCGCGCTTTCTCTAAATGACTACGAAAAGACCCAAGTAGCGCGATAGCGCTTGTTTTATTTTATTTTGTAATGTATTATTGCATTATTATAGTATTATTCTACCTATTGTAAAATGTACTATTTACATTAAATGGAGCTGTGTGATGTACTTGCGTCAGTAGATCTGAGCGCGCGACTTCGACAATCGGTAACGCACCGTCAGTTGTCCACAATGCTCAAAATGTGCTGTGTTTTCTCGACATAAAATCTCAACAGCGCGATCGCGCTGCTTGGGACTTAAACGGTTAAGTACTATCTTTCAAAGAAGGATACCTTAGCACGAATAGTAATGTAAGTAAACTGACTATCGTGCAGAAGAGCATAGTAATACATAAATACGTTTGTTTTCATTTTATTGATAATGTCTTTGATGTTGTCCTGAGTAATGCTAATATTGAACACAGGTTATTGTTTTGGTGTGAAAGTTCGAAGGCACGAACCAAAGTACAAATAAAACGATCACACCTTTTCTGCATTTCCCTGCAAGTTTGACTTTGAATGACCTTGAATCATAGGTAATTGAACTCCTCTTAACACGCACTATTTATCACCTCACCTTGGAGTGTACACCAGGAAAAATAAAAGTTCCACCACATGATGTCCCCTCGGTACTGAACAACTTTCATCTGAAACATTTTTGTGTATAATCAATATTTTTGGAGATATTCGTCTATAACCCTTTATAATTTCCACTCTGTGTATATATAATGATTCATAACTAAATCGTCAAAATTAGAATATATTTATATTTGCTTTATGTTACTCCTCTATAATACCTACCTATATGGAAGATTAGAGGGAGGAAGGGTTTAAGTCATCACTTTGCTGAGTTCGAATTTGTTTGAGAAATACAAGCCTCCCAATTTTTGTTTATTTTTATATAAAGAGAGACCTTACTTTTGCTAACAGGATATTCAAATTTCAGATGTTGATCAAAGTCAAATATTCCGTAGTATAATGTGCTCAAATAGGCATGGTTTAAGTCACCATTTTGTTGAATTCGGATTCGTTTACAAAATACAGACCTACGAATTTTCTAATGTTTTTATACCTTCGATGAAGAATGTTTTTACAAACACGGTGGTATTTATAAATTTTTTTTCTGAAAAACTACTAACCGGATTGAGTTGATTTTTGATATTTTTTTATTTCAATCGAGAATGCTTAGCCCATAGTAAACAAATTTTCCTCGTAGTAAATCCAATTCTGTAACATTAAATTTAGCAACAAATTCATATAAATTCTTAGGTACAAATTTTTGCTGATGTTCCTTTTCTAGCCGCGTTCAAAATCGACCTTTTGTGCAATTCGTGTCAAGAATTTAGTTGCAAATGGAATATTGAATGTTGTAGTAAATGTAAAATCATAAGAGGTTTATATCATCACTTTGTTGGTTCTAAATTTGTTTAAGAAATACAAGCCTTAGAATTATTTAATCTTTACTTATCTTATTAAATAATTGGTTCCGCAATAGTTTATAAAAATTAACAAGAATCTTGTTCATATATGAATACAAGCTAACTCTAAGTCTAAGTAAAAGTTTGGAAAGACTGCTAAATTCAGCGATTAGTATTTTTTCTTCTTTAGTAACAAAAATAATTTTGGCTATAGACCAAGACCTTTAGATTAATACAAGCAATTTTCAATTCGCAAGTACATGACAGGCTGAGAATTATAGTGGCATAAGTAACATATTATATATTAGGAATAGCCAACAGGTCGATAAGCGAGTTTTAATCGATCACAGCCGACAGGAGAAGATAGTGACATGCATTTTTTCTGTGGCTACTTTTCAATTATTAAATATTATTAATAAAATATCATGTTGGTTTAAAACCCCACCCTCATGGTCACTTATTAGTACACAAGAGATTTTTAAGAAAAAAAGTCGATCATATATATATACACATATACAGAAGTTGGCCACCCCTGACATACTTGGTATATTGAGTAAAATAATATTTGCCCTTCGTTATTATACAAAACTCCATATACGCATTGCGGTTGCAAAAGTACATCTATTGGTTCAGAAAACTATAAGAAATGTTTGCACGTGAAAATTAAAGAATGAAACAGAATTGTATACAATTTACAAGCGAATTATCTAATTAAGATTGGCTTATACCGATATACGGTGACTCCCATAAATATTAGGACGCTCTATTAAAAAGATGATAACTTTTTTAATATTAGACCCTACATCTTGGATTTTTTTGAGAAGTACGAACAATTAGTGCACTACATGGCGTGAACAATTTTGAAGAAATTGCAATTGATCGGAATTGCAGAGAGAATACTAAAAGTTGTATTTTACAACTTCTTTATATGGACTTCTATTGAAAATTTAAAAAATACGTTTTGTAGATCTGTGTTGTAAATCAACAGTTGAAAACAATAGAGCGTAAGGTGGACTTACACCATTATGATCCCAAATGGTTCGTTCTATTCGTTTAGTGGCGAAAGAATAAGCTGCTATTTTTCAGTAAAGAATGAAGGTCTACGTCAATTAACGTTGCCGGTAAATAAATGATGCCTTTAAGTTTCGAAAAACAATATTAACTCAAATCTTCAGAATATGCACTTACATCGCTATTCTTAGCCCGCCACGTACAGCTTTGTTCAGAAAATCATTTTTTTTTAAATAGACCAAGATTTCAAGTTTCCCCTGTGTTTGAAATGATGATTTAAACCCTCCTCAATTCACATGTACTACGTCTCAATGAATTTTGGACAAAATATCCGTAACGTAAGCTGCGAAAATCGATCGATTTGGCACAGTTTAGTCAACTGCAGTCGCAAAACCTTGAGACCCGTCGTACTGGGAAACACATTCCCAGTCTCTACCAACACGTGTCGACATAGATACACGTGTGTACGTATTCTGGTATGGTAACTCCGTGTTAAAAAACGCCCATTAAAGGTTGTTTGTACCTTTCGGATAGATCCATGCCTGCTGTCGATCCAGGTGGGTATGTGCTTGCTGAAGGACTAGTTTGAACGATTAGTCGTTCGTAGCAATTTTCCTTCGGTACAGACCTAGAGTATTATGCGACAGTGAGCAATGGTCTCCTGCTATGTACAAGGTGTCTCCGAAAATCATGGCATTTCCTTTTACGAAAGTATAATGTCTTGACAACAATGAAATAAATGTCGGTCAAAGTTTGGCGACAGGGTTTCATTTTTGACAAAATTAAGCAATTAAATTGCAATCAAATTTGGTGCTGCAATTTTTCAATATAACTCAAATATAACATATAAATAAACATATAATTTGTCTTGTACTTTCAGGAAAAATATAGGTGGTGTGAATTTTAACAATTTTGCTGAGCTAAAATGTTGCTTTTTCAAGAAGAATTGTTACTTACATATTAACATAGACATTTTATAGTACAATTCCTACAAGTTTCATTTAAAAATTAATAACAGTAAAAATGTGGCAGCCAAATTTGTAAAACAGTTTCCATAGAGTTATATCTTTAATCTTATAAAACATAAAGATAACTTTTCTTAAATAAAATAAAAGTGGAAATTATTATATACATGATAAACTATACATTTTCATCGACAAATTCCTCCATACGTTTCATTAAAAGATACGTTGCAATGAATATGCGGTAGCGAATTTTTCATAACAATTGTAATTACATGTGTAATTTTACATAAAATTAAAAACAACTTTATCGAAGAAAATAAAAATGGAAATTGTAATATGCATTTTACACTACGTAATTTCATGCATATGTTCTGTGATTTTATTTAAAAAATCAATTATTTGGTGCCTTTATTAACAAAATTTTACTTTCTTTCGCACGAGAAGTTGCCAGTGAAACAAAAGTTCTACCATTTCCGGTATACTCTGTACATACAAGACATCATTTAATTCAGGATGTAAGAAGAAAACAAGGAAAATTCTACTTGAAAAAAAATCAGTCGAAAACTCAGAACGAAAATCATCTTTTCTAAGAGGCTCGGCTCTGTAGTCAACTTTTTTAAGAAAATAAATCTTCTTTGAAAGAGGAATATTCTTTTTCGACTCATTTTTGCATGTAGAATCGTTTTACATCGTTAAGTATTATAGACGCCTCGCGAAACCTGCGTTGAAACGTATGAACGGTATGTTGTCTTGGCTATTTACGTAGAATACTCTCTTTCGTATTGATTAAACGTAGGTCTGATTAGAAGACAGTTGATTGGCATGTTGGCAGAGCTTTGAGATTTGCCAGTTCCGTGTCTAGCTGGCGTTTGCCTATCTAAGGAATGCCATTAGAACTCGCTTTTACATTTTGTTGTTGTTGGGAAGACATTTTGGCAGCGCGTGTAGCAGAAAACGACAAGGAAAGATTAAAGAAATTTCTTACTTCCAATAAAGAATAATCAAAAGATCGCCTGGAACGCGTGTCGGTTCGGAAAAATATTTTCTTGGTTCTTAGTTGAAAATTTCAAAGTTCAATTTTAATTTGGAAATTGAGTGAAAAAAAGGAAAGTTTTTTAAAATTCCTATATTTCCGGCGACGTGCATCGCCATTTTGTTTCTGCATACCCGCAAAGCCTATTAAAAACTGCCCTAGTAATAACGCTTTTTAACAAATCTTGACACGTAGCTCGCATTCCCCAGAATATTCGATTTCTGTCTAGTTTTTCATGCATTAGCGTCATTACATTGAAACGTCATTGATATTGCTCCGTTATATCGTTTAAAGTCGAATTTCCCGCTGTAATGTGACGCCGTTTAGTGCAGACCAAGCTTCGAAAGTCCCGCCACAATTGAAAATTTGAAATGTACACTGTGATTCGAAAATATCTCGATGCTCATAAATTGAAATATCGATGTTTCCGATTGTTATCAGAGATTTTGATCAAAATTAATATTGCACAGTGTACTGTAAGCAATATGGGGGGAAGGGTGGGTGGGTTGAGTCATCACTTCATTGAATTTGTTTAAAAAATACAGACTCAGAAGAATGCGTCAAACCATCTTAAAGATTCACAGGCATAGTTAGACGTCCTAAATATTTGGGAAGATTGCAAAATTTATCTTTCAGTATCTCCTAACTTACATCACAAAATAATTTTTCAATGGAAAAAATAATTTTGTCGATACAACAAACTGTCTAGATTAAGATAAAAAATGTTGCAATCTGACAAATAGTTCTTGCGGAAAAGATGTATAAATACGTTCTTGACAAATGTGCAGAAATTGCAAACTTTACCAGTCTGTGTTTTATAAATAAATTAGAAAATGATGGCTCAAACGCCCTTCAAATTTGATTTGTCTGAAATTCGTAAGTGTGCGGATACTTCCGGGCGATAGTGTACTTTCAGCAGTTTCAAAACGATTCTTCCGCCACTTTGTTTTTCGACATTTGCCCGTGAAAAAACGATTTCGGTTTCGCCGCTGCTTTCTGACTCCCGTCCCGATCCAGACTACATTTTTAACACTCCGTTAAGTAATTGTTGTGCGCGACAGATGGAATAAAGGTTACCGATCGGTTTTAGGTCCACGAAGCGGACGCGTGTTTGGTGCTGGCGAATAAGTACTGTCAAGATCCAGACGCAGAGGACGCGGCGAACATCATGCGCGTCATCTCCATCAAGAACTACTCGGACGACATTCGCGTTATCATTCAATTAATGCAATATCACAACAAGGTATTATCAACAAGATTATATTATTATTATTCTGTCGTATAAAATTATTAGGTGCACAAATTAACCCGTAGTCAATCGAACTCAATAACTCAAACAATCGAAGCACAGTCCATTCCTAAAAATAATCTCTGCCATTTTCGACTTACTTGAAAAGTAAAAGAGTTGAATCCGACATAAAATTACAGTTGATTAATTGTGAGAGCCACGAATTAATTTGTACGCCTAATACTTTAGAACTTGTGTTAACTTTATCCTCAACCTTGAGTTTCTTTAGTTAACTGTCATTTCGATGAAACTATTGATTTAACATTGACTTAGTATTTGCTTAATAGCTTTTTTTAAAGTCAATATTTAACGACCACCATTTCATTTTTTAATCCCCTACACTCCATTGGCACCGCAATGGCGACATCCCTGATTAACTACCTAATGGTAATCGCAGCAATACTATTTCTATTTCTAGTATTTCTATTTTTATTAGAACAAAGCAAACCAATAAACAAAATCCAAGTAAATAAATCTACAAATATCTCTAATTTTATTATCTCAGAATAAAATGTATGGTTCTCAAGAGATTCGTTTTTACAATTGCTTTTACAAAATGCTTGGGTTGCTAATGGTAATTCAATTTTTGTTGAGGCAGTTTTTATCGTTACTTAAAAAAGTGTATTCCATAAAACAATCGCACTATAGAATAGGTAGAAAGACGTTTGAGTCAAATATCCACACAGATTCGTACAAATTTTTTATAGTCGTAATATTTCTCATTTCTATGACACAAAGACATAAAATAATATGAATATAGAAATATATATGAAACGTATAACTTAAATATGTGTTTTTAATTGTTCACATGGTAAACGGTAAGAACTTTAACTTGATTACCTAATGTTATAGAGGAAGCCAATTTGACAAAACTACATTTTTAAAACGGAATGTTTCTACAGCATTTCTTTTTCCTAAAATGCAACCTGTTAGAACAAAATGTTTAATATTGAGTAGTTTTTATAAACATAACTATTTCATTACACGTAATTAATTAAGGCTCCAGGATTTATTTACTTTCGTTCAGGACCTCTCTTTTTCTATCAACTTCGATTCCAATGAAATTGAGAAACTCTGATTCAAATTTTTTTTATGAAAGCTTAATGTCTCTCCGGCTCTCATGTCCCGGATACAGATTAAACTCCCTAGAGACATTGCATGCAATGCTTTTTCCGTCTAAGGTTCTGAATCACCGACTCCATAGAAATTGCGCTAGTACAGTAGCGGACTCTACCTAATTGGAACGGTCAGCTAGTGAACTACATGAGACTTCAACATAGGAAGGCGGAGGAGGTCAGATTTTACGGCGTTGCCAGCTTTCGAAGTGCAATCTTGCCAGATTGTATTCGTAGGAAAACCATCGATGCTTGAAACGACAGCGTTATTCCGGCTTCTTTCTTGCTTCTCGGAATTTTAGAAATTCATAGGCGGATGCTTCTTCATCTGAAGCATAAAAGTTTCGATCGTAAATAATTTTATTAAACAATTTTTATTTTTGGGGCCTCAACATCAGAGGCAGCATAGTAACGTGTATATTGGCCATTTTATGATATATTGGGCATTCTTACAACGATTCTTACAAATTTGCTATTTGTTTTGTTTAAAATGTACTTTTTCTCTATACGTTAACCCTCTGTATTCGAAGCTATTTTGACTCCAGAGTCCAAACATTTTGTTTAAAATGTCTTTGTTACATATGACATTTATCATTTTATCCACATGAAATCGAGTGTATTTACTCACACCATATTTGAAGTTTAAGCAATTTATTAAACCCAAAGACATTTAGCAATGTAGTAATTGCTTTGATTTATAGTATAGTAACATTTAATGGTGCTTCAGAAGAGACAGTCGAGCGCACAGGGTTAAGTATATAATGAAACAATGTCCCACAGAGTTCAATTATAATTAGTACAATACAGTATCGAAAGGTGGTATTATAATTAGCTTGAAACTACAAGAGTCCGTACGATTTGATTAAAAATATTATAACTAAAACCAACATAATCAAGTCTAGGCCTAGAAACAGTGCAAGCACAATCAAGCTTATATATTCATTGAACTTGCGAATTATTTTGAAAGAAAGGAAAAGTTTAAGTTATCGCCTCGACACTCTAAATTCATTTTCAAAACACAAACATATTTCCATCTTTCGCCCACTTCATAAATAAAATTTTTAAAAAAATTTTCACGGCGCAAAATGACTTCCTCGCGTAGCGTTGCACAAAGAAACCCGTCGTCCTCGAGATTCTCCGAGCTCAAGCAAGTTTTATCAGCGCGAGGTAACTTTGTTGCAGGCCTACTTATTAAACATTCCATCATGGGACTGGAAACAGGGCGACGACGTAATCTGCCTCGCCGAGTTGAAGCTAGGTTTCATCGCGCAGTCCTGCCTGGCGCCGGGTTTCAGCACGATGATGGCGAACCTGTTCGCGATGCGCTCGTTCAAGACGGTCAGTAAAATGGCGGCCATCGATCCACTCCCACCTCTCATCTATGCATGTGTGAACAATGTTTCCATAGGGTCTTTTTTCATGGTCGAGCAGTTCACAGTGATCGCGTGCGATATTTCTCCTTCGACATTTTGAAACGTTAACGACCTCGTTTAGGGTCCTTCCCCATAGCGGGCCCTCCCCTCCCCCCTCCCAGGAATTTTCGCCGTTTCGTCTCGTTTCGAGAATTTTTCGAACGGTTTTTGATCTTTTTATGATGGGGTATTCCGTACTTTTCCCGCGCAAATGGACAAGGCGCGGTCGTTCTCACTGTGGACAATGAAACGCGGGTACCGTACATGCATAGGAGCGCGTGTGATTTAGAAATGGTTGGTTGATTGGTACCAGTCGCCCGATATGCAGGCTTGGCAGAATGACTACCTACGTGGAACTGGAATGGAGATGTACACCGAAACACTGAGCCCTACCTTCATTGGAATGCCCTTTGCCAAAGCCACTGAGTAAGTCGGTTCATGACCAATCCAACAACAGCAACCTGTGGTTCTGGTTCAAGAGACTGACCTGTGGTCCCGTCATCTATCGTGCCCTGACATCAAGTCCCAGCGGAAAAGACTAAACGCGGTGTTTCATTGATAGGTTCAGCTACAGATTCATGAAACTTTCCTGAAACTTAGATGACATGAAACGGTATAATAATACATACTTATTTGACACCACAATGCATGTGAAAGAGGGGAAAGCTAGCTTGAAGAAAACAATAGCTTTAATGACGAATAACTCGAGAATTATTAGACATAGAAGAAGTGCCAAAGAGAGAAATTCTACACTTTTGAATTATGATTTGATTGTCTGAGTTTAAGCAAGATTTGCAAAATGTCTGTTTTAGGGGGTATTCGTTTAATAAATATTGTAGTTCTTCAAAGTTTTGATTGTCCATTCTGATGAAACTTTGCAAGTAACACGGATCTCATAAAAATATAGTATCTTTCATGTCCACGTTAACAAAGGCGGAATCACTAGAGAGGGGTCTCGAGTCTCTTGAATCAGAATGAAAATAAAAGGATGAAGCTTTGCCTCGCCTATGTCTCTCACTACGCTCCACTCTGCTATATACATTGTATGGACTATATATGTATGTATATCTGTATATATACATATATATCTATACTCGATATATGTATACTTCATATATGTACATATAAAAATATTCACACATATATATATATATATATATATATATATATATATCAAATATTATATAATATAATACCAAGTAGTAGCATTATTCTATATGGAATATTTCCGGCTAATATTATATATTTTCTATGTTGTATTGTATTAATATAATAAATATTTATATAAACTTGTATAAAACAATTGTACGTATAGATTGTGCATACTAAATGATATCATTAAGTGACACATTTAAAATGAAAATATTTGACATTTAACAATACATTATATAATATTATTATTGTTTTATTATATCAATATTCTATTACAATATAATATGTTGAACATAAAGCATGCAATACAATATATGTACACATTATGTACAATTATTATGTTTTGTGATGTCAATATAAATATCAAATATTAATATCATTTATTCAATATTAAATAGTTCTGTTTCAAATTATATATAATACTCATTATACTCTGTATTTGTTACAGTATATTACAAATATAATACTATGTAATCACAATCACAAATATAATAATATAATTTAATAATCAATATAAGAATAAAACATAATAAATATGGGGTATGCAATACCCTATGTACATGTGCAATTAGTATATTGTATAATTTAATATTACATGGCAGCATACTACACAATAATGATTGTAATTGAATATTATATAATATTATATATATATATGTGTATATACTTAAATATGTATATATACAATATGAACGTGTCAATGATACTATACAGTACCGTATATGTGCTACACACATAATCGATGTAAGCCACCCCCTCATCGCTTTGGTAACGTCTCAGTAATTTCACAGAATCTCTTGCAAGTTCCATGTACCGTTCAAGTTCAATCGTACTTACATAAAATCGCGGATTGCACGGTCATGGACAAATTTCGATATCTCGCTGGAGAATTCACACTCGAGGATCATCAAGACGCTGTAAGCTTCGCCTCTGCCTACCGTCTGTCAGAGAATGTTTACGAACACGGTCACAACAATCGCGTCGGTTCACAATAATGTCTTTATAGGAAATGCTTCGTCGGTGATTGCATGTGAAATTTATTATCTCGGTGTGCACGGTGTCTTTAATAATACAATTTAATGTACACTCCCATCGTCGTTATACCAAGCCAATATTTTACAAACAAAGTTCTTATAATAAACGTTTATTTTTCTATCTGCATATTTAAAAAAATTGAAAATGTCTTATACTTTTATATATTGTTCTTTAACATTATTCTGCTTGATTTTTATTGTTATTGAGTTCGTTTTAAAATTTGTTACAAGTACAATATACTGTCTATATTTTTTATATTATTTGTATTTTTATTGTATACTTTCAATATTAAAGATGTTTTTGTTCTTCATATTTACATTCATAAGTTTTGCTATAGTTTGAAAATTGTATACGGGATGCGGTACATAACTGTAGCCATAATTTTTCACACACTTCCAATAATTTGGAAAGAAAAATTTTAAACAAATGTCTTTATTTTGTTCTAATATTTATTATAATATATTAAGTTGTTCAGAATGATGATCTTGACAAAATATATCAAGGACATCAAAATCGGTGAAGAGGGCAAACCTCTAAATATTACCGAAAATTCTCTTTATTAAATATGAAAAAGGTCCTTTCACAGAAAGTTTAATAAAAATCCTGTCTACGATATATTTAAAAGAAGCAATACTGCTGTCAAGAAAGTTGGTTTTGTTATTAAAAGTATAATACATACGTATGTCAGGAATGTACGTAACACTCTGAAAACAAAGAAAAAATATACCAGCTTTTTTGTAAAATATTGGTAAAAAGTATTCTGTGCTTGACACGATGATGATGGGCTGATGTACAGAGTTGTCTAGACACTTGTTACACCGATATATCGGAAGTCGGAACAATGCATACAACGTGTACATATGTTTAACGAAGTAACATGTCTTCCTGTGCTGAAGGTTTCTACGCTTTAGTAATTGACAAATTACTAAACAATCGATTGACATTGTTCGCCGCTATGAAAAACAATGAACGACACTCGAAATCAGGCTGATCGACGAATACATAGTTTCTCCTTTCATAAATTAATTAAAGATTATTGTAATTGGTATACTACGGGTGTTTGTGGATATTTGGATTTTTATGGATAAATTCTGATAATTTAATTTTCATATAATAAAATATTGTGTCAAAATATATTATGACAGATAAACTATTGATACATATTGTTTACAAACTGTTGATCTGAACTCAAGTAAAATAATTTTAAAGTTATTTTGTAAATACAAGTTAATTGTTAAGATTAATGTGAAAGATTGGATTAGGTTCTATTCTATATTGTATTCTATTGATTTTTCAAAGTTATCATGGAGTATAAATACACAAACGCCCGCAGTTAACTAATTATGAATTATATTTCCATTACATCGCAAACTCCAAAAATTCGCCAAAAGATAACAAGTTTTTTTTATAGGAGAATCTATTGACGCTGCTTTACCAACCGTGTGTGATCTCCCTTAATTTTGGAATTTCTTCTCCTAATAACGATTACTCATTCTTACAAATTGCGCCACTTGAAAATTTTCGAGCACCTTTGATCACATCATTGTATACATACATACAGTCGGCCACAGTAACATTCGGCCACTTTTAAAATACGATTACCTTTTTAACAGTAGACCCTACGCCCGTGATAGGCACGGTAGAGGCCTCTCAAACGCCTGCTTCTCCCACCAACCTCTTTTCTATGCGTGAGGACTGCGTACTGTTCGCGAAGACCGAATCACATCTTTCCTCTATGGTAACGGCGGATACTAGCGGGGGGCAGTGGGCGCTATAGTGAGGACGGTTTTGTCTCTATTGAAACAAAAATGCCTATCCCTGCCTTATGACATGGATTTTTTTTGAAAATGAAAAGTGAAAATTTTTGAAAAAATTGCTATTAATCGGAATCGCAGAGAAAATACAAAAAGTTGTTTTTTCAACTTTTCTATGTGGGCCTATATTGAAAATTTAAAAAATACATTTTGTAGATCTGTATTAATTATATATAATATATTCTGAAAATTTCATCGAAATCGATTTCATGTTAATCAATTTTTATGAAATTTTCAGAATGTATATAGTTGATACGGATCTACAAAACGTATTTTTTAAATTTTGAACGTAGGCCCACATAAAGAAGTTGAGAAAACAGCATTTATTATATTTCCTCTGCAATTCCGACAAATTGCAATTGTTTCAAAAAATTGTTCTTGTCACATAGGTAACTCGTCTAACGTCTCAAGAAAATTTAAGTAGTTTGGCACAATCTTAGAAAAGTTATCGTCTTTTTAAAAGTGTCCGAATATTATTGTTACCGTCTGTGTGCTATTTGTATTTTATATATTTTTTATACATCTGATGTACATTTTAATTATTTTACATTTTGTGTTATAATATTATTTTGTCAAATATCCGCACAATATCACAGTTACAATAATTACATTTAATTAGAGAGTGCATTTTTACTTTTACAAATCAATAATATCTATAATCATATTTATATTTATAATTCCCGATTACAATGTATTTAGAAAGTAATGCTTTCAACAAGACTTTGATCAAAAAACATTTTATCGACTCTAAAGCCGTGCTCCAAACGCATCATCCAAAATCATTACGTGATCATTTTATCATTAAAATGATTGTATACTAAAAAATAATGAGTAACTAGATAATGTTTGCCATACTACATTTTTAAATGTGTGTGTGGTTGAATGATTCATCGGACTAATAGGATTTAGATCAGGCGTGAGTACTAATTTCTCCAGTTTTTTTTTAAAAACCTATCCAGTATGGGCCCACTCAGGGCACGCCCACTTAGGATACGTCTACTGAGAGTATGCCATTCCTCAGCGCGGCTGGGACGTCATTTGTCCTGTTTGCTCTCGTAGGGAATACGGATCGCTTTGTGATCCAAACAAGGGTTGAAACAGTTTGAAACATCCTCGAACATCTTCAAACATCTTTTACTATTTGCAAACATCACGTGGACTTAGTTATCAGATGAAAATCATTTTCAAAGGGCAAGCTAGAGAAAAGATAGTCGTGCAACAAATTCTGAGCAAACTTTTTAATTCTTTCAATCGTCGTTTGCGAGTCTGCGAAAATTAGTGTTTATTCTACCAATTCCCGAAACTTTACTATAGCAGGGCCACAATTTAAATTACTTTGAATCGTCCTTGACGCAAAGACCAAAGATCAAGGACCCTTGAAATGCTCGTCCTTAGATCAATGATACACTAACCTAAGTTATCTCCGCCACAGAGTCATCGAAGATAATTTATTTCAACGAAACGGAAACGTTAGGAAGAAACATTGAACATTGTTTGAACAATCGAAGTGTACCACCAAGCTCTATCAACCGAAATATTTCGCAATTCATATTTCGTTAAACTGTTTCCCCATGAAAATTATAATTTTACAGGTCACAGCGTACAACAACGATTATTTTACTTATTATTATGAATATATTTAATTAAAATTGTCTTGCAAAAAGTTAATTTTGTATTTTTATACTATACTATTTGATTTTCTATTGCAGTTATTTTTAAAAATTCAAATAGTTTCATAAATTTAATAAATCATTAAATAAAGAGAACAAAATTTACGGAGGTTCATGTTCAAATAAACGAAATACATTCTTTACATTAGAGACAATAAGGTTGTAAAAATATTGCTGCTACTATTAAAAATGTTATTATACATTGACCGATATAGGAATGTACGATTTTAACGGAAAATATTTTTGGGAAAATTGCTATATTTCATATAGCAGGCATGGACACGGATTGCCCCATAAGGTACGGCTCTGGCTCTGTCAATGTGAGTAACGAAGCCACGTCCACTTATGGAGAAGGAAAGTAATCCCAGGGGAAATTCAGAGCGCGTCCTGGTGCCAAGAACAACCCCGGGGGTCAAGAGCGTCCCCGGGGTCAAGCAGAGCGCTTTGCCCATGCTTGCAGAAATGTTTCCGATTTGTCGTTGGCGCGACCATACGGAGGAACCGTGCCAATTTCATTGAATACGACCGCCAGTATTGAAAGGTTTGATGATGTACGGCCCGATTGGTTGGTGTTTCAGTCGCCGGATACTCAGGCGTGGCAGAATGATTACCTGCAGGGCACGGGCTGCGAGATGTACACGGAAACACTCTCCCCGTCCTTTACCGGGATGACATTTCCCCAAGCCAGCGAGTAAGTCCTCGCTGCCATTGGTTGCCACACTTGCCAATTTTTCAATAACATCGTATTGACAGTTTTTGACAATGTACACACTGACACGCAGACATATATACCCGGAAACACTGTGCAGGAACGGTTGGACGGTTTTCCCTCCTTAACGTAGCGCGACTCGGGGTAAGCAACACGTTACCGAGCAGTGAACACAGTTTTTTATTAGCTGGTCGCTTGGTGAGGTAACAGGTGCCGTAGTAGAGCGATACTGGAGCTCTGTGGTAATGGGTATGAAAGTGAGACGCTAAGGAGGGAATAGTGTACATTACAACAGTGACACAGGTTAGAAGTTGCGGACCAGTTGAAAATTTTTTATTATATTATAAGAATGTGTAAATTCTAATTCCCGAACAATGTATCTGAAGTTTTAATCTTCATATTAATTTCAAATTTCGATATATTCATTGTTGAACATATATGCATAGGTTATTATAGATTCGTTAAATTTTTTTAAATATACAGGGTGGTCGACGCAACTTGTTCACCCTCAATAACTTTTTCTAGAAAAGTTGTACGGCTTGCAGGGATACATTATGTAATCCATATACTTTTTTTGTAAGTGGAGGCGTTTCGGAGATTTGAAGGTCAACTTTGCTTTTTTAAAAGGAATGCTACAGTTTTTATGCCAAAATATCAAAGATCGTTAAATTTTGAGTATAAATGTACTGACCTTTATTAGCTGTAAATCTATTAGTTAACGGATAGTTTGAATCGATGTTGATAAACATTGTCACGTAAACTCCGCGGTCATACGGAAATCTTGGCTGGTATTGAAACTCTTACTTGATATCATGCGCAGACCCTTTTCAAGAAACAAAGTGAAATTATTCGTTAACTATTAGGTTTATGGCTAATAAAGGTCAGTACTTTTTTACTGAAAATTTAACACTCTTCGTTATTGTGGCATAAAAACTATAGCATTCCATTTAAGAAAACGAAGTTGACCTCCAAATCTTCGAAATCTTTTCAGTATTTCAAATTGTTCTTCATATGGTTTTTGAGCAATACATATGGAATACAATGTACTGTGTAAATACATCTGCTATATACAAATATAGATATTCAATTAACTAAAAAGCTATTTTCAGTTGGTCTAGTATTGAAAAAATTAAATATTAAAAATGGTATTACACTTTTGACCTGTGTGCTGCATCACAGATTTGAACAGACTACGCGACACAAACAAAAATACACAAGGGGAACAAGGAAGATTTTTTTTTGTCTCTGTCAACGTAAATACTACTTGGGACCAGCACACGTTTCATCGATTTTTTTAGTCGTTTTTGAATTTCTCACATCGTTATGAGGCGTGTACATACACTCGTGCCTCGGTTTTTTTTCTTTTACTCCTTCTTGAACGTTCCTTCTCTTACCAGACTCTATTGTTAGTTAGAGTAGTTTTGGATTCCTTTATATACTTTTGGTAATTTTGGTACTTTGGTATTTTGAATGTACTATGAGATTTTTCTACTACACATTATTATCGACTTTTTACTAGTGACGTTTGTTTTAAGTTTTTTAATGAACTATTTGCTTTTTCAGTCGACTCTGCTGGGTTATATACCAATATTTTTTTGCTACATAGAAGTAGATATATAGGGACGCATGCAGATCTCAACATTGTAAAATTTAAAAATTGTTCTTAGCATATCTGACAAAATTAAATTTTAACAAATCTAATCAAATTAAAAAAATGTTTTAAATATTTTAATAAAGCTAAATTAATAATTCGTTTCGTAATAAATTTATTGAAATTAAGAAATAGTTTTTAATAAACATTATGAGTTTAATCAAACGGAAGGGTAGTATTGAACAAATTTAATAAAATGGAAAAACAAATTCAAATAATTATAATAAAATTTAGGAAGCTTACATACATATGTAATACATGTAATAAAATAGAAACAGTTTGTAATAAATGAAATAAATATAATAAAATTGAAAAATAGCACTTAGTGATTGGAATAAATTAAATAAAATTGCAAACCAGTTTAATAAGATTAAAAAATGATTTCAAGTAAATGTGAGGGGGTTAATGACATTGAAAAATAGTTTTCAATCAATTTAATAGGTTTAATGTATATTTTAACCAAATGTTAATCAAATTTTAATCAGAACTAATAAAATTAATGGATAATTTTTAATTTGATAACATTTAAAAATAGTTTGGAATAAATTTATTAAAAAGCTAATTGAGAGATGTTTCTTAACGAATTCAAGAAATTATCATTAATTTTGATCCCATAATAGATGCACAAGAAATGCACGTTGTGTACTGGATTGCATCTCCATTTAATTAGCAACGAATTGAAAATGTTCGATGAAATCTGCATGCCTCCTCCAAAAACGTGTCATGTATTTTTGTACCGACGTCTTTACGGCATTGTACAACACTGGACAGAGATCAATTTTGGGGGCGAAATTTTCAACGTGGTTCAGCGTTCCTTTTTCAATTTTTTGAAAAAAATTTAACAAGGATACTAGGCAAACGAATTTCCTTTCCGTTTTTTCCTCGTCATCGTTAGTGTTCGTCACCTACTATCGACGAAAAGTGTTCATTGTACACGCATGCCTGCTGCTCTTTACATAATTATGTGAAATTTTAATTATATCCAGTTAATTACACCAATTATAAAAATAATATGGGAATATTGTTAGGTGAGTTTGCTATCGCGGGTAATTATACTATAGTTACATCGTTTTATCAGTTTTGTAATAAAACTTCCTAGTTATTTGACAAATATCTGTATCTGATTGTTAACAATAAATGATATTCGTTGAGAAACTTGGTTTCTTTCTTTTTGATTGGCTTTCTCAAATAACGAATTTTCGGTATGGCGTGAGATTAGATTTATAATTGTTGGGTTAAATCGCTATATATATTTTCAATAAAATCACATTTTACCGACAGAATAATTCAAAATTCAAAAACCTCGTTTTTTTTCGTTTAATTTAAATATTTTTATAGTTTTTAGCGTTGAATGAAAAATAGTCGGTGTTAAATGAAAAAAAAAATTATAAAGCAATGAGCCTCGGCTTATTAGACCGAACGCTATTCATTCGCTGTCATAAAATACTTTTTTAATAATTAGACATAATTGGACAAGTTATTAAGTATTATGGTACAATCGTATTAATCAATGTTGAGTTCAGCACTGATTCAGTTTTATTTAAATTTTCGTTTCTTATTTGCCACTACACGCGTTTACATACTCGGAAAACTCCATTTCAAGAATTTTCATTTTTGTCATACCGAATCTGATATAACTCATGAAGAAACGATTAATTGGAATCGAATGACCGTTTTTGGAGTCCTTAGAGACGTCTGTTTTGCTACTTTAACATAGACGCCCTCTTCGACTTGATTTCTGCACTGTAATTTTTGCATGCACTACTATATCTGTCAATGCTGGGCGTTATCAAGTTTTGAACTGTTTAAACAAACAAATCTTCAAAAATACGACAACAACGGTAAACTAGAGAATTCTATTAACAATCAAACAACTGTATACAATGATTATCAAGGGAAAGTCTAAACAAAAAGAGCAATATATATATATATATTTTTTTTTTTCATACTTTTTTCAAAATTTTCGAATAGTTGCTCACTATCGAAAATATTCTTTTTTTGGAAGCTACCTCGAAAACTTCGTTAATTATATTTGGGTTGATTTATAAATGAAAATGATCTTAATTTTCAACTTTCTTTTGATGAAAAAGGATTTTGAATATTTCAGAAGTTTTGAATATTTCAACGTTGAGTAGTTGACGAGTGTAAAGTGCTTGGATAAGTTGCGAATTCAAAAGATTTTTAGACAGATTCTCGAAGATCGTTGCAGCTCCAACGAATCTATTTTATTTCTTCAGAGTTTGACTGGCGAGCGAAAAAGTTTTCGATATCCACCGCATTGGCGCAAGCTATTTTGACCATTGGATTATGCAAGCGCACCGTTTTTTCATTCTGGATTACCCAGCACTGCTATTTAATTACGTAGGGGTAGATCGTTTCATCGATTAATTTCACTGTTCCACATACGCTTTAATTTCTATCATTAGCAGATGTGTCTGAAAGATTTTCGTGGGTTGAATTAAAATTTCTCCAATTTTTTCCAATTCTAATGTGCAATTTTTCAAAAAATCAATTTCGATAACAAAACCCCAACTTTAAACACATTTTATGCTTTCACAGTACATAATAGTGATGCAGTTCTAATTTATATAGTAGCATTCTGTAAACCTCCCGAATAAGATAACGTAGGTTAATGTCTTACAGAAATATGTTTAAAAAAAAGGTTGTGCCGTAAAGGACACCTGTTATAAGACAATTTTTGCAGATATTTTCATTACGATTAGGTATTTTAGCTACAATTCAAGAATTTCTTATCACGAAACTACGAAAGCTATTATTTAGAGATTTTAAGGTGCATTTTTCTTCGTGTTTTAACAATACTCACAAATTTTTAAATAGTGAAGAAATAAAAATTAAGCTTGATATAAGCAATCGAGTTCATCCATGAGCAAAGAGTATTTAAATCACTATTACGAACCTAAAGTAAGAATCGATATTGTTTAACCTGTTACAACTTTATGAACAAAATCGATCAGCGATCTACTCGGGTTATTTTAAAGATCAAAATCTCTACTGTTAACACCACTTAGTAATTTTTTTAGTAAGACGACTTATTAAACTAGTGAGATAATAACAAAATCCTGAAGAGTTTGTTGCATTTCAGGCGTCCTATTATTTTTTTTTAAATGTTTCCATAATCATATTGCAACATTAAATTATGTCATCATACTCAGGAGAGTCCACAGAATATTATATTCTAATTAGAACTGTGTAGATATTATTGATCAAGTATAAAACGTGTTCAAAATGAAAATTTGCGTCTCGTCTTCGAAATTGATTTTCTCGAAAACCACACGTCAGAGTCGGAAAAAATTTATGAATTCGAGTTCAGCACTTGGAAATCTATCAGATGTGCCCAGTCAAAGGTAGAAATTGAAAAAAAAGAAAAAAATTGTTGTACAGTATTGTTTATTGATTTTCGACACGTTGGATAGTGGCCACCGTTCAGTAGGACTCCTTGCTCGTTAGCCCTCTTTATTAATTAATATATGCCTGCAGCCGTCGCCGCATTCTCGTTTGGGAATGATTCACAGATTTTCTTAGTGTGTCGATCTTTCCCTCGGATTCTGAAATGGCGTAGGACTAGCGTTAGCATAGTACCAAATGTCGACTATCTTTAGCATGAACGGAATTGTTGGGCACTGATGATTCTGTTACGTAACATCTCCCGCTTCGCTACCCCTACGAATATCCGCTGTGCATGTTTGTTAACTATTATATGTAGTGTTTGTGGTATACTTATAGTCACACCTCCATTTTCTACAACTAATTCTTCTTGGTTACAAAGGAACTCGATTGAATAGAGCATTTCTTTACAATGCGTATTTATACTATATTTGTCATGTTGTGATATATTCGTTCAATTTTACTTGTATTATAAACGAGAATATTATACAAAATTTTCAAATAAATAATATTCATACAATACGTTATAGATTTATTATATTGTGGGTTAAACTTTTTTTTGGAGGACCAATTTTTTTAAATATCTTTTTATGCAGTCCTATAGATTTCGACGAGAAAACGCCGAAAAAGAATGTCTTATTGCCAGGAGTTCACTGGTTCAGAAGTTATTACAATTATTGTAACATATTACATATTACATTTATTGTAATGACATAAATACAAACTTGAAGAACATATATTTTTTATAGTAATAAATGTAATATTCTAAAGTATATTAGTACTAGAAATATGGTTTCCCCGTTTCAATTTTCTCTATTTCTATTTCTTTATTTTTTCTCAATATTTAGTACTCTCTATTCTTCTCAATTATTAATCCCATAGATTACATTTCTCGTTATAACGAATCTAAATTATTTAAATGATATTTAATATAAAGTATTATATTATACGTTATTATACATAATACCGTAAACAGTTTATAACGCTATATTTGCTAATATAATAAATTGCTAATATAAAAAAAAATAATAATAAAAATTTATTGTAATAATATTCATATATGGTATATCATACATAATATCGTAAAGGTTATTATAATAAATATAAATATGAAAAGGACATATTAATTACATGAATAAGTGTATTATGAAGTTAAAATTAATTACTTAATAATATCACATATTATATCTATTACCATAATAAATATGTATCATTTGTGTTACAAGTATAATATAATACAGTTGTTTATTATGTCATATTCATAATTATAATACATTTATTATATGTATAGAAACAAATCGTACTATAATAAAACAAGTATATTACAATATGATACATATAACATATTGCATTTTGGACCATAAATGCCTATGTCTCAGAGAGAATCAAAATTGTTCATTTAAATAATATGAACGAGTTCAGGGCATTTCGAGAAACGAATAACATTAAGTATTATTAGAAGGGGAGAAAAATGTTCTAAAACACAAAGCACTGATTTATGTTACCCGAGTTCCTTCGTCAATTTCAATGGAATAAGTAAGTGAAAGATTGTAGATAGATTGTGAATACATAATACCTCTTTAAATGTTTTTTGGTATTACGCACGCTTAAATTCATTATAATAGTCTGCATATGATTCGATCAAGGTTTGTTAGTGGAACAAATACTTTTGTTATCAATTTTGTTATATGTATACATATAGATGCTGTCGTACTCGAAAAATATGCATTTTTGAAGTTATGTATTAAAATTTAAATATTACCCTTAAAGATAAAGATATCTCCACACTCCCTTTTTTGTACTAAAAAATTGATTCAAAAATTGTTTTAACTAAGAAATGAAGTGTCATTACATGAGTATAAATATTGTTTCTAACGTACTAAAAAGGTTAATATACCTAGTTTACTTATATAATATAACTTTATTAATATAATTATATATATATATAAATATACATATATATAAATATATAAATATATAAATATACATATATATAAATATATAAATATACATATATATAAATATATAAATATACATATATATAAATATATAAATATACATATATATAAATATATAAATATACATATATATAAATATATAAATATATATAAATATATAAATATACATATATATAAATATATAAATATACATACATATAAATATATATATATATATATAAATATACATACATATAAATATATATATATATATAAATATATAAATATGTATACATATAAATAAATATATATATATATATTTATATTTATATACATATATATATATATTTATATTTATATACATATATATATATATTTATATTTATATACATATATATATATATATATATATATATATATATATATATATATATATTTATATACTTATATTCGTAAATTGATTATGAATATATTCATAGTAATGATTTTGATTATAAGATTATTATAAATATATTTTTATTTATAATTACAAATCTAACAGCGTTTTATCATACTATTTCCCACTGCAAATGTTGTCGAATCACACAGCATGCACGGACAAACGAATTAATTTGATGTTATGTATGTATACGTATGTATGTTACACTTGGTTGTAAAAAATTACGTAATAGAAAGGAACGAATATACTCGCTTTTGGTTTCGGACGTATTACAGACAGTATACGCTCTCGTAAACCACAGATCACGATCCCATAGCTTGTTGATACAAAATCGAACGAATTTACATAACAATTAGCTTCTAATTATTATTAACTATTATATTAACTATCATTTAAACTTACACGCTTTAGAGTCAACAGCTATCGTTACCAACTTGGGCAATAGAATAGTATCCAACCCAACGATTTCAATAACCTTGACATATTTTTTTAAGATCAATCAAAGTAAATTAATTATTCGGAATATTTATGAAACTGTTGATGATATCGAAAAATGTTTCAAACAGAAGTTGAATGGTTTCAAGTGGCAAATGCTTTGGTACAAGAACGTGTCAAAGCATAGAGGTCAGATGAAGGTCAACTTTCCTTTTTATAGTGAATCATATTATTTGTAGTCACATTTTTTCTTTAATATTAAAATAATTAATATTAAAAGCTGATGGTTCTTTAGCATAAGTGACTTTATAAACTTTCTGTAGGGATTTTGACGTTCCGTCGACTGTTGTATTACAAAACATATCATTCCACTTAGAAACACAATTGACGTCTATACCTGTTTCTATTCTCTACGTGTGTACCTTCATAAAAATACTTATGTCAGTTTACGAGTCCTTTAAAGTTATGCGACTATTGTTTGAAACATTGTTTTATAGCACCGACAATTTCGTATATATTCAAGATGATTTATTTCAATGAGACACCCGGTGCGTATGGATAAACATTTTTAATGACAAGTGTTAAAAGTCATTAATGGGATGGATCCTGTCCTATGTGTATAGTCGCCCGAAACTGTTCTTTGATATTTGTTGAGCACTCGCTTCAAACACGTAAGAATTTCCGAATAAATGTCCTTCGATTCGTAAATATGAGTAACGATGTGGAAGAAAAACGCTGCTATGTACTACCAAATACTATATAATCACTCGTCCTAGGTTGTGCTTCACGAAACTGAAGCTGTTACTGCTGGCGATTGAGATAAAGGGCGAAGGAGGTGGTGACAGCAAGATCTCGATCAATCCACGTGGTGCCAAGATCGTTGCAAATACTCAGGGATTCTTCATTGCTCAATCTGCTGACGAAGTGAAGCGGTGAGAACTCAAATTTTTATATATGTTCACCTTTTATAAAAATGTTTGCCTTCTTTAAATTTCATAAATAATAATTTAATTTATTAGAGAATTTAGACATTAAATTTTACGATTTAATGTAACATGGAATTGAAATATTGACTTTAATAATCTAATTTAATATTGCATTGAAATATTAAATGTAATAATTTAATTTAACATTGAACCGAAACATTGACTGCAATAATATAATTTAATATTGTATTGAAATATAAAATTGAATACCTATATTTAGTACCAAAACCTTGATCTTTCTCGACATTACCAACTATTCTGCTCTGTTAGTCTCCCGATAAAAACATTCGATAATTCCGTAATTTGTTCACGCATGATAATGGAGTACAAAAATAAATCGAACTCGAAAACATCGACACTTCGGGCATTACAGTTGGCGTCGCATTTTAGAAAACAACTTCTACAAGTAATTAATAATTGTTAACCAATAATTGATTGCTGAAAATATTTAATTTACAATATTCAAGTTGGGGAATATAAGCAAACATTATTGTAATATTTACAATATTTAATTTTCAATCATTGTAATATTTGCAATATTCGAATTCACTAATTTAATTTGATATTGAATATAAGTATTAAATTCAACAATCTAATCTAATATTTACTTACGATATTAATTATAATAATTTAATTTAATATAGTATTTAAATTCGTAAAAGTTAAACATTTCAATTCTATGATCATTAAACAAATTGTATATTAGTTGGTAAACAGAATTTCACTTATTCAAAATATAATGAATGTAACGTTACTTTCCACTAACATTCCTATTTTTTCTCTTTCATAAATCCGAAAGTCATAGCTTTAATGATTTCAATGTTACGAAAATCTCCGCCATTTTGGTTGTTATTTTCCACCATTTGAAATCTCAAAACTTATCAATCACATATCAATTCTTGAAGAACCAAATGCATACGTCATTATTTCACCAAAACCGTGACAGTTGGAGTTCATCCCTTTTAGAACACGCTTTTGATAAAACACGGGACATATTTACGCGATTTCAATTATTCGTACGTTTCGTTTATCCACGAAATCAGTACAAGACATTGCGAATCAGCCGCGTTATAGGAGTGTTGACTATACTAAACTATTGTACTGACCAATTATTCATTGTCTGTTCACAGGGCGTGGTTTTATTGCAAAGCATGCCACGAGGATATAAAAGACGAAACTCTGATCAAGAAATGCAAGTGCAAAAATTGTAAGTTTTTCTAGTCTAGTGACACCCCTTAACAGTTTCAATTTTCAATCTCTCGTTCAGTTTCTACCGGGTCTGTAAACTAATTGACCTCCAGCTCTTTCGGGAATACTTAATCAAATATAATAAGTATATATAAATACATATATGTATTCACATACATATGTATATCTATATGTATATACATATATCAGAATCCCTAAGAATCGATATTCTAGCCTCCGAGAGTATAGTGATGTAGCGGGCGGTTTACCACTTTGCGTTTTCGGGAACGAACTCTGATTTACCCCTTCTCTCTCTCGCCCTACCCACCCCGAAAAACCTTCACGTCCTTACGCTACGGGAAGCCGTAGCGGTAAATAACTGCTACGATTAACGAAGTGACATGGTTATGACCATCCTGTTGTGATATATTGTGATCTAGTGGGGCAGCAGCAGCGCTCTTGGGGCCGGGACTTAGGTAACGTCTCACACTCGTTCGCTTAGTCTTTAACTACCGTCGCTAACTATTCTCTCCTTCAACAGTTTTGTTCTTGTGTATATCTCTTCTTCTCTCGTTGCTCTTTTTCTGTTCAGTTACACACGTTTCGAATCCCATCCACTTGAAACATTGAACGACCTCTCTATCTGTCTATATATATGTATATGTACATATATATATATATATATATATATATATATATATATATATATATAATATCTGTCAATTTGTGGTGGATCGTTCACGAGCCTCCATTTTGTTTTCAATTCCAGCCCCCAACCCCTTCTGGTTTCTCTATTTCTGACTTTTTCTATCTGTCTATCTATCTCTGTCTCTTTGCATATTTCTATCTCTCTGTGTCTTACTTATGTGTACATACAATATGCCTCGATTTTTTAACCATTATATCTTGCATACATGTATGCGAAACAACCACATGTTACGACCATCAGTCATTGCGTTGATGATATATCACGATGATTATGGATCACGGCACTATTGATTTTCATTGAGCGACATTTTTCGAGGCGTTTGCGCCGCCATTGACTCGGCACTTTCGTTCTTTATGCTCCCCGTGATTATTTGACGTATAGTCATTGATTGAAGTAGTCAAACTCGGTCACGGTCCAATATGATCATACCTCTGGTCGCTGATCAAGCTATCAACCTCTGATCCTTGACCATACCTGTTGTCATTAAGTACCATGATCAGTAACTGGTCACTGGCCAGTATAATCGGAGCTTGGTCACATAGTAGAACCATCAAATCCTCAGTAACTGACCTGAGTATTCTGATTCCTGGTCACTGACCAGAACGATCAGGGTTTGATCACTGACCAGTACAATTGATCATAACTGTTAAACTGGCTGGTCACTGGCCGATAATAATCAGGGCTTGGTTACTGACCATCTGATAATTACATCGCTACTCTATAAACTGTACAATCAGTGTTTCATGACTGACTAGAACAGTTAGTACTTGGTTACTAAATAGAATACACCTCTACTTATGGACCAGCGTATTCGGACTCTTAGTCACTGACCTGAACTGATCAGAGTTTGTCCACTGACCAGGACGGTCATTATTTGATTTGTGGCTAGAATGATCTTAGTTTGATTACAAACCAAAATGATCAGAGTTTGGTCACTGACTAGGACGATCAGAAGTTGATCGTTCGTCAAAATGATTAGAGTTTGATCGTTAACTATATAGAGTGTTTCAGGTTTCAAGTGACAAACTTTGTCAGTATATTCTATAGGTCTAAATAAGAGAATAATGTTATATGCTCATGGGTTGTTTAACGTTTTATTAAAAAGTTATAAACGGTATCTCACGCCATTTGACCTTTATGTGTGGAGAGCTTTACAAAAGAAAGTTTATAAAATTAGAATACATACGCGTAGTGAACTGATACAAAGAATTAATGATTCATTCACTAGGATGAAACAAAATACAAATGAAGTTCGTACCGTAATGAATTCCATTTCTAATCGCTGTAAATCTTGTATTCCTAAAGACGGTGGCCATATTGAAATGGAATAGTAGTATAAATTGTAATAATTGGTATTAAGTGATTAGTAGTAATAATTAGTATTGAACAAAACTTAGCATTAATTTAATAACTGCACATAGTAAACTGAACCCGCAGAAAACTACATGTACTTCAATATCGCTTAACTGTTCCCTTCGAATTCTGAATTCTTGTTTATAACTTTTTAATATAGCGTTAAAGAACCTACGCCAATATAAAATTTTTTTCTTGCTTAGACCCATAGAATACACAGACAAAGTTTGGCACTTCAAACCTGCAACACCCTGTAGTAATGAAAAAGTAATTCAAAGGTTGATCATTAAGCAGAATGATCAACTGACTATAACGATCAAAACGACCATTGGCCACAGTTTTTTAATCTAAAAGTATCATGAACGATGTGACCTCAGCTAATTTGTCTGTGAAAAACCTAGAACTTATCGACGTGAAGAACGAAGTGCCACGAATACATGACACCTGACATGTAATAAATCCAAATAGTTCAGTCAGTTGGCGCATGTCCACCTGGCCAAATCAAGAACTTAGCCTGCACTCTAGTGTGTGCCCTTCTCGCTCGACTTGCATGCCTACTTAGATATCTCGATCCGGGTATTTTTGATGCCTCGACGGCATGAGAGCTTCGTACTATCTTTCTCTATCTTTCTATCTATCTATCTATCTATCTATCTATCTATCTCTGTCTCTCACTGTCTTTCTTTCTCTCTGTCTCTACTTTTTCTTACTCTATTTCTCTCACCAGTTTCTGTGGCTGTCTAAAAACCAACCCCCAAACGATACCTTTCTTCGATCGCGTGAGAACTTTCAGCGTGCCAGCTGTCATTGATGAGACTTCCGCCGGTCCAATCGACCGCAAATCGACGTCCGCGCGTCTTCTGCACTCCGTCCCCCGCTCTAGCTCCGCCCATACGCGCTCGGTTCCCGCGTGACCGCACCACTTCGAAGGGTAAGAGGAGCTATAATTCTGCTCCGGAACGAGCGAGGGCGTCGCGACAGACTTTTCAACGGGGGCCCCTGGTCCGCCGCCCATGCTACACGACACCTACATACACACCCATGCACACAATTCACCCGAACCCAACTCATCGATAGGTAAAACGCCGCCGCGTTCCATTACGACAGTCTTAAACCCTGGGCAGTCAACGTTAACGTCCCACTCCAACGAAACAGGCTTCGCGGCGCGCGTTTAGCTCTCGGCTACTTAGTGGACACCCGGCAGCTTCATTTACGAGCTTCCTGGTCAATGTGGCTGCGCTCAGCGTAGTTAGTGACGAGCATCTCATCGCTATACGCTTGTTCGAGACTAACCTCTATTGGGAAAGCCCTTAACGCAACTGACCTTGACCTAGATCAACAATTGGGATACTTGCTAACTCGAATTTTTCAAAAGAGTTCGATCTTGTAAATGGAAAGCCTGATGGATCCCACGGTTTGCAGTGTCTTTTACCTTATCTCTAAGAGCCCCCGACTCCAGTCCCGGCTAGATACTACCTGACATCCAATGTGTTTATTTACAAACGTGTGTCTGGGCCGACCGCTCGATTTTTCCAGATGTGGGGATGATGATGATGCAGACCGGCATGGTGAAAGGGAACACTGCCTACAGCAGTTACCTGGACGGTACGCGTTCTTACGCCTCCCTATCCTGTTCATCCCGTTACGTTTCCTATCTTCGAGTTACTCTTTGAATCTCGTCGGAATAATAATTTAATTAACTAAATCACTTCCTTAGAACTACTAGGAGTTGGTAAAACTAATATTGGTTCAAACGCTTAAAAACCGAATTATTATAATCATAATTTATTATTCCGACTAGGTGTCTCTGTTTGAGTCAAAGTGTACGATTAGGCATGCATAGTTTGGCCAATTGGGTCCGAAAACGTTGGAAAAGAGTATGAATGGGTTGAATTCTCGCGTGAATCCATCTATCACATCTTCTTGCGATAATTAGGGCCGCGTGACGTGGCAGGAAGGAGTCTGCTGGTCCTACGTAACTACTCACGCATGACCGATCACGTGTCTTCAGTGCAGGTACTTAGCGCAGGTATGTTGTTTCATGTGATCGGCCACGTGACTCCTCGGCGCCTATACGCTGCGTCACGTGATGTGGAGAGCTTAATGGCTGCCTTACTGTCCACGTGACATCCCATCGCATGCGCACTGCGCCACGATAGGGAATAAGCCTACTGGCCCACGTGATCATCTACGCGAAGATTCTCAGATCCCGTTGGCCAAGCTATCAATTCTGGTTTGTTGCATACTGTGTATCTGTGTTCGTATTCGACAGTTCGGTATTCGACAGCGATTGACTCAAGCAGAGGTTGATTAGTTTTCACGTTTCGAACGAGGTAAGGTAACATAAGTGGCGCAAACAGGTGCAAATCGAAGTTTAGCATTTGTATTCCGTATTCACCTGCACTTACTTCACAGTAACTTTTCTGCTCTTTGACATTGTTCAGTTCGTGACTGTTCTCGTTGGGCTTACGCTAGAGCTGAAGTTGCCGAGCATCGTTCTCCAATAAATCGAGATCGAGCCGAATGTGAACGGTTGGACGATAGCGGATTGTTCGTACCTTGCAATTTTGTTATTTTCAATTGGATTCTCCACTAAAACAGAACTGGTTAAAGAATATTTGATGTTTACATTAAAATAATTTTAATTTACCAATTTGTATGTTTTGGAAATTAAATATTTTTAAATAATTGAAGATTTGCACAACAAAATGTAATACTAATTCCTTTCTCCATAAAACGATTTATCTTATTACAAATTCACTTTTGTCTGTAAACAAAATATAAAGAAATTAATCCTTGATTGTTAGACTAATTCATATTTATATTTTATCATACATAACATTTTAAAAAATTGTATTGAAACGCAAAATTACAATCTGTCTATCAGAGAATAATTTTGTTTCTTAAAATATTTTTTACACTTACATGTAGGTAAATTTATTTTTCATATTTTGCGTATTTATTTAAAAAAACAATATTTTTGTATTGTTCCGTATGTAATTGAGGAATTTATTAATTCTTTGAGTGGTATTAGGAATCAAAATGGCGATATTGAATCGCGAAAATTCGAGAGATTTTGAATTTCTATAATTGTTGAAAACAATTAAATTAAAATAAAATAAACATTTATTTAATGGTATATAATTACAAACGTAAATATAAAATAATTATGATGTTAAAATATAATTATATACGGAACATAAACTAAATTAGATAATAAATGTGCAAATAATAGGCTTCTAAATGTAAATCGTAATTAAATTAATTGTTTATATATTTGAAAGTAAAATTTTTTAATAATTCTTTTCTGTAACGTAAATCTCGTCGAAAATAAAAAAATTATTTGGTACGAATATTTTTTAAACTCGCTATACACCTACAGGGTGCGAGGGATTATCTGTCATTCTTTTCATTGACGAAATCATTCATTGATATTGACTATACAATGAAAAAAATAAGATGCAAAATTCGCCCTAATCTAACTTCAAATTTGAATAAATTCACTTTCGTTTTTCGGAAAATTAAATTTGAGTTTCGCTTGTGATTTCAAACATTTACGGGTTTGTAAAAATTTTCTCATTACTTAGATTTTAAAGTATATTCTTACTGTTCCCAAATACAGTCGTTTCAAAAGTGTTTTAGAATTTATGCAATTTTAATTAATAAATTAATTAATATGCACAAAATATAAAACACGTTCATTTCTTCCTTTCAAATGTAAGGTCATTATCCACATTGTCCAGTTGTGCATAAACTTTTATAATTGACTGTACACACTGTGTTCAAGCAATCAAAAAATTTCAAATTCAAGAGATTAAAATGGTTCAAAATTGACTTCGGCAAATATCAAACATCCTATAAATAGTTATGTAACCAAGAAAATTCTAGATATTTAATTACGTTACATACAAAATCAAAAAACAATATTTAGATTACAAGGATGGTTGGAGTGAATTTTGCTATAAGATTTCCGCGGAAAAATGACAATAACTTTTCTTGCTTGCTGCCTCGGATGTTAAAAAAGTAATGGTCACTTCTAGTGGTGATTCTCCACATTATTTATAGCAACAAATATTTCTGGTAAACTTTATATTACATCAACGTGATCAGCTCATCGGTATAATAAAAAGATATTAAGGAACCATGTGTTGAAAATGCATAGTATTCTCATAAAAATAATCAATCTTTCACTGGATTTTGATGATTCTCAACCAGTGGTTTCAGAGATCTATAAGGCGATAAAAGAAGGTAACTGCGTTACCATTATATCCCTTACCGGCAGATCTCTTACGTCACTGCAATATTGCAGACGCAGAACGAGGTTGGGAACCCTCAAAATGCAATGTAATTATGACTGCATATTTTTTGTGAAATGGTGCATTTCTGCTACATAGTTCTCGGACTATTTTGTCTGCTTTGAACAAGCTGAACGCAATGACGCCATATGAAAAATAGCAACAGTTCTTATTGTTATAAACAATTTTATAAAATGTGGGGAACCAGCTGTAAAATGAATGTCTGTTACTTTGACATCATTCGACAGATATCTCGCTTCAGTTACCACTCGAAAGACCGGCGCGTCGCTTTCGCAGATACGCATTTCCGCTACGCACGTAATTCAAATGGTATATTCTGTGTCTACACGTTCATAGCTGTTACGTTTCACTAATTAAACAAACTTGCTCGTTCCAGGCTTGGCACTAATTGAACGTTGTTTCGTTGTGCTAACACCAAAGCCCCATTGACTCATTTCTCCCGTGTGTTTCTCCGAGAGCGTTATTCAATCCGTCGATAAATTGGTTGACCGACGATTCCGTCGTTGATTGCAATCACTGTTTTCTGTTTAGCTGTGTGCTCCGCTTGGAGAATTGATGAACAGTTTGATAGGCTTGTTTAGGCTAGAGGAGTGCGATTCGCACGAGTAGGTGTATCTTGAATGCCGGTGGGGCCAAGGTACGTTCTAAAATTTTCAAAATGCTAAAATAACCAAAAGAATTTACAAAATGTTTCATATGCTTGGCGAACGTCTCGCTCAATCACCGCATTTTCTACAAGATTATCTAGTGCAAACACATGCCCGGATAACCTAGACCTTTGCAGCCTGAACCGGCGAAATTTCGAAAGCAATCGCAACAAACAATAGCTGAACGCTTTATTGATTTGATGACGTCGTAGTATGAAAGTAACATTACTTGTATGATTTAGTTTCGAAAATTACGATTATTTCGTTTTACTGATCAATTAGTACTGAATTTCCTTTGTTTCTGGGTCGGTCACCAGACTTTCTAGTAACCCAGGCATTGAAAGCTTTACTTCTTCCTTTCGTTTGAGTTGAATGACAAAGTCATTGCGGAAGTTCTATCCACTTTCAAATCTGTGAAAAATTATTTTAGGCCTTTACTCCGTCACGAATCTTGAATGTGTTTTTATGTTTTAGATTTGTACTATCGTAAAGCTTAAAGACTTTTCTTATATACACATATACATATGTACATAGTGTACATTTTTCTATCAAGGAAGCATTTGTTATCACTATTTTTTTTCTTAATAACCAAATATAATAATATAATCAAATATATTATTGCAAAACAATTTTGTTTTATAGTATTTCCCAAATTAATTGAAACGATTAAAGACGAAATTTTGCAAACGTTCATGTCTCCACGTTATCCAATTTTAAAAATTGAATAACTGTCGCTGAAACTATTGAAAATTAAATACAATAATTCAAATACTTCTGACAAAAACATTTCTGTAAATTATCTACATTTACTCAATTTTTTTTGTAATTTACAAAAATCGAAATTTCTTTCAATGTTTTATGCGTAATTCAAAACGAGTAGAATTTGTGTGCTCATTTGCTAGAAACAATTACATCAAAGAAATACATGGATTTAAAAACAGTTGAAGACAATCAAAATTCCATCTATCTTCAATTTTTTCTAATTGGTCTCTCCACGAAACCATGAATGTGTATATGATTTAATGTTTAGTGACCACCGGAGGTTCCAATTCTCCATCCAACATATTTGATCGAGTTTTCCCAGACCGGAAGTGCATCGGCTGTGAAATATTCCTCGATTTATTAGGAACTTTTACGAAATGACTTGGTATCGCTATCTGCGAAGGGTTTTGGTAGATAGGGCAGCTTTGTGGTGATCCTAGTCCCGACTTGTGCCCTTAACAATCTAATATGGCCGATCTCATGCATGCACGGGAAAGATTTCCAAATTTCTAGACAATGTTGATAAAAAATTCTGAAAGTTTGAAGTCAACATCAATGATGATCGATGCCCAGGGTTTATCAAACATGCCGGCCAAATAAACTCCGTTTCCCCTCCACACGTCACATACACCCACATCATTCATCAATATCACCATGTGTGTTGTTCTTAACTTTAATTTTGGGGGAAAGGCGACCTTTGGATTACAGTAACCGCATACGCGGTGGAAAAACGTTTATTTGTGTGTTCCGCCCTTGTAGACCAAAGCAATTAACCAATTACCACCGGTGTTAACAGCGATATCTGCTCTATCGACCGTCGCGCTGCAGCGATCAATATAAATAGAATCACTTCTTTAATAAATTTATGTTGAAAAATCGGTAAAAATTCTCGGGAATCGCGTACAATATTTCGAATTTCAAGTTGTTTATTTTTTTTTATGTTTGATGGATATTGTTGGGTTTGTAAAAATTGGCGGGAAATTCGTTGGAGCTTGAAATTACTGCAGTGTGCGACTGGTCGACGGAGACTGGATCTGCAGATAGACCCCCTTCACCTGTTGCCACCTCCTGCATCTAGGTTGACATTATTTTGGTATGACAACTAACAGCTCTGGTTCTCCTCCCTTCGGGCAGTGGCCACATTCCGGAAAGGCGTGCGAGCTGTTCAGATGGTTGGAAGAGCAAGTATGTATCCCCGCGTGTAGATCAGATTTTTCCACGTGTAACACCCTTTGTTTTACTGTCTTCATTCGTGTACCCCGGAGGACTAGCCGAAAAATTCAAAAAATAAAGTGGGACCTTTAATTCGATGCCGTCTTTGGAAAGCCTTGTGTTACAACGAACACCAATGCACGAAACAAAGATACACTCGATTTGAAGGTCACGCGTATATATTTGCTTTCTTTCATCGTTCGGTCGAGACATATTGCTCGTGACACAGGCGTGGGCATAATCTGAAATTTATTGGACAATAACTATATACAGTAAATCCTCTATACACGCATAAAAGCTATAGCAGATAAACACAGAAAATATATCCCCTCCACTTTAGTAATCCGATCTCGGCTCTGGTATATCGGTGTGAACCACTACTAATGCCACGCGGAGAGTCGCAGTCGTCGGCACAATCCAAAGGCCCGTGCGTCATGACAATGTAACACCAATATTTAATTTTTTTTATTATTACTTATTTTTTAATGAAAGTTTCATCGATATATTCGTGGCATTTTTCTGATTAAAAAAAGACCAAACACGATATGTTTTCAACTGTGTAAATACTGTTGTAGTATTTAGTCGTTTAAATGACGATGAACGTTTTGGGGGCAAGGAAGGATAGCGTATGGAAAAGAAAGAGACGCGGAGAGTCGCAGTCGCCGGGCCAATTCAAAGGCCCGTGCGTGTCTCGCTTTACACGCGCTGCCCTTCTCTACGTTCGGCTCAGCCTTAGAAGCTCGAAAAAATAGCTACCGGTCCCAGATAAACGCATAACTATCCCCCCGAGGCTTATGCGTTTATAGAGGATTTACTGTATTTGTATATTTCAGTATTTTTTAAATCCATATCATTATAAGTTGTTTTAATAGACTATTTATAAATTTCAAATAATTGTAAGTTTTTATCATTTGAGTTTTTACATAAATTATTGTTGTATTTTGTTATTCAATTGTCTGTTATTTTAGTTTGGGGTTAAACTTTCGCTCAACGGACAACAAATTTTTAACTTTTCTGAATAAAATATTACACAATATAACAAAAAAATGTTAAAACCCCACGTTCTGATGCGCGGAATCGAAATTTCATTCATATGATGTACTCACCGGATCTGATAGAGGGCAGCATAAGCACATAGGAGTGGCTTTTGAAAAATAGAGGGCGAGTTACGCTTAGATTAGTGGAGGAGGGGAGGGTGTGCTTGTGGCCGGCCTGACCAAGCATACTCGCTTCCATGCCTGAAAACCAATATGGCAGCATTCTACCTGTCAAACATGCTTGTAATCGAGCAACTTTAGTCGTGTATAACTTTTGAACGCGTGAACTCCGTCCAGTGAAATTTCGAATCCGCGCATCAGAACGTAGAGTTTTAGAAAGAAAGTTAAACAAGAAAAGTTAAACATTTTTTGTCCGCTGAGCGAAAGTTCAGCCTAATTTAAGGTTTTGAAAACTGTTCTCATTGATCATTATTCAAATTACTTCTGATGAAAGTATTTGGGAAATATTGCATAATATTTAATAATAAATTGCTTCTTTAAATGCATATTAAAGTTACCTAATAATTTTTTAGCCAAATATTTGATTTTATTATTTTTCAAATATAATATCGATAAAATGTTTACAGAGTCTTTCTTAATATTTAATTACAAATTTAATTTAATTACAATTTAATTACAAATTATCTATTTTATTATTTCTCAAATATGATAAGAGATAAAATATTTGAGAAATTAAACATAAATTATTTAAATGTATTTTAACATTCAGTAAGAAATAATTGCATAACTTAAGGTTCTGTCACTAGAATCGATTAATTCAAAGAAAAACTGATTTGTAAATGATCTATTTATTTTCAACAGAAGATAAACATATTTCTCTAGATATTTTTCTAAATTTTAGAAATAAAATTAATATAATTATATTAAAGAAGTAACATATATAATTTATTATTTTTAATTTTAATTTTAATGAAATTTGCCCAAGCCTGGTATGAAATTGATGTTGTTACTTGTAAAATGTTGTGAACAGTTGTAAACTGTTGTTTCGTGGGTATTTTAGAGAAGATTGTGTCTTGAAAGTTGTACCGGAGGTGAATGGATAAACTCGATACAGACTAGGTTCTATTAAATCGAAGATCACACGAAAAAATATTGAGCGACGCTTTAGGTCGTTGCCAAACTTACATTCGCACAATTTTTATTTTTTAGTGTTTTCTTAACTTTTAACTTAGAAAGCTAAATTTATTCAAGTTTTTATTTTAGAATCAAATTTGTATTTTAAATAGTAAACTTTTTAATCAACAAAAGCTTTACTAATTTTTAAGTTTAATTAATGACAACATTTATTAAAATCATTATTCATATAATGTTTCAATAGCCATCGGAGTTTTGCAGTTTATATTATATCTATCGTTCACGTCTCTAAATATATTATTTTATTAAAATCATTTTAATTTGAACTTCAATTTTGCTAAAATTACCTATTTCAACATTAAATTTTAATAAATGCTTAATAGTTCCGTTATTAATATTTAAAATTTTAAGTAACAATTGTTATTGTTTCTATTTCAGTTATACTAAATTTTAATTTTATTGAAATTAATGTCACTTAAATTGATTAATTTTATTACAATTAGAGCTATCAATGGCAAGTTATGTAGCAGTAAGAAAATATTAAGAAACCACAGATTGTGCTAACAAGTAAAAGATTTTTAAATTCTCTAATATATTTACAAGAAAATATGAAACAATTGAAGGTAAAGTTTAACTAAATAATAATTGCATACGAAAAAATATTGACAAAGAAAATATCAGAATCGTATAAAGTCTATTCTTATTTTTGATTATAAACTTTCATTGAAAAACAAATCAATCCAAAACCAATATACTGCAGGTAATGACCGGAAGCGTCTCTTATATGAACCGCCTGAAATTATACTTTAAAATTTGTTACGAACAATTTGTTAGAATATTATTGTTTAACAATAAGTACTCTTTTAAATTTGTACTCGAGATTAGATCTGCGTACAAAGCATAGATATACATATTTGTGATGCTAGTCGGTGTAACTTCGTTTCAATTGATATGTAAAGGTTGTCCCACCTAACGTGATCACCTTAAACATCTTACCTATCATTAATAAAATCAAAAAGAGGAAAACATAGTAGTTCGTAATATCAAGAAAAGGAAATCAGGATTAGATTCGAAGGTGCAATAACAACAATAAATTTATTGTTTTAAGGTCACAATTTTCAAAATTTCAAGTTCACCGTTTTTTTTTAAACGGAGCCCAAAATCTATTTTATGAGGCATGAAAAAATTAAATGATGTTCCGTTTAAAAAAAAAACAACGGCGATCTCGAAATTTCGAAAATGAGACTGAGAAAAATTGTTTGTTCAGCGCAATGTTTTCCCCTTCAAACGTTATCATATTATTCTCTGATACTGTTTGATATTGTCAATGATAGTTGACATTATCAGGGTGTTATAGTCAGGTGGAACACCCAATGTATACATATTATAACCACACGATTGATTTCAGAGTAGACTGTACCTACTATTAGTGTTTTGAGATATCCTGTTGGTGTGATGTTCTTTCATTTTTTTTCCTTTATTTTCTTGCATAAAAAGACTCTACACATGTTACTGTCAGTGTCGTCTGGAATGTAACTCCATTTTTCGTGGAGGTCTGTGTCTTTTTTGATCAATGGTTATCGCGCGTGTTGCGAGCGCCCTTTTCAATCTTGATCTTGCATCGATGTTTGATATAAAAATATATTTATATATATATTTATATATATATATATATATATATATATATATATATATATATATATTTATAATTTATTATCGACGTATTCTTTAGAGTACATATTTATATAATATTTAGAGTTAGTAAACGTTCTTATTTGCGTGGTTTTTTACTCGTCTTGTGAATAAATTAACGACCATGACGGAGATGCTCTATCATGATCCGGTACTCGCTTCGAATCCTCCAATCTCTATTTTTTCCGTGTGTAATTCTAACACATTTCAGAATACAAAGTTTCGAAATTTTCATTTAAATCTTGATTTAAAGTTAATACCATCTAAATTTTATTTCAGTTAAGTGTTTGTGTATAGTCTGTTTTATCTGGAATTTTTATTTATACTGTATTTTATCACTTCGATTACGACATTTCCGTTCACTGTGTATAAAGTCCGTTACGTGAGCAATGTGTGTGTACACGGTGGCAAGAAAGCAGTGATCATCCGTGCTGGTTTCCATGAAATCACCGATGGATTGTAAAAGACCGTAAGATTGTTTATAACAGTGAAAATTAAATTTCACTTACAGCAACGTATTCTATTTGGCAAGGGGATGAAAAATTCTGAAGGAAACATGTACCGGAAATGTTTAAATTACGGGACGACTTAATTTGAAATTTGCAATGTTTAAATGCTGTAATTCGTTAAGGACAATGCGGTCAGTGACCTAGGTAAGCGGAATCTGCGGTTACTGACCGAATGCAGTGCAATTTATGATCAGTGTTTATCTAGTTACGGTAGCAGAGTGTGGAGTCAGTAACCTATGTAGGAAGGACGACGGAATTCAATGTTGGAAACCTCGCGTCGACTGCAAAATCTGTGGTCAGTGACTCATGTAGGAAAGACGACAAACTTCATAATCAGTGACCAAGTGACATTATTAAAACGTTCACGCCGGCTTGACCCACCGGTGGGTCACACTCGTGTGTTATGGGATACACAGAAAAATGAATATCAGCGCCGCGCCGGCGTGAACGTGTTACAATCTGTGGTCAGTGACCCATGTAGAGAAGACGATAGAATCCATGAAAAGTGACTTAGTTACAGTAGCAGCACCTGCGGTCAGCGACCCACGTAGAGATTACTATGGAAATCAATAACAGTGACCTAGTGAGGATGACAGATCTAACAAGGGCAATGAGATCTACGGTCAGCGACATAGTTGCCATTGCGCGTCCCGCAAGGCCCCTTACCCTTCCGCCCCTCGCCTATCTGTGCTGTTAAGCCTTCGGCCTTCGCTTCCACCACTCTTCCGTCTGTGGTACCGGCTAGGGAAAATGGAAAAAGGTACGCATGAGAGTTCGTGGGAAGAGTGGCGGAAGCGTAGGCCGACTTAGCAGCACAGCTAGGCGAGAGACGGAAGGGTAAGGGTGGCCCAGATGGCAACGCTGATAGTGACAGTAGCAGAATCCAGGTTTAGTAACATAGGGACTTAGAGAAGACTGAGAAATTTGGAGTCAGTGACCCGATATGATAGTGCTTCAACAGTGCAAACTTGCAAACTTCTACCAAACTTCAAGAATTGATCCTGCGTTTTACGGTGTAAATGTTTTTACTGCTCTTTGTACCCTCTTGAAGAAAAGAATACGTTACCACAAACAAAATTTAATTATCACTATTACAAAACATTTCTGGCGGTCATTTTATCACAGATGTTTATCTAGCAGCTCTAACACGGATTTGCTTTCCTAGCGGCTGGTACAGTCGAACATAAAAAAGTATACCAACTGTTCCACCCGCATATAGTTACCTTCTTTTGTCTTACTCATTCGTAGTTCACCTGTGACCCACATACACATTGTCCCTGTGTGATCGTGAATGCGCGTGAATACCTGTGACACGTACGCGCATACACTTTTTCACTTTCTCGCCACATGCATTGCAAAACATACATGGTCACACATAGATACACATCTGTATACGCGTACAAACGCGCGCGCACATTTACAACGTATACTAAATGTCAACGACAATTAACCCTTTTAACTAACTTTCTATGTGTCTATCTGTTCGAACTTTCTTCTCTTCGCCCTCTGCTACCACATAGGTGAAGACTACTCGTATCCAAGTAAGTCTACCACGGAGCGGGTGTATTGTAACAATAATAATAATAATCATATTAATAATAACGTAACTGTGTAATATATATTATACATGCGTAATATATAATACATCACACTGCCGCTAGATTTTTGCGATAATGAGAATACGCATATATTATAGATCACAGAACGTAGGTTACTATGTGGCCATCATCAATTACAGAGCAACGCTGTATTATTTTGTGCGATACTGCTGAAAGAAGAGTTCTTCCACACCTATGCACACCTATTCTTTTTTATCTTGATTTATTTCCACCGTCTCTTCCGCTGAACCACTAGTTGTCTTGCGAGGGGAAATTTGTTCGATATCGTGATCCAAAAGACGATCAAACGCCTTATAAATGTTTAAAAATTATTCATATCCTTTTATTAAACCGGTACCCCAAATTGTTCATTATGCAATAACGTCAACAAATTCGTTGCAACGTCACGTGTTTAAGTTGTTAGACGAGTGTCCAAAGTACTCGAGTGCCACGGTACGTCTTTGAGTCAGAAACTGGTTGGGACCTGTTCCGCCATGTTACCTCTGGCATGGGAGGGCAGTGCCTTTACCGACCATGTTTGACCTTTAACTGCGTATACAGGTTGATGAATTGGATCAACACGGTAAAATAGAACTGCAAATGGCCAATTATTTTTACGAAGTATCTTCTTCAATTCTAATATTTTAAGGTGATAAACTCTCAAACTTATTACAAACAATTTAGTTGTAAATAACATAGTATATATGGCACTAAAAATGTCTGCTGTTACTTTTCTCCTAACATTACAAATTTTTATGTACATAATTTTTTAATGGCACATAATGGCCGCAACTGAACCACCAGGCGCTAAGGACCTAGATAATAAACGTTTCATCGCTATATCAAGATCGTACGAAAAGTTATCCCCAAGAAACGATGTACCCAAACATTCTAGACCTCTTCTAGGCGTTCGACGGTTTTCGGATTCATTCCACGATTTCCCCTCGAGAATACAAAACTGTACGATACCGTTGCATGTGATAGGACATTAGGCCTCGTAGAATCCTCGGCAAAAATTGGATCAGGTACTTTAGTAGGCTAACAGTCATCTCGAGTAACTTCTTTACAGTCCCTAAAACCGACGATACGTTCGGTCGACGACCGTATTTTATTTGCTAATAAGAAATTTTACATCAGCCCTCTCCCCCACCCCCTTCTTCTATCACGCTATCAAGGATTCCCTTTGTTAACCCTGCTTCTGACATACAGTAGGACTCTAAGATCTTCCGAGCACTCTTTCGAATCTCCCAATGTGTCGCACAAGTTTTCTATGTTCGAGACGTGCACTTGCAATGTCGAGTAAATATCCACACCGTAACAGTTACCACTGCATGATGGACGTCTAGGTACTAGTACTTTTATCAGAGGCGAGGGCGTGTCACCTATAATTATTTTACTCGAATAAGATTAGCAAGTTTTTGGAGACGTTGGTCCTCGCCTCTAGGGACTTTAGCATGATTATAGCTGTGCACGCCGCTTGACAGTGTGGACGCATCGTCTGGCGTTCCGTTACGCTACGTTTGTACAACGCGGAGGAGGCTCGTGGTTCTAAAGTCCTTAGGAACGTATGTATAATCTTGACGATCTCCAGACTCGTCCGCGTTGCCACGAGCAGCACTGGGATCGGTAGCATTCGACATAGTGTTTGTACGAGTACGCATTAATGTCTAGACCTTTATAAACCAAGAAGCGCTTCAGCCTCGATTCTCCACCATACTTAAGTCAAAATTGACAATAACCCTATTTACATGACATCAAGAAGCTTGCTTAGGCCCAAATCACAGATAACGTATAGAGATAGATCAGTCACCCAATGTACTTTCCTGCCAAGGCATTTAAACAATGCAAACTAAAACTGGAGGCTTCTTGTATTAGTACAATTTCTCTAACCTACTGTACGTTATTATTTGATTCACACCACGGTTGTGTTTATTTTCATCAGGAAAACGTTTGCAATCGATTTTCAATGTTCATTATGATAATGTTAATGATAAACACAATTTAGTTTACGCAGCTATCGAAGACGACAATAACAATTAGCATTTAACCACCGTTTATTAATAAAAATTGAATTTTTGGTTTTGCTTCCAGCGCCAAAGTGAAACTGTCCATATTAGAATCTCATCATATAAATAAATGAATGTATATTTGAGTTTATAATATTGAAAATAAAAATATTAACATATTCGTATGTACACTTATTATTTAAAAGTATTATTCTAATCTTAATTGCAGTTACAAAATTATAAATGTTATTGTTTGCGAAGGTTACGCACTTTTATTGAGTTCGGCCAGCTATGACCACCACGGCGTCTTTGAAAAGTTCAGGGCCGGTCAGTAGTTAGTAGTTACGCCGCGAAAACATTTGCAGTCGATTGGAATCGATTTCCTGATTAAAACAAGCCTAAATACGACACAAATCGAATAATAATAATGTATACTTGGTCAATACTGAGAAATCTCAAGCTCGAACGGCAACGTTGCATTTTCTGAGCCGGCAACGCTGTAAAGTCTCCGGGGAAACAAACCTTTTACAGTGTCGGTATTGTAGATCATCTGGCGCGGGACCCCATATGGCGACTGATCTACTCTTATTCCTCGTGCATTAACAGAGGGAGATCGTGACTTTACCGACTGCTTGGGCCCAAACTATGTAGACCAATAAGTGCAAATGTAGGATATCGTTACATTTCATAGGAAGCTAACTTGCTATTGAGTTCTGGGGATCATCAATGTTAAATTATTGATAATAAATGATCGACGTTTGGTAAGTGAGAGCATCGAGGACTGGAACGTAGCTTCGTAGACTGTTGAGACGTATAGCACTGGCCAGTGGCAATTTTAAGTAGCGACTAGGCCTTAGCCGACTAGTTAGGGTAGCTAACATGTGTAGTGGTTTGTTACAGACGACCACCATCCTCCCCCTACATTCACTCCGCCAGAACTGCCCAAGATGGTTCACGTGAGAGGTACAGGTACACCTCAATCAAAACCATGCTACAATCTCGCAAGCTGACCTTTCTTGTTTCGATGACGATGTACATTGTGACCAATTATAACACGCCACTGACGATGCCGGACTCGTTGTGCTGCTTTGTCGATTGATAGAGTCTACGTCAAAAATATGGCACACCATATATTTATATTACGCAAATATATTCACACACAATTAAACATAATATGTATCACGAAATTTATATAATGGAATTTTTCCACTTGCAAAGAACGTGCAAAAGTTTGGTGGAAGCAGTTCTTATGAAAATGTTGGCTACAAATTTTTCTACTGTTGATGCTGAAGGGATGGAAAAATCCTTTAAGGGTTGGAAAGTATATTTAGTTGAATATCTTGGAAACTATTAGAACTAGAAGAATAATTCGCACAACAAAATGGTGTGTTTTTTAATAAGAAATTTAGCCGTGTAATCTGATTGTGTACTTTGAGTATTTTTTTTGGACTTTTCTACTCAAATGTTCATTTTTCAATAAAAAATATTTTTATAAAATTTCAACCTTAGAAATATGTGTTCAATGCAAATTGGTTCAAATCAATCGAAAATATATTAAACTAATTAAAAGAAAAGTACGGAAGAAGGCATGTACAAAATATCAAAAATACTTTTACTTGACAGATTATCCTATATAACGAATCTATGTATAATTGTAATTTATATATATAATATATATATATATATATATATATATATATATACAATCAACGTGAATTAAGTAGTTAAGTACAAATTATAAAAATATTAAATATATCGGGTGTGCTATTTTTTTGTCGCGTGGAATTACACCGTTAATTAGAGTTGGTCAGTGTTTCATAGAGATAATGGTTAACCGTTGAAACATTTAAACATCAATTATTGTTAACGTTAAAGTTTCCAAATTAACTGATCATTAATTTAATTATAGTTAACTAAAACAAGTACTTATTACTTAGATTAATAATTAAATTGATTATTTTATTGTCAATTCGATTAATGATTAAATTAATTTTTTAACTGTCAATTGGAGGATAGGTTGAATTAATTATATAACCTTTAATTTGATTAATGATTAAGTTTATTATTTAATTGTCAATTGAGTCAATAATGAATTATTAAAATTGTGTACGTTTGTTCATTGTCCAAAATTGTTATGTAACACTAAATTTGTTTACTTATTTTCGTTATCTTTTATCCTACAATTTTTTCATGACGTAATTTTTTCATTTTAGCAATTATGTTATTATTTCAAATTAAAATAAATTGAATTAAATTGAAGATTTAATCAATCATTGTCCAACTCAGTTAACGATTCATTTACACTCGATTTCTAGTCACAACCGAGATTTTTTCGACATTGGTTGATTTTGGTTCTTTTAGAATTTCAAATTAATTTATTTTTTAACAGTGCTGGGTTTAGAAGCTTTTTTCAAATGTTTATAAACGTTACAAAGTGTATTGAATGAGATTTATCGGTGAATTTATTCACCTAAATATATATATATAACTTCCCATAAAATTATATTGATGGCTTTAGTAACTGCAAAATAGAAGCTCTGAGGCTTTGTAACTTATCATTGTAACATTTCTGGTGTTTTTTGTATTAAGTATTTTCAGTAATCGACCGTTTAATTGCCTGTTAATTACTACTGCAAATAATTTGATAATTTATTGTATTTATACCGTCGCAAATTAGTTTTGAATCGTTTTAATAGTTAAATTAGTGTTGAAAAGTTGATACTAGAAATTTGAATTTTAGTAACTATGATATACGGATATTTATAATTTATACTTGGATCTTTCTTATCCTTCGTTATCATGTTTTCATATCTGTTGTTAGTAAATTGAGTTGCAATAATTTGAACAACGCCGCAATATACAATCCTAATTGAAGTTAAAGGATCGCTAAATTTTGGGGAAAGAATTGTTACCATATGCGTTTTGTAACTTGATGGAGGAAAATTGGATGGCAATCTAACTTGGCTTAGTTTATGTGGCGAAACCACTATATTCACTTTTCTAATTGGAAACTATCTTTCAAATTCACAATTTGAATCGCATAAGATTGCTTATATTCCATAGAGACTCTGGGAATTATTAAATATTGAAAAGAAATCTTCTTCACTTTCACACTCGATATGCAAAATTTGTTTGCGATTTTTCCATGAAGTTACAGTAAAAGAAGTTACTTCATCCAAAATGACTTTCGGATAAATATTGTGTTTTGAGTTTTGAAAAAATCCAGCACTGTCCAAGTTAAATGTCTATTGCGAAGCGTTTTTTAATAGCATAAAATTTCGAAAATTAGGTAAAACATTAGAAAAACATTTTGATTATCATTATATTTGTTGACTACTTTATCCGGTCTCGACGAGTGCATGCAGCTAATGTAGACACATTATATTGTTTATACATTCAGTTATCTATTTCATTGATTTACTTATGCGTTATAGACCGTTTGTTCAGTAGTTTCTTTTCGTTCGTACAGTAACTTGTAGAAATTGATTTTTAATTTCGATAGAATCACTAGACACCATTTCGCTTTCGTTCTGATTAATAACGATCTATTTTTTCACATCATGGTACAATTCATCGACAGTATTAGCACTTAGAGATCACCATAAAAATCGCCGTACGATCTCGTAGCTTCACATCATCATCAATGTCACTTATACAGGGTGACCCAGCTATAACACCTTGCATATTTCGCTCGTCATTGGCAATATCAAAAAATGTCGGAGGAAAACATGATTAGGCTCAAAGTATTTTTTTCACAACCACATTTTTAGACATTTCAAGGCAACCACCATTTTTCTTTCAATATCTTTGCTAAACATTAACAAATAAATTGAATAACTTAAATAATCATACTATTATTTTTAAAAATACTTGCGTCTGTAAATATTACATACTTTGCTTTTGTCTAATTATATTAGTCTAATTTGGTCATTACTAATATTAGTAGTATTAGTAATTTCTACCTTCCAATAAATAAACGATTCTAGTTTCTTTACATCGAAATCTTTCTAAAATAATCCATGAACATTAACAAAACATGTATCATAATGTGTTATATAAAATATGATAAGACTCATATAAAATATAAGAAAAAACAGGAAGATGCACAGAGAAAGAATATCAATTTATATTGTCAATGATAAGGGAGATACTAAAGGTGCTACAGTCCGGATGTCCACTCTGCACAGAGTTGTAGATTTCATTATTAGTTATTAATTACTTCATCTTAGACGAGTAGTTACACTAACTCACCGAGTAGTCATAGAAATTCCGAATACTCAAGGAAATAATTGAATAAGCGATAATTGGTCCTTACGATTGGTGACACTGTTGCTGGGAAAGAAATTCTAATTAAAACGTCTAATTGTCTCCGTCACTAATTACGAGAACCGAAATTTATTGTGGTGTTCGTCTGCGTAAGTAGTGTAGCGAGAACGAGTCAAAATCAGTGTTTCTCACTCCACGACTTAGAAAAAGATGTTGCAAAAGAACTATTTCACACGAATCCAATTTTAACGCTTTTAATTTTTAACCCTCAGATGACAGATGTTTTCCAATATATGTATACTATAATTCATACTTTTAAAAAGAAGTTCATACAATCGGTGAAACTTGAACTTTTTCTGACTCAAAAGTGACTTATTGTCAGGCACCGTCATATGAGGGTGTTTAATTAATGGTTTGAGGAATGCTGTCTCGATGCAAACGTTTCCAGTGATTCAGTATTTTCTATTTTCTATTTTCTGTGTCCTGAAGTATATACATATACATATATTCTGTGTATATAGAGTGAGCCAAAACTATGTACACCTTGAATATATCCATTATTTGTAATAATATGAAAAAATGTTATACGCAATGCTTGCACGGTATAAAGGTAGGCACATTGTGATGGGAACGTTTTCTGTGCGATGTGGAGCATAGACGAAATTTCAAGGTAATCTGTATCTTTTTTTTAATGGAACACTGGCTTTTTTATCACGAAGTAATAGTCGGTGTTGGAACAACTTCAAGATGCTACTCTGAAGGTCATTCAAGGTCAAATATTATAGTAAAATAAACTTGCATACATTACAGAAGACATTCAAAGTAGTGACCGTTTGTCTGAATGCCAAAGTGGAATCTTCGTGCGACTTATGTATCCAGTTTGGATATCATTCAGTAAATATATGTATAAGGTTTGAGTTCTTACGAATTTTGTTTCAATTCTTCAAAAAACTCAGCAGTCCATTTAAAGAACTAAAGATGACCAGGAAATCTCCTCTATGCCTTCACACACACACACAAATTTTTGAATTGCAATATGGACGCCTCTACACGGTGAAAATTTGGAATAAAACCCTTTTTCACATTGTTACAAATAACGTGAATATTCGAGATGGACAAAGTTATTGACTCACCCTGTACAATCATTATATGTATATGTATGTATAATGTACATACATTTGATATAAGATGTTTAGAGTACGATTTTTCAGTAAATACATATATATTTTATTTTCTTGATGTGTGCCACTTGTACGTGTTCTATAAGTATACATTATATAATATACATTGATCGGTTATTATTACATAATCGTACGTTCTTTGTGTCATTTTATATATTATCGATTGCAAACGGATAATATACTATAGTTTGTAGAGAGCACGGTAGCATTCGACACATTTATTATTACAATTTCTTTCCATGGTAACACTAGTCAGGGCACATTTCCATATTATTCTATTTCATTCGAATTTTTCGTGTTTTTTTTTTCACTTTTTTTATTGATCGATATTTTTATATTTACGTATAGGTGGTGTTTCATCTGTTTATCGTGACAGGTGCCTAACCGCTTGATAACTGTCCGCTGCGGACGCTTAGCGCGCGTCAAAGATGGCCGACGTGGTTAGGTTTCTCGCAAACTATGCCGGGCTCCAATTACACATTTATTACTATAAACTCGATTTTTCGAAATCTAAATTTCAGACAAGAAAATGGTATATTACATTTTCCTTCTTTTTTCTACAAGAAATCACATCTTGCTCATTCATACATGTCTTTCGGAAGCATTATGAATACTGCATTTATTCTATTATGCTAATTAAATTTTAGTAATATCCACCTTGAGCAGAAATTAAACTTATTAATTATAGTCGCAAATTTAAATGTTTTTATTTTTATTATTTAATTAATACATAAAATTTTGTATATTTTGAGATATTAATACATTATTATATTTGATATATTTATAATAATTCATATATCATTAGAGAAATTGAAAACAAAAGATAAAACGAAATATTTGCAACGTAGAGTAGAAATAAACATTTTCACGAAGTTTGGATGTATTTTTGGAGAACGCATAATTCGACGATTACACTGGCAACGTTAGCCATCGGAAAACACTATGGTGGCACGTGCAAGGGATAAAGTATGCGTGCCTGTTAGCATGGGGCTGTAGGCTCTTGCTGATAACAAGTATAATACGCTATAAAGGGGGGGAGTTAGGTCACGATCAGTGTGACACTCTGTCTTAACCATTGTTGCTTTGTCTATTAGCGGCGCCGGGCCACGTGTCCAGATACCGATTAATGCTGGTCTATTAATTGTAGGTGAGGTCAGTCGTGATCGTGACGATCCTAACGGTGAGTTTCGAACGAACCTAATGTCACCTATCCTAGATCACACTCTCTAATCAATGTTGCACTATACAACGGACATGGCGAATCGTCCGAGTGACTAAACAATGATTTTTTAAATCAAAATCATCGTGATATTAATTTACAAACAATCCCGAAAGTATTGTCCATAGAAGACACTTAAAGCTCAAGTTTGTTTTTTTAGAAATGGAAATGCATATTTTTTAGTTCATTTGTTCATGTAACTTTTTAATTGTATATGAAAAAGTATTAAGCCGCTCGTGGCTAAATATCCATTATTTCAGAAAATATTTTGATATCGCTCTTATACCATTTTCAAATAGAAATTTCTCCTGAACTAATGGTTTTTAGCCATAAATCGTTAAATACTATTTTGTAAAGAATTGTGCATTGCATCAACTGGTGTATTCAGAAATATATGTTACCTTTCCAGAAACAAACTTGACCTTCAAATGTCGTCTATGAAACGAACTACCAAAAAGCTACCAAGGTTACTTTATATGTCCCGCGAAACCGTTTGGCTTTTGTTTGAAATATTTTTCTATGCAATCGATAGTTTCAGAATTATTCCAGCACCCTATTTTAAGTGACTCACTGTGTACATTTACCTATGTTTACAAGCACGAATGTGATTATATCATCTCGAATATGTCACTTGCTTTCGACAGTAGGAAAAAATGTCATTGGAAACAATTGTTTGACCCTAAGAGATAAATATTACGGCAAACAGGAAATGTTTCTTACTATTATAGTTTTCAAGATTTCAAAATCACTAAATCCAGCGATCTACTGGGTTATCTAGATAAGTGTCCCATCTAAATTATGTACTTGTATACTATTTGGAATATGAAAAAATGAGTGAAACAAGTTGTAGCATACAATGTAATAAATAGTTTGGCTCTTCTTTCTTTTGGAGGACCAGATGTTTTTAACTTTTTTGACCACATTTTTAACTTTTCTATATGTAATCCTATAGACATCGATGAGAACATTACGAAAATGTCAGTATTCTTGTTAGGAATTCACTGGTTTATAAGTTATACGCGTGTAAACATGAGCAATTTTAAGCATTTTGACAGGTTAGAGCGTCGCGATATTGGATATTCGTTGTTCAGTGCATCGGCTAAGTAGTACTGAGCGCATGCGCTAGATGGCAATTCACTGATTTAGAAGTTATACGCGTGTAAACATATGCAATTTCAAGTGTTTTTCACAAATTATAGTGTCGTCACATTAGTATATTCGCTGGGTGGTAGGATCTCAAAATGAAGGTATCGTCTAAGTTAGTTTGGGGTTAGATCGTCGTGGGAGCGGAGAGGGCCGGCCATCAGGCCAATAGGCAGATCTAATGGATCTGCTCGGTACAAAGAGGCTTAAAAGTGCTCAAATTTACTCGTGTGTAACTTCTGAACCAGTAAACTCCTGGCAATAAAATTTTAATTTTCGGTGTTTTCTCGTCAAAATCTATAGGACTGCATAAAAAAATTAAAAAAAATTGGTCCTCCAAAAAAAAGTTTAACCAATAGTTCTTCTTTATTTAGCCTTTTTAGTGTGATATAAACAGGGATTATTATTTAAATAATAATTCAAATAACAAATATGGAATCAAATTTCTATACATTATAAAAATTTATTTATTTAAACATTTATTTTCACAATAAATTATTGAAATAATAATTCAAATAATGAATATAGAAACAAATTATGAAAATTCATTTATATAAACAATTATTTCCACAATCAATTATTTAAATTATAATTCAAGTAATGAATATAGAAACAAATTATAAAAATTTTGTTATTTAAACATTGTTTAAATTATAAATAATTATAACATCGTTTCGGTTCTTCATAACTGTTTCGAGAACCGCAACCGACATAATAACAGTTTTCAATCCCTGATTTAAGAAGATTATGAAATTTTTTTATTTAAATAAGATAAGAAAATTTAAAAAATTACTTGTATAATACCGGTATTTTGTGTACCGGCATGAATCCCTGGATATAAAAGTCACACTGAGTTACTTTATTGTAACGAGTAAATTTTAATCTAGTGCTTGAAGACAAAATTGAACCCGGAATAATAAATTATAGCGGTATATGGGATGAAAAACTAATAGTTACTAAGATGTTCTTCATAAATTATTTCGAACGCAAGTAATGCTTACCATGTTCTCCATTGCAGTTGCGTAATCGATCGATAAGTACAAGTGGGAAAATATATTTTTAAAGAAGAAAATGTTTGATTCAAAGGCGCAATTATTACGATGAAACAGATTTTTTCTAATGGTCATATTTTTCGAAATTTCAGGGTTATTGTTCATTGATATAATGTTATAGCTAATGAAAAACCAAATTCATCTATGTGTAACATGTCAACCTCTAATTGACCTTCGGTAGAGTTATTTTTCAAATGTTTCAGAGTTTATATGAATGGAATCTTACTTGAACATGGTAAGCTTGAATATCATATTCATATTTTAAGTTATGCTTTTGGAAGAATCTCATCTCAAGGTCATTTGAAGGTCAATATATTATACATGCTTGAGTTTGTTTTTTCATTAGGCATAACACTATACCAACCAAATGATATCATCCTATTTAAAAAAACAGCGGTGACCTTGAAATTTTGGAAAATATAACCATGAAAAAAAACCTTTCTATTGCAATAATTACAATTTATAGTCAAATATTTTCTTTCTCACATATTTTATCATACTACTAAAAACAACGGAGATATTTTAGGTGAAAATCTTAGATGATTCATCCAGTATACAATTATAGTTTTTTTATTCAGAAACAATTTTTTCTTCAACCACAAGATTAAAGTTTACCCTTTAGAATAAAGAAATTTAAGGCGACTCTTATATTTCGACAAAAAAGCAAAATCATTTTTCAACCATTTTTTTATATGTCACATAGTTTACATGTAATGTAGGCGGCACACTTACAATTAGCCGAATCACCCGGTATAACTGAAATCTCGAAAATTATGACCTTCCGAAAATTTCTTTACTTATCATAATATTTACTGTTACTAACCAAACCGTACTTTCCTTTGACATTTTTTGTACCGTTAAGAGTAAGAGAGATATTCAAGGTCATAAGGGTTATGACGTTTATTTTATAATATATCGATGTAATTTATTGTTGTTTTCCAGCCATGAGGAATCATAGGAACTCTGTCGGGATGACCATGATGAACTCGACGAAGCAGGTAAACAAGGTGAAACCAAACGTGAACCGAGCGCCGAGCGATGCATTGACAAGTCCGAGTCAACCGTACAATCAAAGGTACCTAATTAGTATTAAACACGAGCCTCGATTCGATGTACACGAGTTTTAAGTGTGCGTACTACACGAGAGAGACACGATTAATTATGCAGAAATAATGTTGTATAAAAGTGATGCAGCTGAGTCCCATTTTGCGTGTAGATCTCACCGCATAAGTTATTTAACACTTAACTGGCCTACAGTCGATCACAAAAATCTACATACTTGTCAGATATTGAATATTTTTAATTTTTAGTAGTAACCAGTAATATTAATAGAAAATGTTTCAGACAAGAGTCGAATAATTCCGACGGAAGCGGAATTCGAAGTGACTGCTTTTCCTTTTACGCGTATGGGACATTCTAAAGTCAAGTTTATTCTTTTTCAAATTAAATTTCTGAACTTGTCGATGAGGGTCGTCCGAGTCAGCGAATAAATACGCGTACTATTCGCTATACAGGGTGTCCCAAAAATGTCTCGCTTCCTTCAAAGGGGAGGTTCCTGAGGCCATTTGAAGCGACATTTTACTTTGCAAAAATGGCCGTTTCGGCTTTGTTAAGAAGTTATTAACGAAAAACACGGACCAATCAGAGCGCGACATAGAGGCGTATTGGCAGAGACGGCCGCGCGCGAAAGAAGTCGAGCGATGGTAATACACCGCGGTTGAAAGCAAGGAACAAACAAGAGAAGAAAATTTTTCGAGTCCTATGTCGGATAGTTCAAATTTGAATACGTTGTAGTCTTTAGTAACGTATAAACGAATCTCGAAGGATTTTTCGAAATCTTAAAAAATGTTGGTTTTACAGACGATTATTTATAGCGAACGCCCCGAAGACGCGCGGCACGAACAGCACCGCACACTCTAACACCGTCAATACTGAGAAAACCTTGCTTACCTTGGTTCTCCTGTAGAGCCCCAGCGAGGTGAAAATGATTCCTGTATTCACAAATTATTCTGTGTGCAACATTGAACCTGCCTACTCGTTAAATTCACAAGAGTCAATGTCCTTTCACTGCACAATCCGGCCCACATTGTTAATTTATTCACGTTCACAGTAAAACTATTCACATATATCCATTTGGTCCACAAACGTCGAATGAAAATGTCGCGTCAAATGGCCTCAGGAACCTCCCTTTTGAAGGAAGCGAGATATTTTTGGGACACCCTGTATAGGAATCGTCTGACGCGTCTGATCATGACCGACCAATTCTACTTCCTGCGTATACTAAACTAAAGCACGCAAACTCGATTTTCTCGAAAACGAGGCGTCAAACGAAGATATGTTACTACCTTTTTTCGATATAGTTTTACATGTAGAATTATCCCTTGCCCGCTTATACATGTTATGCGGCCGCACTCTGTATTCCATGAGGATATATAGCATTTTCACCCGTTTCAGCAATATTTTATATTTTTTGAAGATCATCGAGATCCGACATGCAATTTTTTTTTGTTACTCGTAAGTTAAGACAAAGCGATTAAAAAAAGTCACGTTAAAACCTGGGGGGGGGGGAAGACCCTCATCGACAAGTTCGCCATTAAATTTTTCATTCTTAATTACATCAATCGATTCAATTCGTAATTTCATATTAAAAAGGTACTGGACACTTTCGGCTAAACATTACTAGTTCAGAGGGCATTTCAATTTGAAAAATGCGTAACTCGCCACATTAACATCAAAACATTTTCTGAACTAAACAATTACATTACTTTTTATAAACAATTACAAACTGCATCGACCAATGTATTTAAGAATATGCGATTTGATTAAAAAAAATACAGTTGAACTATACGTATGTGAAATTGAAGAACAATACATATGTAGACTTTTGTAATTAACTGTACATATACATATGTATGTATATGCTCACACGTTATTGATGAGTAATTGTCCATCGCTTTCGTCGAATATCCAGTCAATAATTCACTAATTATGGCTTTCAGGTCTTTGATTGGGAAATTCTTTGAGCTTTAAGAATTTTTTGTGCATTAATCCCAAAAGCTATAGGAAGGTATTTTATATAAAAAAATGTTCTGTTGGCTATTTCAAATGCAACGATACATATTCTTGTACTATTATAGATATTTGAAAATAATAAATCATAAGGCCTGACAATCGCCATATCACATTACGTGGTTAAGTGTTAAAGTATAATATATCTTGTATTTTAAAAACAGTAATTGTGCGTATAAATGTTAATAAAAAGTAATATTTGGAAATGTAACGACACACGAACTCAACTTTTTGGGCCGGTAATACAATAGAGCTCCTTTTATCTGAATTTTTATATTCTAAATAAATTTTTTTTTAAGTAAAACGTGGAGCCATATAATAATGTAGAATAATATTCTAATATTCTAAGCATAATTCTCCTTTATTATTGTCTGTTAAAAAAATTCGGAAGAAAACTTATGATTTTTACTAATTTCATTTCTTTCACAATTTTATCATGATTTTCTGAAATTCTTACTAGCAACATTGTTCAAAATGATCTATGATATAGTATTTGGGAAATCTGAGAGGAAGATAAGAGTTAAGCTACGATAATGCTAGTTCACCTTTTATTTATAAAGTACTACCTTTAATTTTCACCAATAAATTTTTATTACGCAAACGATTTGTTCTATGCAGTTCATCTTCTTTATTTGAATAAATTAATGTCCCGACAGTTCGGCCCATTTTAAAAACACTTTCTGAAATTGCATAATTTATAAACAGATAGTGATTTTTTAACGGGCCATGAAGTTATTGAATTAATTAATTTTTATCAATTAGTACGAAATTAATCTTTTCATATAAAAAATATTTATTCATAGATCAAACCTCCATGATTTAAATGAACAAATTTCAATTCAATCGGATAGATAGTCCGCGAGATCAAAATTTGTAAGTGCAATCTTACTTATCACCTTTGTTTCATGAAAGTGATGAAAGATTGCAAAGTTCAACGGTCCATATTTTATAAACAAATTCAACAACAGCAAAATGATGACTTAAACTCACCTTAATTATCCGTATACCATAACATATAAGTGCTGGTAATTTAGTACATCGAGATTCTACTATAAAGATAGTTGCACAACAAGTCTTGAAATGTTCTTCGACTTCCTCTCACTCTTCTCTATCTCCGATCTGATTATGATACTTGTCTGCAATAGCTGCACGATTAGAACTATCCAAGCTCTCGATTACACAATAATATTTCTCGTAAGCTGCACAAAGAAAAGAAACGGTTATTCAAACTGTAAGTGATCTAATTTCTAGTCAAACACATATTATCGTTTTCTAATCTCTCATCATGTTATCTATGAGAAATTTCTGCATTCGTATACTTTGAATAACCTCATAGATATCTCCACAGCATTCACGCCCACTGATCTCTGCTACGGAAAATACAAACTTTAAATAAGGAACCTCCGATCGAACGAGTTTGTACATTATCGAATGCACTGAAGTTTATTTCATAAATTCTCTTCTGACAATCTGTTTTAATTAGCATGTTACTTTAATTCTACATACAGTGGTGGACAAAAGTTAGATACAAAGCAGAAGCTTCGTCCTTTAAAACCCGCCTAGGTAAATTATTGCATGATTTTTTTTTACGAAGTCACAAGTTAAAAATTAACAATCTTCTGACAAATATTTACAGGTCTCTAGTTTTAATCGTTAGTATATAATACAATATTCAAATTTTCAGTGCAAAACGATTCTCGATGAAAAATTAATTTTGGGGATTTTAAAAATTGAGGCTTTAGCCATTAACGCGAGTGCGGGATGATTGTTGTCCGATTTTTTGTCACCAAGCTACAATAGTTTAAAATCTTCAAGCTCCGTAGAAGTGTTTCAATCTATATTGTTTCTAGAGGAATCACCCTCGCTTTTCCGCTTGGTTACTATATTGTGAAGGTACCCTCAAAGATAGCACTAATTAGCAGTGTCAACTAGTGTTCACCCTTAAGGAGTTAAGAGAATTTATTGTACAATTTGTTTTCATAAAAATGCAACAGGTTTTACGTCGACAGTTTTTATTTTAACAGCCATTTGACTACTAAATTTCCGATTCCTGAAAACCTTGCCAATATTTTAACTATGATAGTTTTGTGAAAAAAATAGTACAATAATTTTGGACTAATTATAGAGCTCGATCATCGCAGACCATCATCCATTTTTATCTAGGATGTTTGTGCATGATATAGCGTGATAAGTGAAAAACTGAGAACACGTTTTCTGTCGAAAATGCTACAAATTGAATCCTCTCTAAAAGCTTAAAAAAATGTTTTCTGAATGAATCTATTACAGGTTTAAAAGTTGAATCTTCGACTTTGCAACGATTGCTTAAAACTTATTCTGCAATTTCTTTTGGCTGTTTTGTAGAACAAAAATGAGGCACAAGTGTGATCGTGTGAGGTCTCCATAGTGTACCTTATATTATTGCAAAGTGGCAGTACACCTGTCATTCGAAGATCAATAAATCGACTCGAAATAATCGTAGATCAAGTTTTAAGCATTCGTTGTAAAAGGGAAGATCCAGTTTTCAAATCTGTAATACGTTCATTTAGGAAAGAATTCTTTGATGCTTTGAGGGAGGACTGAATTTGTAACATTTTGGATCATGTTAAGTACGGAGACTTCACCAACGTGACTTTTTGAGCCCTCCTTGAAGCCACATGCTGCTCTAGAGAGGTCCGCTTGTTTATCCAAAAAAAAAACGACTCTCTCACGGGGGCGTTGCGCCCACCACAATAACTAGACAATCTTGGGGTATATAAAGACCACAATTTTACCCACCTCCGGCCCTATTTGAAATTCAGCCACGTCGCGTTACGTTACATACAGCAAGATCGAGTATTAAAGTCCCCTTCAAGCATAATATTCACTAGTACGTATTCTATCGCGCAGTTAGTTTAATCACGGTTACCCCCGCATTTCGCAGTGCGTGAAAACCGAGCGTAAGGGATTTAGTATCCGCGAGTACAAGTTACACGTGACAATTGTAAACCCCTTTTTATTGAATACAGTGTACATTAGTTTAGAGCAGTTCAAATCTCTTAATTCCGTATTCACATCATATTTTTATCCCAGTACTAGTATTCCCACAACGGTATATCTTATAGCGACTCAACGCGCAATGTGCCAAATGGCCATTTTAGCTGGACAAAACTCTAAATCGCCTATTTTTCTATATTTATCACTTAATATGTCTACAATTGTGTAAAATATGAATAATTATTACATTTCTATAACAGTTAGTTGGTTTTTGTTAATTAAACAATATATTTTGGTTATTTATAATTAAATATAAAATACAGTAAAGTTAGTAATGGTAGCACAAAATTATTTAACAAATAGTAGATATTATCAGAGAAGACGTAATTTTTAATTATGGACAAAGAGAATGTAAATATAATTTACTAATTTATTTTTTGGAGATTTAGACATATTCTAATGGGAAAGAATTATTCTTTGGTTTAGTATAGGGTTTCAATTTATAATATTACCTAATTATTACGACCTAATATTCAACTTTGGGTTTACAGCAAAATAGAAATAGATGTGGTTGTGACGTGTTGTGTACATTATTTGAGATGCTACATCCGTCATATGTGGGAAGTTTAAACACTCCTTAGTAAATTTTTAGATTTTTCTAGCGCGTATGGAAACGTGGCTACTAAATAGGTTAACCGTCCGTTTTTAAGGTGAACTCTACACGCTTTGTAAACATTGAAATAATGAATTTTAAGTTTTAATATTCAAGGGTTTTATTACATGGTTATTTTAGATTATATTGGCCCAGTTACATTTTCTTTATTTGAAAGTTCGTTTCAACAATCATTTTTGTCAAGTTAAAATGGCCATTTGGCACACTGTACGACGGTGAAATACACGTCGGCCAGTATATTGTTCCATATCTTGACCAGGTGGCGACCCGGTGGTGAAATACACACCGGCCAGTCTACAAAATCAAGTTTCTCAATCAAAATCTTATAAAATCTCGGTCACGCAACACCCGCTTAACCCTGAGCTGGTAACAACCAAAACAGCTTCTGCAGTATCCCAGTAGCTCTATCATGCAAAAATGTCTTAGATAAAAGTGAACGATGGATGGCGAAACTAGAGGTATCGAGCTTTAAAGCGAGTCCAATTATATTGTTGTACTAGTTTTTGTTTAACGAAATGATAACAGATCAAATATCGACAATTTTTCGAGAATGGGAAAAGTGTCCAAATACTTTTTGGATCTACTGTACTTGATCGCTTATAACAAACTCAATTTGCGTTTGTCCGTTATTTAAAAATTTCTGAACACAGTCGAAATATGTACAAAAATGTATACTAAACTCGTATGATAATAGATTTTGCAGTTTCGTGGTAAAAAATTCTCAACGTAGGTTCAGAATATCTTCCACCCATGTGGTCTAGACATGACGATAACAAAATATAAAAATCATAGTCAACTAACAAAAGACCATTGAAGGGTACGAATACTTTTGTCCGCCACAGTACACGAATCATCTAACTCACCGATTTTCATTCGAGAACTTCCATGCGATCCAGAATCATTCCCATGACAATCGGACTTGATCCTTTCATAGTTAGTTCATCTTTAGAATAGTCATTGTCGTTCATAATTTATTGAAACTGGCCACTTTAATTATCCTACCGAGTTTCGAGTCTGTGTCTCAACCGAAAGCGTAGTTACAGGCAAAAATCATCTGTAGTCGTGAATCGTCGAAAAAATCGGGTTTTGAATGATTTAATTGCGACAAAGTTAAAAAAAAATTTGAAAACAATTCGCAGACTATGTTAGATGATCTCGTGGTTTTAATTGTCAGATGCGTTCATCATAGACTGAAATTTCGACATGAATCAATGAATCCCAAGGTTCCGTGAGAATATAAATCCAACGTTACAAAATCCTTCTGATTCCAGATCGCAAGAGGAGTCCGCATACCCTGGCTACCATCTCGCCTACGAAGTCAAAAAACTCATGTATGCTTCTTTCGTTAACATTGTCTTGCGTTGTGCGGGTGTTCATTCTCGAAAATATTGGATATTCAAAGCTGCTGCACGCTTGCTATGAAATTGCATGGGAATAAGGGCTATTTTTATGCAAATCCGCCATTATTTTCAATAACCGTTTCACCTTGAAACTAACCTCCAGGTGTGCAAATCATTGATCCACAGATTTCTGGGCGATTTTTCGAATGTTTTACTAATTGAAATCACTTTATTAGTTTAATGTTTGGAGATGATTTTCTGGTTATCTACTGAACTTTAAAATAGAACATGGAGAAAGGTATTTGTTATAGTTGAGAAGGCAGTGGATTAATCATTGGGCAGCTAATTGTATAATTATTCACAGCTCTGCATGTATTATTACCATTCTTTGCATGAAGAGCTTTGAAAGTGAGAATGTGAAATATTTGTTGAAATGTGTTAATAAAAGTAGTCGACTCCTATCGAGTATCAGGCTACTATCGAAAATCTAACAAAGTGGAGGATTCTTTTTGCAAGTTTCATTGATACGATATTTATTATGTAATAAGAATTATGGAAATTATGGAAAACACTGCGGGAATCCCTTTTTGAGGGTTTGTTATAGTGCTGAGTGCTATAGTCTTTATTTGGTAGAGTTTTTGTTCATTGTTTTTCTAAATGTGGTATAACAGGTAAATATATTCTTTGTGTATACAGTATAAACAATATATGGTACTGGAAATGTTTATTGATAAAATGTACTTATATAAGTGCGAGTGTAAGTTCTACTAATCAATACAAACAGAAATACAGTTTTGTGATAAATAATTGTTTTAATTAAACTTAGGGATCTCATAATATTTTGGTTAATACTCGAATTAAGATAAATTATTAAATGTTTCCAGTAGTATAGTAGGGTGTACATACATGCTAGGTATACTAGCGTAGGAATATACGTATTCAAGGTTAATGTGAAGGTCGCGTCAAAGCAATGAATACTTCCTTAAATATATTTTTATTTCCATATTGTTATTCTCTATTATTATTTTCACAAAAATATTTTCCCTCTATTTTTATTTCAGCAAAATGTTCACTTCTTTATTGTTATTTCCAATATTATAATTTTTATTATAATAATATAGTATATATATAGTATATATATACTATAATAATTATAGTATAATAATAATCTCTATAAAGATGAAATAGTGTATTACAGTGTAACACTCACATGACCTTGAAACTGAGATCATTTATATTATACAACTAGTAAGCAAAAAGTAGCGTAAAGGCGCTGGGTATTATTTGGTAGCTTATTGTTAGTTTGGGGCATATTGAATACAAGATATAACTACCCAAACCTGGTTATCCCATATAAACATATCTTCAGACAGCATAACAAAATATATTGCACTGTTTATACAAAAATACATGCTCAAGTGTGATCCCTTAAAAAATGTGTTGTCTGTATAATAAAGTCATTATAAGTCCTAAACTAATGACAACGAAAGTTTGAAAAAATCGCGCACGTAATATACATATAATACTACACATGTCGTTTTTAAAAAATTTGTACACTCAACCTTCTTATAACACGGTACTCCGAAAACACGGTTTTGATGTAACATTGTGCAAAAATTGCGACGATTGATTCCATATACAGGTATTTGTACTCCAAATTTACCCGTTTGTGGATCATATTCACCTTTTTGCATATAAAAATTTACCCTTTTGTGAATCAATTTCACCCTTTTGTAAATCAAGTTCATCCTTTTGCATATCAAGTTCTCCTACAAATTTGTTTCCTTAAATTATTGTAATAAAAATAAAATTTATTGCTCCAAAATTCAAAATGTTATTGCGTGTAACACTATTGAATAAGTATTTTATTTCTCCTATGAGTTCTTGAGGTAACTTCATTTACATAATGTATTTATAAACACTATGACAATCTGCAAGGGTAATTAGTGCAACAGAATGATCAATATGTAACATCCACCAAATGTTGATGGTGTATGATGAAGTATGGTGGTAGAAATTATCAAGGATAGAGGATTGCATTGTCCAAAACTAATCATACTTTTTCCAGATTATCTTCATTCAATATTTACAGTGTCCTAAGAAATTCGCAAAAATACTTAAAGTAATTGTGAATTGGTTATCTTCAGAGTTGAAATCAATAGGATTCGCATAACCGTTATTTCATTTTCGAGTCACGCACAATGTGAATTTGATTCGCAAATGGATGCATTTGGAATGCGAAAAACTTGTAGCACGATCAGATAGACTTCGACACACCCCCCGTACAAGCCTCTTCCGCGATGTATAGGGTGCGTCACGGGATACAGCCGTTTTTAGAATAAATATTAATTCATTAATTTCTAGTGCAGAATTAATTCATTATGCCGAAATAATACGTTATGACATATTACACAATTTCTCCTCAGAGCACTTCTCTCGTTCAACGCTCGACGACGTCCGTTAACGCTCCAAATTACAAACCGTGACCGACAATTGCAGACGCGGTGTTCGGCTTATTGTCATCTCGTGACCGGAGACAAAGGTTTAGGATTTGAATCGGAGCGTTAATACGTAATGATGATCATTTTGGCGAATGCGACTTTCTAGTCGCTCCCGAATGTTCGCTTCTACTTTCTCAAACAGTTCTTGATTAATCATTCCTAGTTGTTGGCAAACGGCTCCTTTCAGTTCTTCTAGTGTTCGTGGCTCTCCTTTGTATACGCGTGACTTAAGGTAGCCCCACAGAAAAAACTCGCACATTGTAAGGTCGAGTGACCGAGGAGGCATGGGACGTCAACAAACTTTGAAATGACATTCCTCTTGTTCGAAAAGACGTGATCCACCGCAAGGTGGTATTGCGACTTGGAATGTCCCCATGACGTCCGATGTTGAAACGGCAACGAAATAGCCGCTAAGTTACAATAATCGACTCGCCACTTTTTACGAAACTGTCGCAAACAAACAGTCGATGCTCTAATGCAGACATGTCCAGAAGTAGCTCAGTTGGAGGCAAATTCGAGGGAGACGCCTACTTCTCACGCCCGCGCGTCTCGCTCCCCGTGGCGGCCGTAGTCATCCGAGCTCCTCAAACCCGTGCCTACCGCTTGCAATATGTACCGCGTGTGGCGCGTTGGGGCGACTCTCGGATCCACGGTAGGCACGGGTCTAAGGACCTCCGAGGACTACGGCCGCCACGGGGAGCGAGACGCGCGGGCGGGAGAAGTAGGCGTCTCCCTCGAATTTGCCTCCAAGTGAACTACTTCTGGACATGCCTGTTCTAATGTACACGGCGACGTGATAACAAATGAAATGACACAGCCTGCCGCGTTCAATGCTCTCCTACTCAAATCTCTATCACCTCTACCTGCTTCGTGTGATCCATTTGAAAATCGTCTGTATCGCGTGGCACATCCTGTATTACTTCTACGTTTCGTTTAACATGGTTTCGATACAACGTGGAACTAATTAACCGTGTTACAGAACAATTGAGTGTACGATGGTTAGTTTAGAGACAATACCAGTCATAACGTTGTCCAAATCAGACATTCAATATGCATCCGGCTAATATCCTCGATGTTAAATGTTGAAATAAAATACAAAACGTATTGATTAACATTCGTGAGACTGTGGAATTGATTTTAGGCCAACGAGCAGAGCATCAGGTGGTACGAACGTGAACAACAACGGCGGCCTGCAGGTCGGAATCGCTGACGACCAGGCGAAGGACTTCGACTTTGAGAAAACCGAAATGAAATACGACTCGACGGGCATGTTCCATTGGAGCCCGTCCCGCAACCTCGAAGACTGTATACTGGATCGGAATCAGGCAGCCATGACGGTCCTCAACGGGCACGTCGTCGTCTGCCTATTCGCCGATCCTGACTCGCCCCTCATCGGACTGAGAAACCTTGTCATGCCATTACGAGCTTCCAATTTCCATTACCACGAGCTTAAACACGTAGTGATAGTTGGGTCTGTGGACTACATCCGCCGCGAGTGGAAAATGTTGCAGAATCTACCAAAGATATCAGTGCTAAACGTAAACAACGATTTTACCTTCAGTCGTCCAAGCGCCTTCACTGCCGCTAAAAGTCTGCTTTGAAACTGGAATCTTTCCTTTCATATTGCTCAAAATTCTCTCTCTCACTCTTTCTCTCTCTTTTTCTCTCTCTCTCTCTCTCTCTCCATTGTCCATTTTCTTTTTTCTTTCTGCGAAAGTTGACCAGGGTTGAACTGCACACTGGACCGCAGCATGTGGACTCCTAAAAATTAACTAATAATGTTTATCGATGACCTTCAGATGTACTAACAGGGTCGACGATCTATGCGAAGTTATTCTATTTTATGGGGCACATGTAAAACCAAAAAAAATTTTCTCAAAGTTTGTTCTCTAACAAAGTTTCAAGGACATCAGTATTCTTTTCAAATGGAATTCTATATGAGTGTTTTTTAGATATTCTTATGAAGCACAAAAAATAAGAATCCATCTACCTAGAAAGCTATAATATTCCAATCATTTAATCTTTAGATCTTTGTACTTAAAAATATTTTCAAACTTAAGTGTCTCCTGTGACATGTAACATTTAATGAAATTAAATGATAAAACGGTCTGGTTATTAGGGTAGCTAAATAAGTTACTATGCTCTGCGGAAGCATAGAATTTTTCTTTGCAACGATAACTAAGTCAAATATTTAGATGGTTCACATGACCTTGACGCAACATATTTCAAAATAGTAAATAGTATATATATTAGTTTTAACCATATGTACCAAACTGAAACTTAAATCGGTTCTTGAAACTGTTTTTGTTTGGTCATTAAGAAAAAATTCACAGCATGTGATTCCTTCTAATAAAAACTCTTGTAAAAACATTTTCCGATTTAAACACATGCTTTTCAGGTTCAGGACTATCTTTTGTCAGTTCAGTGTGCCTATATCTTATACAGGCATGAACAATCACGGATAAAACACTACTAGATTTTATGTTTTATTATTTTGTTAATAACTGTATCAAGGTCTGTAGTCTAGTAATCACTTCCATCTTGTCTCTGTTACTTCTTGAGATACGGAAGAACTTTGCTCATACTATTGTAAGGTATCAAGGACGCTGTTGGTGTCAGTAGTAGTGTACAGGTGTCTTAAAAGGAGTCCTAACAGCCCTAATCTAGATCCTTCAATTTCTCCGGAATTTTCTGCTGTTTGAGATGCTAGCCTGGCTTAACCAGTACTGGGATATGGTGCAAGATTTCACGCGCATGCGTGGCCAAAACAGTAATGTATCTATATCATGATGACAGAGGTAGTGGAGCCCTGAGACAGTTATATTGGCGGGAATGTCTCGAAACAATCTGTTCCGGACAAAAAGACTTCAGGACGTGTCCTACGAGTTACAAAATATACACAAATACACATGTTATACATTCATTTTTCAGAATCAAGTCATACCAATTTTTTAAAATTCTGCTGGGTGCTCAAGGTACCCCATTTTATCGAGAATCTTACTTTACTGAGGCTGAAATCGCCGCGCATGCGCGTGAAATCTTGCACCATATCCCAGCACTGGGCTTAACCCGGTTTTCTCAGTCGGATAGCAAAGACTGGTGACCCTTATTTAAATCTGGTCTTCTGAGAGTGTAGACGTCACGGTAAATGTGATTAATCCGGTGATTATGTATAATTACCGGTTATCATATATAATCACCACTAAGTTTGGTCTGGGTTAGGTCTAGGTTAGGTCTTAAATATTTAAGAATTTATCACATTTACCAAATCTTTACCTAACCCAGACCAAACTTAAGATAAAAAATTATGCATAATCTCCGATTCATTGCATTACCCGTAACAATTATATATAATAACCAGTAGTTATAATTATACATAATCACCGGATTAATCACATTTACCGTAACATAGACACTAGAATCCTAATCCTCTTGTATATTCATCAAGTCACTGACAGAAAAAGAAAGATTGCATATTTTTGCGCAAATTTTTGTTTTGATAGGACATTTTGTAAAGTCATGGTAAACAAACAACTATTTTCTTTGTTAACAAGTTTATTTGCAGTAAAAAAACAAGGAAATTATAATTGTTTTCTGTTAACATTTCCTTGTGTTTTGACGAGAGATTCCTGTCTCAAACCTGATTCAACAATCTTACAATCGAAACATAGAGCGAATCTATTGCAAGAGAAATGAAAAAGTATGCTTTTTGAATTAGCGTTTGTCACACTATAGTTCCTCGATACCCTATAATTTTTATAAACACATTCCTCTTACATTTCTGAAAGTACAGAGTTGATTGATAAGTTATTATCTCACCCTGTATGTCAACTTTCGTTGAAACAGATCATAGTATCATCAAACGATAGCAATTCTTAAGATGAAGCCCACTCTACTTCATTTTAAGAACTGCTATTCGATGACTAATAAATTGAAAATGTAACATTCTTAATGCAGAAATCAAAAGTATTTTCCTTTCATAATGTTCTTTGAGAAGTCACAAAAGTATTACACAGAATATTTTCCTGGAATATTGGAAATCAAAATTTGAAATAATTTGAATCGTTTGGCGTAATGTCTAAACGGTAGGAGTAACATTCATTCCCCTCTCGCCTAAAATTTAGTAAAAACTGTATACTATTATAACTGTATAATAATGCTTCTGTGTCCTAAGATAACATCAAGGTCCGCCCAATGTTCCATAAGTTGTTAAATTTAATTAAAATCATGAATGATGATCAATCAAATTTATTTAATCGTTTATTATATGTACATGCAAATGAAATGGAACTTGAAAGAGTCTTTTATCAGGAGTTTATACTGTTTAAAATTTAAACTATTTTCCTAGACTTAGTATCTCACAAATCCAGTAGATCAGGAATTAATTCCAGTTGTACTTCTCCCTAGACAGCCTTGTGTATACAATCTACAACATTCTACCCTCTTCTCCTTCGCATAGGGTGTCATCAAACTGGCGATGTAATAAAACATTAATTGAAAATATGGAACAAAATTTTAAATATTATCATTCGCAACAATTTTATATAATGGAAATTTAAATTAATTTCTTATAATTTTATAAACGATTGCATTCAAAAATACCATTCAGGAATACCAACTTTGTGAGTTGTTTGAAATTGCATTCTCCCTTTCAAATAAATTTTAATTATTTACCGCGATAATTTCCTCAAGAATTGCAGCCATATTTTCGGCAAGTAGAGTGCAGAAAATATAGCAGAAGTGTTTAGTTTATTACAATTGTCTGCTTCTTAAACCTAAACCAAAAATAATTTTATTTTTAGGCACAGGAAAAATATTCTACATTTTCAATTGATTTCCTTATATAAAATAATCGGATCGACAGCAGATGATGATTCTCAGTGAATACTTTCCCTTACCCTATTAGTCTCCATTTCCGATCATCATTTGTACTTGATCAGATAACATTTCTCAAATTATATCTCTAAATTGGTGACATCCTGTTCTGGGTGTTCTATTTAATTGGAACCTACGAAACATTTCAACAACTATTAAAAATATTAAAAAATTACTATCATCATAAGTTGCTTGATATACAGACAAACATTGTGTCGTACAAATCATTTTTGGTACTGAAGTTTTAGAAAGTTATTTGAAGATCAACAATTTGTGCAACCAAGAACAATTTTTATGGCAAAACAATACATTGTAATCCTCCTCTATAATTTCATACAAAAGAACTATTCTTGCAATACAATGTGTCTCTCAGAATCAAACAACCTTTCTGATAATATTTTTTCTTGATATCTTTAATAGTATGTATTATGTATCTTTCAGTTAAAAAGAACACCCGGTAGTAACCCTTGAAAAGAGTCAGAAATAAAAGTTGTGGCCTATATTATGAATGACACATGGTTCTTACAGGGTTCACCATTAAGCAGAGCAGATTTACGCGCCGTGAATGTGAATCTATGCGATATGTGTTGCATCCTGTCGGCTAAAGTGCCTAGCAATGATGACCCCACCCTCGCCGACAAGGAGGCTATCCTCGCGTCCCTTAATATCAAGGCCATGACCTTTGATGATACGATTGGAGTACTCAGCCAAGGTATGCACAGCGTTCTGCTGCTCTTCGTGGAGAGGATATAGTGCAGTCCCGAGGGACCAATGAATACTTGGCAAATTTAGCACACGGAAGAACAGCATTAGAGTATCTTGATTGACACATGCATTGATAATACTAGTATCGCTTTTTAGTATCAACACACCACGTAGAATCTCCAGTTACAATTCTTTAATTCCTGAGAAAACTTTTACACTACTGTTATGGTTATACGTGTATCACGATAATTGTAACTATACACTGATACGTGTAGCTGTAACTCTATACTAAAGCAACACATTACATTATACGCTGCATACGATAGTATACGTATACTGCCCGCTTTAGTATTTACTGCGAAGCACTCATTTTGCCTTCGGATTATAGCTGCAGGTGTGTGAGAACCCGAAATGGCGGGTCGCGAATTTGATTCGCGATCAGGACGGGTTCTCGAAAATTTCGGGCTTTTCAAGAATAGTCGAGATTCCCAAAAATTCTCGGGAATCCCAATACGCTGGTGGAAAAAATTATAACACACCATGGAAATAGCTGACCAAAATGGAAATTGTAATACTGCTATCGCAAACTGCGTCGTATACAATATAAAAGATTTTATTTTAAACTAATATCTTCATCAGATAGCAACAATTTGAATAAAACTAAAATATTTTCATTTGGATAATATTATAAGACATTACCTTTTTAAATGAAAAAAATAATTATGATTAAACAAAATTATTACATTTTTGTTTTAATATTAATAACTTAGTAAAGAGTCGATCTTCCTTCATTTTGCATTGATGGAATTGGATGAGTGTTAGGATGGATTACGCGTGTGTCCGCTCTGGTTTATACAATAGGTACACGCGGTGCTCGGATGTTCTAGGTGTCGAACGTTTAAATTCCTTTGTGAAGACCGCCAGCTGTTTTGCTGTCCGATTAATGACCGATGCGTGACTTTCCTAAAACGCTGGTGCCAGTGTGATCGCACATAAGTGTGTCCTTGCTTACGTGATTTCTTTCTGCTTCGTTTTTCACATTGTCCGCTACAGTATTATCTCGGTCGTCCTATGTGGCAAGCTTTTATATAATTTTTAAATAAGTTTGATACAATCTCTCCAGGAACGCTAATAAATAGTAAAAGTTGATTTTACAGGGAAAGAATTTGTTTTAGGACATATTTTAATTAAAACTTTATTTACTTCTCTCGGTGGGTACTATTATAATACCTATAAGTATCGCACCTTTTTTTCATCACCCCGTGTACACACGATAACGAGAATTAAACGGGGTGTCTTATAATTTTGTCCTCCAGTCTATAGTAATGTCGCGAAGAGTGTGACACGGCGGCTTGAGCTAGGTGCGAAGATATAGTATCCCTCCTACTGCGTGTTATACCCCTCGACGGGACAAGAAGCACAAATCAGATATATCTATGAACCAATACTAATGTTATGACAAACTTCTCTGTTTTTGGTTACTTTTTCATGAAACTTTTACGAGAATTCTGATTAAAATGAGATCATATATGCAATAATTCGATGCATATTTGCCAATGTAAATTTTGAAAAAAATAAAAAACAAAAAAGTCTTGAAAAAGTCATTGCATTAGTATTGGCTCACCAACACACTGATGCCGGTTGAGGTTCGGTCACTCGGCTCGACGCTGGCGACAAAAGATAAAGGACCTCGAGGAATCGTGTACTGCCCCGAAGTCGTCGCACTATTCGCGGCATTTACTGTATATTTGAGAATCCGACTCGTCCCGATCCGATGCTTTCCCATCCCGTCCCGACCAACGGTACCCGACATTTTCGAATTAGGTATAATACATAGCTAGCATAGTTTCTAATCAGTCTTAAGTATGAAATCACACTACATCTTGCCCGCAAAGAGAAATCTTTAAAAACATTGAATTTTAGTTTGGTTTGGTTTTACGGTTCAAATCTTCTCCCACGTGTAATTAATCGTTAAGTGGCAATTGCAGCAAATAATGAGCAAGGTAATTTAACCGCAGTTGGCAGCCCGATCGTTTTACAGCGACGAGGATCCGTTTATGGAGCTAACGTGCCAATGATAACAGGTATCGAAGTTTAATCAAATGCAGGGATCAGCAATAATCTTCATGTTTCGAATCGGTTTCTCTTCCGCAGAACTTGTAAATGATAGCAACGTGCAGTTCCTTGACCAGGACGACGACGACGATCCGGACACGGAACTCTACCTCACCCAACCCTTCGCCTGCGGTACTGCCTTTGCCGTCAGTGTGTTAGACTCATTAATGTCAACGGTTAGTAGTCGTTTCAGGGTTATTTCATTTCAGGTCATTCACCCTTGATTAGTACGGTGACCTTCATGAGGTGTCCTCAAAGTGCAATCTTGTTCCGAAATAGGGCGACGGCGTTTATTTCGAAATAAGTTAATCGCTATCCACTCTTATTCTTTTGAGTGCCAGAACGAGAGGATATATCATACTCTATCCCAGGGGTGGTCACAACGTGGCGCATGCACCAAACGTGGCGCATTGGATGATTACAAGTGGCGTGATTAAGTTATTCCTATTCCTCCTCTAAGCGAAGCAGATTCTATCCTTATCTCTATTTACCAACCGCTAACCATGAACGTAAGACGGCATAAAAAGTGCTCGAGTTATATGGCGCAACTGAACTCGTCTGTCAAAAAATTGGCGCATGGTATGCAAAATATTGGCCACTCGTGTTCTATCCTTTTCCAAGGAAAAATATGGTTGTTAGACTAACTACTTTATGGTCTGCCGCTACTTCTCGCCTCTAACTCACTTTCCGTGCTCTCTCTCTCTCTCTCTCTCTCTCTCTCTCTCTCTCTCTCTCTCTCTCTCTCTCTCTCTCTCTCTCTCTCTCTCTCTCTCTCTCTCTCTCTCTCTTCCTGACCATACGAGAATAAAGTCAAGCCGAATAACATACCTCAGGCATGTTCAGAAGTAGCTCACTTGGACGCAAATTCGTGCCTACCGCTTGCAATATGTACCGCGTGTGGCGCGTTGGGGCGACTCTCGGATCCACGGTAGGCACGGGTCTGAGGAGCTCGGAGGACTACGGCCGCCACGGGGAGCGAGACGCGCGGGCGGGAGAAGTAGGCGTCTCCCTCGAATTTGCGTCCAAATGAGCTACTTCTGGACATGCCTCACATACCTGATCCAAAATACGGCGAAAGTCGGTCCCGATCCTTCGCCTTATATCAGAACAAGACTGTATTTCATACTTTATAAGCGCAACATCCATTATGATAAGTATACAAAAACAACTAGCGTTACTAGTATTTCACTTATAATAAGTATAGTCAGGCTAGTAGACTGTGGATTTTTATACATAAAAATTTTCCAAGTCAAATGTAGAAAATAGAAGTTAGATAAAAGTGAATTTCCTTTTCCAATAATTTTTAAACACGAGGATAATATTCCAACGTCATTCAATTCTTCTAATGTCTTCACAATTTTGTATTCGGCCAATACATTTTTATCATAAAAGCATAAAACCCGCAGTCTATAGATTACTGTTGCTTCAACTGACTTGTACCTCACCAATTCAGGGTCATTAGCAGACTATGAGTTTTCGCGTAAGGTTTCATTGTTGCGCATGTTTCTATTGCAGACGTATTTTAACCAAAATGCGCTGACTTTGATCCGGTCGCTGATCACTGGTGGAGCAACGCCTGAACTAGAATTAATACTGGCTGAAGGTGCAGGTTTAAGAGGTGGTTACAGGTAAGTTGCAACAAACATTGATACTTTGCCCTGGGTCCTAGGAAGAGTAATTATCAAAATTTGTTAGTTACGTAATGTGACAATTGTGTTGCTTATTTCCCTTTTTCTTATTGTGTTAGGTTGAGCGGAAAGTTCGTGCTGTTGCTTCGATCACATTAACAGACGATTTGTTTTTATTTCAATAATGTATAGTCCATGTTTTTCTATCGCATTTAGACATCTTTCTTGTAGCTTCATTATTCCGTCCTCGTAAAACCTGTCAGGTTTCTGGTAAAAAAACTGTTCTAAATGCCTTTTGCAGTCTACCAAGGAACTGAAGATTTTCCCATTAAAGGAGTTTCGCCGGAAGCGGAATGAATGATAACACTATCCAACAAATTTCAACTTTTTTTATGTTTCCTAATTACTGTTGGGTGGATCTTATAGAGTTTTTTTGCAATGATTCCGAATCTGCCCTTACTTTTTCGCCTACACGCACAGTTTTTGAGAAGCATGGCTTTGAAAAAAAACCTATTTTTCAACTTTAAACAAATATTGTGATGTTATTATGAAAGATATTGAATTGTTCTTTGCAGCATAAGATTCTGTAGACTTTCCCGAATACAGTGATATCCAATAGTAATACATTATGAATGTTTACACGTGTTTAAATGGCCATTAAAGACGGAGAGACACCATTTTTGCACCAATTTTTGGGGATATTTTTGAATTTTTCTTAAAAAATAGGGGTCCAGCGTAAAATCGAACTATCTCAAGCGATAGAGCAGACTATTATCTTGAGAACCCCCCCTTTGAAGTTTGCAACATCGACGTTCTTACCGAACCAGAAAGCAAAATATCTACGTCCAACATGAGTTGCCGCCAGTGGTGCTCTTCCACTAGCGTGGTCGTTCGTCGTGATACGGCGCGGCGTAACGGCGATGCAGTCGCTTTAAGCGCACAATTATGTCAGCTTATTTAAATGTTATATTTATTATTGTTATTTATTATTCATTATTATGTTCCCATTTTATTAATATATCTATTCTTTATTTATTATTTTATAGTAAAAATGGGAATTTACAAGATAGAAAACATTAAATTTTATTTAAATGTTATTTAATATTTATTAGTACATTTATTCTGTATAAACTATTTTATGAATTTTTTCAATGTTAGTCTCTAGTTCATAGTATATTTCATACTAAAAAGATCTTTTGTAACAAAAAATAATTTGAAAAACTTACTAAATTAGTTTTTTGTTTCAAAAGACCTTTTTAGCATGAGATATACTTACTATGAACAAGAGACTGGCGTTAAAATAGTACATAAGGTAATTTATACAGAATAAATGTACTAATAAATAATAAATAACATTTATATAAAGTGGCATAATTACGTGCTTTTCGACACTGTATCGCCGTTACGCCGCGCCGCGTCGCGCCGTATCCCGACGAACGACCGCTTAGAAGAGTAGCCCTGGCGGCAACTCATGTCGGACGTAGGTATTCTGCTTTCTGGTTCGGTAAAAACGTCGATGATGCGACTGCAAAGGGAGGATTCTCAAGATAAAAGTCTGCTCTATCGCGTGATATAGTTCGATTTTACGCTGGACCCTAATTTTTTGAGAAAAATTCAAAAATATCCCCAAAAATTGGTGCAAAAATGGTGTCTCTCCGTCTTTAATGACTGTTCAAACAGGTGTAAACATTCATAATGTATTAATATTGGATATCACTGTATTCGGGAAAGTCTACAGAATCTTTTGCTGCAAAAAACAATTCAATATCATTTATAATAACATCACAATATTTGTTTAAAGTTGAAAAATAGGTTTCTTTCAAATTCATGTTTCTCAGAAACTGTGTGTGTAGGCGAAAAAGTTAGGGCAGATTCGGAATCAGTGCAAAAAACTCTATAAGATCGACCCAACAGTAATTAGGAAACAAATTTAGTGTTGGACAGTGTAATCAGAGGGTACTAGGTCCGGCGAGTATGGCGGGTGGGGTAGAACATGCCATCCAAATTGTATTAATTTCAAATTAATATCTGTAAGGCACAAGTAGTCTTCACAAGAATTTGCTTAAACAAACTTCGGATTATAATTATGTCAATCAGACCGAAGTTAACCTCAATTATTTAGACACCCTTCATCGGTTAGCAAAATCGGCACGAACTTTCCACTGAACCCAATATTTTCTACAGATGATTTTAAAGGACTTCAATGTGCAAACTTGTGACAGACCTTTTTAGGTTTAATGTTTACGTTGGCTCGGAACTAATGATGTACGTTATTTACAGCACGGCTGACAGCCTGGCCAACAGAGATCGGTGTCGAGTTGGCCAGATTGCACTGTACGATGGGCCCCTGGCCCAGTATGGCGAAGGAGGCAAGTACGGTGACCTCTTTGTCGCAGCATTAAAGTCGTATGGAATGCTGTGCATTGGTCTGTACAGGTACAGGTACCGGACTTTTTTCCTATTCTCGATGGTATTTATTGGATTACTGTACACATGATACATTTATCTTACGTCTCTAAAAGATGTCTCATCTGGCTGCTGCGATTGTTACACTGCCGTTAATTATCTTTTTACTGTACCATTCTCGTACTTACTATGTGACTTATGATTTTTTGCCGCATACTTTTACATTTTCCGTTTTTGCATCATGAAAAAAAGAAACGTCAATCGTAAGTTGCCTTCATCCAACAAATACCTATCATTTTTTACAATTCTCTGTCTCTCTTTCTCTCTTTTTCTCTTTTTCTCTCTCTCTCTCTCTCACCTCTCTCTCTCCCCCCTCTGTCTCTCTCTCTCTCTCTCTATCTTTATCTTTCAATTTCTCTTTGGTGTCATCTATTTGTTTAGTGCTTAGTTACTGTTTGCCAACGTTTAATTTAGTTTAGTTTAGTTCCGATATTAAACATGGTGTGTTTAGTTCAAGTGGTACATCTTGCTTGAAATCCTTTTAGTCGTTTTGAGAATAACAGTGGGTTTGAACTTTTAGGTTTCGGGACACAAGCTCGTCGTGCGATGCCTCATCAAAGCGATACGTCATCACAAATCCCCCGGATGATTTTACGTTATTACCAACAGACCAGGTAAATACGTTTCTAAAAGGATAACACAAGTGTGTTATCGTTAGACTGCGGATTTTATGCATTTCGAATGAAAGTGGATTGGTGCAATTTAAAACAGGAGAAAAATTAAGATAACAGAAGAATAAAGGTTATACTATCTTCAACGTGGAAAAATTATACATGAAAGAATTTAATGTGTACTTGGCTCCCATCTCTTGCAATTGATACAAAACATTTTTCTTTCGCATAAAGATGAGCAGTCTAGTTATCGTATTTAAAATACCCATGAAATTAATCACGCTCAATTTATTGTAATTTTACATATTTTAACTGCATATTGCAATATCCTCACTGCATTTTGAACTTGAACATCGTGAATTGTCGTAGCGTTTATGTGTCCAACGGTGGAACCTCTGAAAACTTGTTTTGACGTAGTTTGAAACCCCACACAGGCTAAATTTTTTTCAATTTTATAAATCATAATTTTTTTGTTCCTGTTTACGTTCCTCAAAATTCTTACAAAGTATTCGAACCTATCTCGTCTGGGTTCGAGTATACATGAAAGTATTGCATTTGTTTTTCGAAGTACTCATGAAAGGTTCGAAACTATCCAGCTAGATTGAACTAGATTCGAACATACTTGTAATACAAGGTGTCCCAAAAATGTCTCGGATCCATCAAAGGGGAGGTTCCTGAGGCCATTAGAAGCGACATTTTCCTTTGCAAAAATGGCCGTTTCGGCTTTGTTAAGGAGTTATTAACGATAAACACGGACCAATCAGAGCGCGACCTAGAGGCGTATTGGCAGCGACGGCCGCGCGCGACAGAAGGCGAGCGATGGCGATACACCGCGGTCGAAAGCAAGGAACAAACAAGAAAAGAAAATTTTTCGAATCCTATGTCGGCTAGTTCAAATTTGAATATCTTGTAGTCTTTAGTAACCTATGAACGAATCTCGAAGGATTTTTCGAAATCTTAAAAAATGTTGGTTTTACAGACGTGTAAAGAACTTTTCTTCATTAAATTATAACACTAGAACTAACGTACTGAAGAAAATGAGTTTTTAGGAGCTTATAGTGAACACAGAAGAGTATCTATTGAAAATATTTCGATTTGGAAAAAATGGTTTTTTCACCATTTATTTTGAAAATGTTTTAAACAAATGCAATTTTCCTATAGCCGGAACTTTTTTAAAACTTCGAAAAAAACGAGGTAACAGCTCCAAGTCTCCTCTTTACGGACCTATTTTTGAAAGGGTAGGCGCTTTAAAATTGACGGAATTAAAATTATTTAAAGCGAACGCTGCAACGCGATATTACAGTCGCGAACGGCCCCGAAGGCGCGCGGTACGAACAGCTGTTAGATACGCGACCACCGCACACTCTAACACCGTCAATACTGAGAAAGCCTTGCTTACCTTGGTTCTCATGTAGAGCCCCAGCGAGGTGAAAATGATTCCTGTATTCACAAATTATTCTGTGTGTAACATTGAACCTGCCTACTCCTAAAATTCACAAGAGCATTTTAATTATTCGCTCTATGAAATTATCGAGCAGAAAGGGTCAATGTCCATTCACTGTACAATCTAGCCCACATTGTTAATATATTCACGATCACAGTAAAACTATTCATATATATCCATTAGGTCCACAAACGTTGAATGAAATCCACACAAATGATTCACAGAAGTCCACATATCACACACAACTAGTTCACATTTGATGCATGTAAATCGACTGTTTCGACTGCCCGTGCACGAAAAACCGTTCGTCCATGCTCGCGATCATAAGAAGACTAGTTCAGAATAGCTGACGAGATTAGCGGCCTCTCAACAGCACACTGCCGATTTTCATTTCAGCAACTGTTCGATGGAACCGTGTTTTCAAATGGAATGGGAAGAGTAAATGACCGCCTCCAAATCGGGGGTCACTCGCAGATGCGCTTCTACCCTCGAGCGTGGCCATAAATCAGCGCCTTGTATCGAAGCTCGACCTTGACGATGGCTCGACTTCTGGTTACCAAATGTGTACAATAGGTCAATAAAATGCTAAAAGTTTTAACGAAGAGTAACGGCTTTTTGGGAATATTACTTCTACCCTTTCTTACACCGGTATACGGAATACCGGTATTTTGTGCTAATTTGCAATTTCGTGAAACCGGTATTTGCTCAGGTAAAATACCGGTATTTTCGGTATTAGCTATAAATAATAAATATTTTTTAGGGCATCTACTCTTATTTGAAATTTACAAATTAATTTTTCTGATAACGAATTCGATTTAATATCAAAAACTGTATCAGCTCTGCTTCCAATAAAGCTGGCTGTGGAAGCATTATGTCGGAAGGATTCCAACTTATTAACAGCGAATGCAACAATCAATTTCATGTAGCAATCACTTAAAGATCAGGACACGCCACTGTTTGAGGAATTATAACAGTGCATTGAAAATTCGTATACAGGAAGGGCATAGTGAATTAGAAAATATTTTAAGGTATTTATATAATTATAACGACTTTAATAAAGAAAACGAAAAGGAAGAAAAGAAGCTAACAAGGTCAAATTTAATTGAGTTCGTCGTCAATTTTCACAAAAACATTTATAAAAAGCAAACGCAAACCTATCCAGAAGAATTCGTTGATGATGATGATGATGTTAATATCGAAAAAGAATTGTCTCTCGAGAAGAAATTACAATTAGCTATAAATAAAAAAATTTTCCACGAACAATAATACAAAACATAGATATATCCAAAAACGTCAGACGAGATACCGAGCTGTTAGAAGATGAAGGACATCGTGGCAAATATTCAGAGAAAGTATATTGCTCATTATTAACAGTACCACTAACCAGCGTGGATGCGGAAAGAGCATTTTCAACTGCAGGTAATTCAACTGCGGGCTCCTCCGATGCCCCATCTGCCCTGCACGTTTTCGAAAATAACAGACACTAATAGCACCGACTTACCCGTAGTAGCAATATTCCCAAAAAGCCGTTACTCTTCGTTAAAACTTTTAGCATTTTATTGACCTATTGTACACATTTGGTAAGCAGAAGTCGAGCCATCGTCAAGGTCGAGCTTCGACACAAGACACTGGTTTATGGCCACGCTCGAGGGTACAAGCGTACCTGCGAGTGACCCCCGATTTGGGGGCGGTCATTTACATCATTTACTCTTCCCATTCCATTTAAAAACACGGTTCTATCGAACAGTTGCTGAAATGAAAATCGGCAGTGTGCTGTTGAGAGGCCGCTAATCTCGTCAGCTGTTCTGAACTAGTCTTCTTATGATCGCGAGCATGGACGAACGGTTTTTCGTGCACGGGCAGTCGAAACAGTCGATTTACATGCATCAAATGTGAACTAGTTGTGTGTGATATGTGGACTTCTGTGAATCATTTGTGTGGATTTCATTCAACGTTTGTGGACCTAATGGATATATATGAATAGTTTTACTGTGATCGTGAATATATTAACAATGTGGGCCAGATTGTACAGTGAATGGACATTGACCCTTTCTGCTCGATAATTTCATAGAGCGAATAATTAAAATGCTCTTGTGAATTTTAGGAGTAGGCAGGTTCAATGTTGCACACAGAATAATTTGTGAATACAGGAATCATTTTCACCTCTAAGGTAAGCAAGGCTTTCTCAGTATTGACGGTGTTAGAGTGTGCGGTGGTCGCGTATCTAACAGCTGTTCGTGCCGCGCGCCTTCGGGGCCGTTCGCGACTGTAATATCGCGTTGCAGCGTTCGCTTTAAATAATTTTAATTCCGTCAATTTTAAAGCGCCTACCTTTTCAAAAATAGGTCCGTAAAGAGGAGACTTGGAGCTGTTACCTCGTTTTTTTCGAAGTTTTAAAAAAGTTCCGACTGATTGGTCCGTGTTTTTCGTTAATAACTCCTTAACAAAGCCGAAACGGCCATTTTTGCAAAGGAAAATGTCGCTTCTAATGGCCTCAGGAACCTCCGCTTTGAAGGAACCAAGACATTTTTGGGACACCCTGTATCGTTGATCTCATGGGTGAAGTTCCTTTTAGCACCTACCTCCGATTGGCTCCCAAGTTACCCGAAATATTGTCCATGCCCAGTAGGGTCATATGGGCTGGTCACGTGACACGGAAATGCTCTGCGCATGCTCAACAAACTGTTTGCGTTAATGACTCGTATCCGCTATTTTCACTTATTAACACACCCCAAATTGTTGTTTCTTGTCTTCAATACGTTTAATAAGTTACAATGAGTGACAATTCTGATGAATCAAATCAAAATTATCCCCAGTGGAAGCCGCAAGAAGTGGCCCAACATGTTGCGCGTGCTTTAGTTAGATCGGTGGCATGGAATTGGGAAAGAAGTCATGCCAATATTAAACTAGTTATAATACTTTATTTGGTTAGGTTAGGTCTGGGTTAGGTTTAGTGGGATTGGGGTTTGGTTAATAATCCTGATTTGTACTTTTATACCTCAATTCGGTATTAACATTGTGTTTCGCCAGCAAAAAATTTATTTGATATCCGCGCCACGGCGCCACCTTCATTTCGTCAGACACCTCGTCGGACGTCTACAGAGTAAGTTTGAAGGCAATCGGAGGTGGGTGCTAAAAGGAACTCTTACCGATCTCATCTCTAAACGTAGTACATGATTTAACGTGGCGTAATAGTAGTGTATTCCTACTTTACCACACCTACTTATGCTTGAGGCCCAGTAAACGAGTATTGGACGTAGTTAATTTTGTCGATATTTTCCATATGGTTCACAAAAATTATATTTCACATAGCCACCCAGTGGTAATTCTGTTAATTTCTAAATAAAATTATACATATAGAAATATGACGATTGAACTATAAAGTGGTATTCTTTTGTCGGTAGGTTTTCGTGTTAATGCAGTTCGATCCAGGTCTCGAGTACAAGCCAAGCAGAGGTGCTAGAGGAAAGGACGATGCCTCCTGACTGTTGCTGTGTAGCGCCCTCACCGATGGACCTTATTCCTACATCTAATCGTACAAAGGAAGCCACCATCATGCCGTCCGTCATCCCTACGGATCCATCAAACCTTCGTTGGCTGGCGTTTTGGTACGACATCGCGTGTCCTCAACGAATATTATCGCAGACCCCGTCCATAGAGCAAGTCATCGCAACACGTCCGTTGTTCCGCTGGCCATGCAGCGTTGCCAGCTATGGTTTCCTAGACTATCTCGCAGCCGGCTCAGTTTCCCTTTAGTAGTGTGTCCGCAGTTATTCTTCGTTTCTTGTTAATTACACTTGTACCGCTGTGTGGGATTCATTTTCTACAATTTCTGCGTTGAGACGTGGTCGTAGCAAAGATGGAGGCGAACATCGCGATAGGCTGATTCAACCAAGAGATGGAGATGAAGAGCAAGAGGAAAAACAAGAGGAGCAGCAAGAAGAGGAAGAAGGGAAACGGGAAGCGGCATGGTGAACTATGGTCCGAGGGTAGCTACACGTTACACTAATCAAATATCTCAATAAGATACAAAGTGTATCGTCTTCCCTGGAAGGCAATATATGGACTGAACGGCTTACCGTCAAGAGTAACAAACTGTGTGATTAAATTCCCCCTCCCCATCCCTTCAGAAGTACAGAAAAAAACAGCAGAAGAGAGCGAGAGAGAGAGAGATCGAGAGAGAACTGTAACCTTAAAGAACAATGCGAAGCAAGCAGCTTAAAAAGTTCACACGCTTGAGAACATCTTCAAGTCTGATCGCTGAGGAATTGTAATCACCTTCGCGACTAAACTGTATACCATCGCTGTAGGTCATTCAGGATATGTAAATAGGCGCCGAAGAGGTGTATCGCTGTACCACATTATACTGTAAAAATGGAGAACAAAGAGAATCGCAGAGGAGAAGCCAAAGAGACATGGGACTTTATCGAGATCAACCTCATCGAGACAACTTTTTGTCCTTAAACATAGAAACGTTGTTCACTTCGCCGGACAGAAGCGTGTGTTCGTCTCTCATATCGTGATTTTGTACCTTGCCTTGTCTGCAATAGTACATATGCATATATGTACATGTATATGTATACATACATGTGCAGAGTGGCCCGTAATGTTGCAGCAAACTGTATTTCTCTGCTCTGAGCTGGAAAATTATTTACATATAGTTTGATACGTTTTGATGCATATGTAGAAACGAACTTTATGATGATTTGAAAGTTTGTTACATAGAGAAAAGGACCTTGCAATAATTTGAAAATAAAACTTGTAACATTTTATCTACCAGTAGCAACTTAACAATCCTTTCGAGTTTAATGAGTTACATTATTATGTTCTTTTGATATTATTATTTAAAAGAAAATGATTAGGATTCATTAAGATATAAGATAGTGACTAAAAAACCTATTAGATTCCTGGCAATTAAAGTGTTAATAAATTGTTTACAATAAGGGTTTGGAATATGGTTTGTTATATTTCTTAATAAGATTGTTATTGTTGTTTCGTCCTTCGAATTTTAGCCATTTTGTCATTCAACAAGACTGGGTAAATTTATTAACTCTTGTGCACTGTATTGGATATCAGTGTTGAAATTTTAACATTTTTTTCTCAGAATTTTCTAGATGAAGTTCTATGTTCACTTATTTTAGCATAGTGTGGGATTAGGACCCGCCAGACCACAATTACCGTAGGAAATTAAGAAGGCGGGAGGGTTCCGTGGGTGAGCGCGTTAGTCGATCGGCTACCACCGCGAGGGCCCGGATTCGATTCCCGGCGCGGTGCCCTTCCTGAGATCCTACAATAGTTAGAAACTATTTTATTCAGATTGTGTTAACACTCCAAGTACAGAATTTAAGCGTTTTACATAATTATTGCAGCACTTAAAACATATTCGTAACTAGCTATTATTTGATCGTACAATTATTATTCTAAAGAGAAAATAATTTGAAACATTATAAAATTTGTTTAAAAACATGTACTGTGCAGAAAACCAAAATTTAACATTGGAAGATTACAAAGCTTATATTTTACAATTATTGGGCCTGTAAATGGTTTTGTAAAAAATTATTCAACTATGTAAACTTCAATAAGTGTTATGCCATAAGGCAATATAAACAAATTACGTACTTTTAGTGTTACATTTTTCTGAATAATCTTACAAAAAATACCAAAAAAAAGAAACAGATGTTACATGGAAGGAACATAAGAATTAGGTACCATGATTCTTTTTTGTTGTAGCTATTACACGAAAGAAACAAAATCATTGGGTAACATTAATTTGTGTAGTGCAGTACTACTTAAGGTGAGAATATTCGATAAAGATGCAACTCAAACATGATAAGTTATGAAGTTGTGGTATTTTTTTCAGCTTGAGTAGGGTTTTGAAGTTATGCTTTAGCAAAAGGGCCGCCCTGTGTAAATAGTAATAGATCAATTGTAAACGATGTGCCGAGACCCACAAAATAATAGAGTGCGTGTGAACAAGAGTGCGGGGCTTCGTGTAAACCCTTTCCTGGTGTCTCGCGTCATATGAACAAAAAAAGAAATGAGAAGAGGAAAATCTCAATCAAGCACTTTGTACAGGTTCTACACATAAACGTATATATATATGTATTTATACGGACGCGTGTGTACATATATCTATACATGGCCAGGCGACATCTATGCATACATATATGCACGCATGAAGAAAAAACGATGACGAAACCAAAAATGAACAAAAAAATCGAGAAAAACAATCTTTTCCACACGGTTTTGATTATAAATCGACTATATATGAATTATAGGTATATATGCACATATGTGTGTATACATAGACACTCTCTCTTTTATATATTTTTGTGAAACTCACGTATGTGTGTATACGAATGTACATATATACATTCATTCATTCATACACCCACGCAGATATGTATGTATGCATGTGTGTCGGCACGTGTGTGTATACATACATGGATGTGTATATACATACATAGAAGGATGAATGGAGTAAATATACATAATTAAGGACACTGATACACCTGTACACGATACACCCTGATCTACTGTTATCTAACCCCTCCTCAAATTTTTTCCTACATTTTCTTTTTTTCTCGATTCTTTCCAAATTATTTTGACGCTTCCCACTCCTTGTCCCAGAAACGCGCGCAGAAACGCGCGACACTTTGCGATACTTTGCGATACGCACACACAATCATACGAAACACAGATCTTTGCGACGATCCTCGGGGGATGATGGCTAGCGGTGGGTTCAAGTAACTCGCGGACCCAAACAAATTCGAGAAAAAGTTACTAATAGTGATTTTCGGAAATTGGAAACATTTGACAGTCACGTAAGAGTGGAACAATTAACAGTCCTAAGAGGGTTGGGCTGTAAATTGACGAAAAGCTGTGTCACTTTGTTCTTTAGGCGAATATTGACTTAAAATTTGGCGAGAAAAGTCGACTTTCTCATAGCGCCAGGTTGTTTCCCATGAAAAAAATTGATTTAACAAGAAGAAAAAATGAGTACCATATGTAGATTTACGTATTTTGCATATTTGCGGCCATAAAGGTAAGCCATCAATTTCATGCAAAAGTTTGTTTTAGTGGCTGTAACTTTTGATCGGAAACAGATATGAACTTCATATTTAATTTGAGAAATCATTGAAAATCAAATTTTCTAATGGCACACAATTCAATATAATTCACTCTTTTTTTACATAAATTTTTTTGTTTATTTTCTATGATCGTAGCCTGCAAAAAGTTGTGCACCATTGCTTCTTAAAAAACATATCGTTTGACGCTAACGGAAAACTCGTCATTAGAAGTATTTTTTACGCCTTTTCGAACAACGTAATTCACATTTTCGAAAAATATTTTGTTTCTGGAAAATAATGCACGAAGCAGATTAAATCAGATACAATTTTATTTGCACGAATGTCGTTCACTTGAACATTTTTGAGTACACTCTACAAAGACGGTACGTCAAAATATTATGAAAAAAATCGTTTTTTCCATATCATCAGATTGTCTTCTTTGAAAGAGTTGAGTATACAAGAAAAGACGCAAAATATAAGTCTGAGAATCCAGAAAGCAGTCTAACGTTGTTATTTATACTAGTTTTCGATATTTTCTTTTGCATAATTTTTCTTGTGCCTGTAAAACTAAACAAATCGGCGGCACAAAACGATCTTCACTGTCACTTACCACCAAGAGTTTCTTTCATTTTTCACTGTAATTTAAACGAATTTTCTGACAAAATCGGAAGATAAAAATTATAGGAAAACCTTAAGAACGATGCAGAACATTGCAAGAAAATAATTGCAACCAAATTAATAAACAGATAAACTCATTTTTCCAAAAGTTACAACAAACAAGAAAAGTTTTTGTTGGCAATCTAACGACCCCGTAAACAATATAGTTTCTAACTTGGTACGAAGGACCAAGTTAACCTTCGTACTGAGTATCCAAGAGCTCGACCCCGTCGCAGCCATCAGCAGCTCTAAAACTAACACGTTCCCACAACGATGGAGCTTATGAGCGTAAGGAAAGCAACCCCGGAGCAAAAAAAAAGGCAAAAGCAGTCGCATCAAATAGACGTCGACAAAAAAAAGGGAACCGGAAGGGGGAAGGTGAGGGGGTGGACTAGTCGCGTGTGGCCGAGCGAATCTCCAAACACGGGACAGTGTCGAGTGAACCGGGAGTGAACCGGAAGAAGCATCGAAAGCGATCGTCGTAGCATTCACGAAGAAGAGAACGATGTAGAAGGAGAAGAAGAGGAAGAAGAGGAGAAAGGAGGGGAGAGAAGAGAAGAAGAAGAAGTAGCTGTGGTAGATGCTGCCGTGTAACGCGATAAACGAGTCGCCGCCGCCATCGCTGCTGTTTACAATATTCATGTGCACTATTCACTGCCACTGCAGTTCGTGTTTTATCGTTGTATATAACTTTCTATGTACGGGCTCGACCGAAACATGAGACGAAACAGGGGGGCGGGAGGGGCTCCGTCTTGCACAAAACGCTTCATCGAGTTCGCCCCCACCCCCACGATGGCCACCATAAAAGATGGCCACCAAAACCGACCTCTCTCGAAAGCGGCGCTCGCGAGTTTTATACAGACTGAATTCTAATCGCGATCGATTGTAAACAATAGCCACCATAGAGGACTTTTTCATACATCCGCGACCGGGCGATGAGTGTGCTCTGATCGCGCACCGATCGTAGCTGAGTTTTTCCTTGTTGTGGCCGATTTTTCGAGTTGCTAGCACACAAGCCTGACCCGATCGAGCCAGAGACGTTCTGAAAGGAAATGGTAACGAGACGTTCGATTTTCGTGCGGACCTGGATGCTCGTAGTATTGCTGGGTTATTTGAGTGTTGATACGTAGGGATATGTTTATCGAGACTGAATTTTTCTGGATGCATCGGCAATTGGAAATATTTATTTGCAAGGCGCCCACTTTCTTCTATGTTTTAGAGCTTTTCATTGAAATGGTTTCAATTATTGTTTGTATTGGCTTCGAAAATTATGGGAATTTCGGAAAAGTTTCGTTGTGGACTGGATTTTCCATTGTTGCATTATTATAACATAGCAGCAAAACATATAACTATGATTGTTGGAACATTGTTATTGAAATCTATAGGAGTTGAAAAGCATCCTTTTGAGGCATCATAGATTATGATTAAAATTACTATGGCATGGTCTGTTACACCTAAAATTAAGGAGTGAAGGATTCTAGTCATCACTTTTTAAAATTCGAATTTCTTGATAGAACATGTTCCTTTCAACTATTATTTGTTTTCATAAAGACGGAGGTTGCATTTTTGCTAATGTGTCATTGAGAATCGGTGTCCAATCCATACAAAAATTTTTAATTAAAATTAAATATTGTATGGCGTAGTACGTGGAAAATTGGGAGGCGTTTTAATCATCATTTTGCTGAGTTCGAATTTCTTTATAAAATACAGACCTTTGAAATTTGCAATCTTTATTCACTCTTATGAAAACAGGTTCCATTTATGAATTTGATAGTTGATGTTTGCCATTTTGTTCTTAAATGGACGATTATATTACTATATAACCAAGTCATCATTATACAATTTTTAGCAATAAAATCTCTTACATTCTCATTTAAAACTCTGAAATGTTAGAAAATATGGGCGATGCTAAAGTTGTAGAATGCAATGTACATTATCAATTTTAATCGTTTCAGACATTTTACTTCTGTATCAATTTTCCCTCTCCATTACGTTCTCGAACGAGGAATCGTAATTTAGAAAGGTCGTAGCTGTGTGTGTTGTGCACATGTGTATAAAGTAATTTCTCGGTACCTAACTGTTAAGTCAATTAATTAAATCGTTATGTTGCAGTGTATACATTATTGAAAAATACACACAAGTGTTCTCCATTCGTGACTCGAAGATCGTTCGAATGATACTAATCGTTTTTACAGTACTTCATTTGAAGCTTCTAGCCGATGCTCAACTTTATTGTCAAGCCGCAATGTCAAATAAATATTTCGAAACTAATTTTTATTCACTGTACAGAGAAAAATGCAATGTATCGTTGAGCTTGAACGAAATTCATTGTCCAGCACTGCTACCGCACTGGAATATAACAAATCGAAAGAAATCGGAAGCAGATCACGAGCGACGATGGAAATCGAAAATCGTTTCCGGTGATGGAGCATTTGTTAGAGAAATTTACTTTTCAATAATCAGATTCCCATTTTTTTGTTAATCTCCAAGAAATTATCTAATAAAAGACAATTTTCTTTAGCGCCACGCGATCCAGTTTCCTATTGGCTGGCGGTTCGATGATATTACGAACAGTTATGGCGCTGGGGAAACGTGATGCTAATAGAGAAGATGTGTTAAGACAGCGTCTCGTTTTGCTGAAAATATTGAGGAGCCGTTCTGGTGAGATATTCTGGTTCAGCAAACTTTGGAACTATTTTTATTGACTTTTAAATATTTTTTACAGAGGTTTTAACGGTTTAATGTTGGTCTAATTTTTATTTCTAATCTATTCACGATGTTTAAATGAATAAGGCAATTACTACTGTTGCATAGTTCGCTGATTTTTTGGCATACATATTTGTAGGCACGTGAACATTTTCTAACATAATTTATACACTTTTATCAATGACTATCGTAGATTTGCGAGTTCTATCATCACTGTCGACTATATATTATGTAAATTGTAACACATAGTTAGGCCAACCGTTCCGTTGTTTCCTTCTTGATTTACAAAAAGTAACCTAAGTTTGTCATTTATACAAATTTCAGCTTGAAAGTTAGTGTTAGTATTTTGAATTAGTATTTTGAAATTCTGCGAAGAAAAGTCAATTTTGCCATCTCATTTCAGTATTATTTCTTCTTCCGTTCTAAAAGGTCAGATTTTTCACATTCATTGTGGCCACTCTCCCTGCGTCGAGTGCTATAAACCCTCGATTAACCTCTACAATTTTGACAAAAATAGCTTAGCATTCTATCTAATATCTTTACATTTTCAAACCAAATCGCTCTAGAACGAGCCCTCGCCATAAAACGAGACTATTTCTACAAACTATTACGATAATCTAAAACAGTTCAGGTTGATTTATCGGCACAAATCAAATCTCTGGGAAACAGAAGAGAGCTTATAGTATCTCTCATGCAAAAAACTTCATCCCAAAAACGGTTCTTTGTTCGAAAGTCGCCGAAAACCTGTCGGAGCCTTGCGTAGCACTGTAAACGATCTTCGGAGCTCTGCTCGCATTTAAGATAGAAAATTTCCGTATAATGACGAATCACGGGAGGAGGAGAGGCATGAATGTTCCTAAATCTCCGACGTGTCTCCCCGTGGTCGCTGATCTTTCGTTTCTCTGGGGGATCGAACGATTTCAAACGAACTTCCATGCGATTTCGAGCGATTTTCGGCGATTTCCAGCGATTTCGGGCGGTTGCTTTCACTCTCTGGACGGTAAACTCGTGCCTAGCTTCTCGCGAGACTACAAATTACTCGTGCACTATCTCTCTATCTTAAATAATTACAGTCGCGCACCGTTTCGATCAATATCATTCACCCCCGTAATCGTAATCTCTCTCGCCGCGCCTTTGACGGCGCGTTCGTGTGCGTGCATGTGGAGCGTGTGTGTATCCAAACGATATATGAATATACATATATACACTATATATTCATATATATTCATATATACAGGGTGTCCAAAAATTTCGTCATGGCGTCAAGTCAGGAAAGCTCGCTGACCTATAAGCACTTCTTATGTGTCTTTATCATTGAATTACTTAAAAAAACGTTATAAAACTTACTTATTTTTTCTCACAGAATATGTTGGTGTAATAAAACAATTACGTTACCATTTAAAAAAGTGAACTCGACGTTAAAATGACCTTCAACACGTCAAATAAAATATTTAAAAAATGCACCTTTCTATAGAGTTTTGAAAACCATACAAATTTTATTCGAAGTATTTTTTTCTAGATACGTTGGATAGAGTTATCCGGTGTAAGAGAAATTTTGGATTACCCTTTATATAAGGGTAATTATATATATTATATATGTATATGTGTATATATATGTATGTGTGTATATATATGTATGTATATATATTTATATACGTATGTATTTACTAAACGCTACATATATGTAACGACGAAGAAACCCACGCAGAAAAAAACGAAAACACTGAAACATGTAATTCGATGTATACGTGTATATATATATATATATATATATATATATATATATATATATATATGCATATATATATACATATATATATATATGACCACGATAAAATGGTGTGTGTTACGAAATGGTATGTATATATATATATATATATATATATATATATATATATACATTTATATATATACATTTATATATATATACATATATGTGTATATGAGAATTATAAGACACTGTATAAAGAGTAAAATGTGAAAAAAAATGAGATGAAGATGAAGATGAAGATGAAAATTAAGGCGCGCTGAGCGTTCGCCACCTTCGATGCCTCATTGACCTCATCTAATGCTTTTTTATCTGTACATTTACAATTTGTGTACCAATGAGGAACGTTGTTTAATCATGTTGTTGATGTTATTGTTAAAGAATGAGATTCAATATTGTACATAACTATATATTCATTATAATTGATGATATAAATAATTATATACATAAAACTTAAATAACAGAGCCCCCTTACGCCTCACACTTCAACGAGCGGATTCACGTCATTTTTTAAATAAAAAAGAGGTACTTTATAAAATATGGCTCGAGATTTTCAATTCCGTGTGCGGTTGCCACTTCGAAATCCCAATCTTTCCAATGCACAGACATAAGATACCTACAGACATTGCATGCAACCACCGACGAGATACTATTAAAGACAGCCAGCCTTACGGGAGTTCCTGTCGCTCGAATAATTCAAGCGTTCTCTTACGCCCTCTAGGATATATTTTGGCTGGAATGAGAAACAGAAGGCCACCGACGATATTTCGTCGGTGCAGAAGGCCTCTGAGGAGATTCTTGAGACGGTGAGACGGCAGACAGCAGTGGGATCAGATGTTACATTCTCGAACAAACATTTTGGTGTTGGTTTTTAAGACTTAAAATACTAAAAGTAAAATTAATATCAAAGACAAAAAATCCTAGAAATTTTGTACGTAAGAAAGTAAGAAAGCATACTTAGGAAAATCAATATTCAATAATTCCTACTTCTGATTTCATACGAAATACCTCATTTTGTAATTTAAAAATATTTCAAAAACAAGCATTATTTCCTTACACTTTTTAATACATAATTGTTCTAAGAATCGATCTCTGGAAACATACATATGTTGAAAAACAGATTAACGTTTATTTGACATACTATTTCGAATAATATAGAGTTCGAAAGAGACTCGCGAGGATGAATTAATATAATACATATCATATAATTGTAGGAGCATCGATGCAAACAGCGAATAAAAAATAAGAACATTATTTGTCACGCTACAAAAGAAATGATTATGGTTATCTGTATTCGACACGCGTCGAATAAAGTTTTATTCGATGAAAATTTATTCGGCGAATAAAGATAATTTTTTTATTCGTCGAGTGACTCATCTTTAGCGGTGAATAAAATTTATTCGACTTCGAATAATTTTCTGAGCCGCGTTCAAATGCTATAGCGAAGACCGAGCAGTCAAAGATTGGCACACGCGTTACAATGTATCGCCCAATGACCAGAGCAGGGATCGAATAAACTGTAAACTCTCATAAATCGAAGTTCTTTCTGGATATGTTGCTACCGTAAAAATTTGTTCGATGTCCTTTTTCAATTTCCAAAGGAACCTGAAATTTTCGAATTCTTATGTTTTCCTTTTTTGTAAATAAGATTTTCAACCGAAAAATCGGCAAAATTCTTAAATATAGATGTCGATAACCGCAATTCGTCAGATTTTTTCCATATTTTTGCATGCAATTAAATACGAGTGATTGACCGAAAACCATTGACGGGATTGCTCTAGGTAGGTCCTTCAGAGAGAAAATATTCCAAATTTAATTAAAAAAAAAATATTTAAAAACGATATATTTTAAATAGGAAGCTAAATTTTGACAAATAAAATAAGATTAGATTAGATATAACATAAGACATTCAGCGTTCAAGAGAGACTGTTCCGCGATCCCACGTCGAACGGAGGAAAGGACCGAGTAAAGCTCTAGGGCCTCGGTCGCCGAGGAGTGTAACACAATACGGGTCGGGTATACGGGTGTGAGACCACTACTAATCCAACAACAAAACTTCTTTATTTTTCATTATTTTTTTTATCGGATTTTCACAAACATACTTGTAGCATTTTTCTGATGAAAATGATACGAAATATGATGTAATTCCGATGATATTTACTCGTGTAATGAACGGCGAAAGGTTCGGGTGCATGGAAGGACAGCGTATGGGAAAGAAAGAGACGCGGAGAGTCCTACTTTTAAGCCTTCGCGTTCGACTGCTCGATTTTCGCCGCGTCGCGCGTCGCACAATGGTCCCAATCGAAGAATTAGCTGTTCACAACTATTGTAGTCGTTGAATTCAGCCCGACGTCAGCAATAACATTATTAAGTAAAAAATATATAGTGACGATTAGAAAATCAAGGAGACCTTACAATTTTATCGAATAAAAAAAATTGTTTTATGTAAGGCATGCAGATGTCTTAGGACTCAGATCGTACGTGTCCAAAACTACCGTAAAAGTGCGTATCAATACAAATAATTTCGCTCGGAGTTCGTCGATGCTTTCGCAAGCAATGTCAAAGTATTCTGCCCTCTCGAGTCCTTCGGCTTCCACCTTGTTTCGAGCCTCGCCTTCCGGGGTCTGGTGCGTCAACGTGACGCCTAGGCTGGTCCTAATTCTGGGACGGGGCGTTTTACATTTAATTTTTTATATGGAAATGTATAGAAGAGTGACTACCGAGTAATTTTTATCAGAAACATTTTTTGTCAGAGCACTGGAAATGCATGAAAAATTACAATAACGTGTGAATAATGAATGATATTTAATATATTCTTGCAACAACAGGTGATATTTGACAGTCCTCAACACGGATCTGCGCAGGGACGTTTGTAGTATAATAATTTGAATTTTTCTTTCGATAGCACATTGTTAAAATAATTGTTTAAATAAATAAATTTTATAATTTGTTTCTATATTCATTATTTGAATTGTTATTTCAATTATTCATTGTTAAAATAATTGATTAAATAAATAAATTTTTACAATTTATTTCTATTTTCATTATTTGAATTATTTCAATAATTTATTGTTCAAATAATTGTTTAGACAATGTACACGTATTTACATAATTAATATAGGAACACGTTTCTATAGAGTATAAAAATTTATAATCTACAGAAATTTTTATAATCTATAGAAATGTGTTTCCATATTCATTATGTAAATACTTGTACATTCTTTAAATAATTATTTTAACAATGAATTATTGAAATAATTCACATAATGTATATAGAAACAAAATATGAAAATTTATTCATTTAAACCATTATTTTAACAATAAATAAGTGAAATAATTCAAATAATGAACATAGAAACAAATTGTAAAAATTTATTTATTTATGTAAGAAGAATAATAAAGGAGATGAGCGGAGAGATTTAATAAAATATATTCTAGAGTTCGGAGGTCGCTGACAAGAGTGTACTCTTCGACAAACGCAGCTCGAATGTGTCGTCCCGCCCGGAAAAGTCCCTTTCCTCAATGACGTCTTCTAGGGTCCGAGACAATTTACGACCGTCGCGGCACCACGCTGTCGGGGTCCGTCGTTGCCGGTGTTCACTCTCGTCGCCGTCATTTGGGGGTGTTCGTTATTTTTCTAACATTTAATCAATTATTTCAACAATAAATAATTGAAATAACAATTCAAATAATGAATATAGAAACAAATTATAAAATTTATTTATTTAAACAATTATTTTAACAATGTGCTATCGAAAAGATAATTCAAATTATAAATATATTATCTTAACAATAAATTATTGAAATAATTCAGAAGAGTCGAAGCTTCGGAAAAGTAACAGTCCTAGTTTATACGCGAGGAATATCATTGTCTGAGGTTTGCCGAACGTAGAGAAGGATAGCCGAGCTCGAGAGGCCTCGGTCACCGAGAAATGTAAACATACCTAATCCGAATTTCCAACTTCTTTATTTTTCATAATTTTTTTATGGGACTTCGATGACCATATTTGTGGCATTTTTCTAATAAAAATCATACCAAATGTGATATAATTCCGATGATATTTACTTGTGTAATAGACAATTAAAGTTTCGGGCGCGAGAGTCGCAGTCGGCGGCACAGTTCAAAGGCTCACGCGTCCTCACAATGTATTACCAAGGAATAGCTTTTTTATTATTACTTATTTTTTTATGAGACTTTTGCTAATAGATTTGTGGCATTGTTCTGATTAAAATGATACCAAACACGATATAATTCGGATCATATACAGGTGTATGGTCATTATGTACAGGTGAGGTACATAACATCGGTGAGGCAACAGTATTGCAATGATTACACTTTTTCATTTTTAGTTAATCTTTTAGGAGACTTTTACCATCATATATGTAATATTTCTCTGATCAAAATAATTGCATTTAATAATTGCAGACAGTGCTGTCGAGCATTAGAAGTGGTATTATCGGAAAAATAAGTAATAAAAATTACGTTTCTGCTTTCTACTAAGGATCTCGATAAGAACGATTGAATTTGATCGTTTCTTGTAGATTGTATTTATTCTTCCTTTTTATTCTATAATTATTACAGAATATTTTTTCTTTAAGAAAAATTATTTTATAAATATCCCATTAATTAAATTAAGTGTAAATTCTGATATTTTATAAATTCCTACATCTACAGGCTATCGATTATAAAACAGTGATTCCAATGCTGAACAATAAGGAAAATAAGTAGGCAATAAGAATTTAATGAAATTATACAATAATATGTAATTATTTTCCAAGAATTCACAGAATGGATAATGACAGTCTTCATTTATTTATTACCTAAGGTATTACATCCATTTACCTATACGCCACTCATGCAGTCGTGCGCAGTTGACGAGCAAATGTTCTATGTAGGTAGAGAGCGCGGAACTTTTAGCACCGTGGAACTTCATAAGTCTACTTTATCCATTCCACGAAACCACCGGCGATGCCATCGGACCCGTTACCGACCGGTTTGAGAGCCCATCAGAGCCCACTTTTCGGCGACACCGAATACACGGGGGCTGGCTGTCTTTAACAGTATCTCGTCGGTGCCATGGCCCACCGAGGCCTAGTAACGAGCATAGGTAAGTGAGAACACCGTTTTAAGCGAGATTCTGTTTTATCAACCGAATGGGGACGCCTATGACGTCATGTGCCCTAGAGAAGTGCCCCAAGGGCCAATTTGGACTGCTGGATAACTTTGGGACTTCCGAACAGAGAAAGCTGATTCGTTTTATTTTTCGTTTATTATCAATACAAATTTTGTTGTTGTAGGTTACCCAATGTTTTCTTTGAATTTTTGCAAAATAATATATTTTTGAGATCATCTAAAATTTCATTTACGAATCATGTATACTGAGGAAACCATATACAACAAAAGATTGTTCTGTCGTAAAAAATACTTTTAAAAATAAATAGGAATCAAGATTCTTTCGCAAAACATAGCACTCTACGACGTAGAGTGTCTTATTGAATGTTTTCAAAGCTTAAAATGGTTTATGCATTAATTTATTAATTGTATTCGCGTACAAATGGACAACTGTACAATAATAATAGTGATGACTTTTTTTGTGTTTCAATTACAAACGGAGACGCAAATAGAAGTTACTTCCTATCGCCTTTGGCTTTTAAGGAATTTAATTTCTGGCAGGAAAAATCGAGTGTTCAAATTTGAAAAGATTGTAAGTGCAAATGTTTCCTAAGTAAAGTGATTTTATGCGCCCTCCGAACTGCAACGGTATATTTTGTATAGTTTATAATCATTGAAATATGTTCAAAATAATGTTTAAAGACAGTGAACCATTTGTAATGTAACTATATTCTTGGACAGTTTTCAATTTTCTTTGAAAATAATGGTCTAAACCTAATTGGACTACGCAATAGAGCAGATCTTTTTCAGAAGAAGAACACTAATTATTATGATATTAATGTTACGATAATTTCAAATTTCAATAGCATATACAGGGTGGCCCACATAACTCTGAACAGCTCGATATCTCGAAAACTATGCCATCGATTTTAAAGTTCTTAGTCTTAAATTGCATGGAACTGAAGGGCCTTTCTGACTACATAAACGTGAAGTGGCCTCCCTTCCCCTTTAACGGGGGAGGGGAGGTACCTTTGTAATTTTAAATGGAACCCCCTATAAAATGTTACATATTTAGATTCTACCGGAAAAAACAAGTCAATTTTGTCTGAAACATTGTTTTGTCAGATACTTCCATGATGAGATATGACAGTTTGAAGTTTCGAGTTGTAGGTACTCGAAGGTCTCGGAAATAGCGTTATGGAATTATACGCGCTTGAGTCCATTGCTTATTCATGAAGAAACACAAACAATAATATTTACAATTCTTGAGTTTGACTCACTTATCTATGAAAACGTTTTCAGTTTAGAGCTGTTATTCAAGCAGTAACATTGTGATTATGGCTACTTTTGACACAGAAGTGAATATGTTATTAATGTTAGGTGAATGCCAAAAAAATTATCGGCGTGCAGCAGTGATGTTTTCTGAACGTTATGGGATCAAAAAATGTCATGCAACATTTCATAATTTAGAAAAGCGGCTTCGCGAGCACGGTGAATTGTGTAAAAATACTCGCAATAAACCTAAAGCTGTCAGTAATGAAAATAATAGTGCCAGTATTCTTGCTGCAATTACATTAAATCCTCATATTAGTCAACGTACACTTGCACAAACATCGCATATTAGTCGTTCATCGATTCAACGAATTTTGAAACGGCAAAAGTATCATCCATATCACATGGTTTTATCGCAAGTGCTTTCGATAGCAGATTACGATCACCGCGTAAGATTTTGTGAGTGGCTGCAGGGTGTTGTGGAAAATGACTTTTTGTGCAAAATACTTTTTCCGATGAGGCTACTTTTATGAATTCAGGACATGTAAATAGACATAATCTGCATTATTAGGCCGTGGAAAACCCAAATTGGATGCGATGTGTTCCCTTTCAACATCGATGGTCTTTAAATGTTTGGTGTGGCCTAATAGGAGATTTTGTGATTGGACCTTATTTTTTTCAAGAAACTGTAACATCTGCAAGTTATTGTGATTTATTAAAAAGTCATTTGCCTGCGCTTTTGGAAGATGTGCCACTGCACGTTAGAAGAGAAATGTGGTTCCAACAAGACGGCGCTCCTCCACATTTTGCAATCATCACCAGGCAATTTTTGATCGAAAAATTTGGGAACAAATGGATAGGTCGTGGGGGACCTCGTCAATGGCCTCCTCGATCCCCCGATCTAACACCATTAGATTTTTTCTTATGGGGATATGTAAAGGACAAAGTTATGTTTGAACCACCGACGACAATAGAGGATATGAAATAAAGAATACGTGACGCTTGCGCTTCAGTGACTCCCGAAATGTTAAAAAATGTTAAAACAACTTTGATGTTACGAGTAAATAAATGTTTACAAGCTCGTGGTGGACATTTTGAACATTTAATTTAAAGTACATTTTATTTCTTCACGAATAAGCAAAGGACTCAAGCGCGTATAATTCCATAACGCTATTTCCGAGCGCTTCAAGTACCTACAACTCGAAACTTCAAACTGTTATATCTCATCATGGAAGTATCTGACAAAATTGACTTGTTCTTCCTGTAGAATCTAAATATGTAACATTTTATAGGGGGTTCCATTTAAAATTACAAAGGTACCTCCCAACCCCGTTAAAGGGGAAGGGAGGCCACTTCACGTTTATGTAGTCAGAAAGGCCCTTCAGTTCCATGCAATTTAAGACTAAGAACTTTAAAATCGATGGCATAGTTTTCGAGATATTGAGCTGTTCAGAGTTATGTGGGCCACCCTGTATATTAGTAGAAAATCAGTAATGAAATCAATAAAAATATTGTATAAAAGAGTATAATACATCACACAAAGTTCTAGTATTTTGTGCAATATAAAATCATTATTTGACTCTAGCCATGTTATATTATTTTATATGTTAGTTTTGTTAATTGTATTATGTTTTCTATATGAATATGTATTGCAATAAAAATATGGCTGGGATTAAATAATCATTTTATACATTATTCATGTACCATATCATCAGCTGTAACAATTATTAATAAAGAAAACGTACTAAAATTAGTGAACATAACTTGAAAAATGTTATAACACCTCGCACGTATTCTACTAACCTTTACTCATAGTTCAACACTATTCCCAGCCGTAGAATTAAATAACCCTTATGATTAAAAATATAGGGACGACTTTCAATCTCGTTAAAAAAAACATAATGCAAGAAAGTAATTATTACATTGTTGATCCTTCTTGATACATTTGTTTGAAATATTTTTCCATATAACAAATAGTTCACAAATAATTTAAGTGACGCACTTAGGTGAATCACCCTGTATATTGACAGATAAAATATATTAACTTCGATAAAAATAACATGCAATATAGTGTAAAATATTATATATAAAATTTAATGTATGTATAATATATAAAATGGTTATCAAGAGAGCCGTAGTCTTTTAATATGATAATATACTGATAAATTAGAATGAGGAAGTATAATAAAATCAGTGAAATTATCATACAAAATAATATAAAACGTCACATAAAAAATGTAATATATGATCGTAAAATAAATACTTTTTTATAGCCATATTTAATACGAAGAGCATACTAAAATAATTGAGGTTAACATATATGATTCAAAGTTTTACATAGGAAGTACACATACACTGTATTATAATAGTTAAAATGATTATTTCTCTCTAGCCAACTGTTTAATTAAAACATATAGTGACGAGTGAAACGTACTAAAACCAATGAAAATAACATACAACAAATAATGACAATAAATAACACAAAACCATGAGGAATAAATTAATAAAGTAACTACATCCAATATAAAAAAGGTAACACAACATTGTTCTCGATATTTACTGAAAGTAGAATCAACTTGCAATAGTCAGCCGCGCTCTCCTGTCATTTTGTAATACCATTCCTGCTTCCCACATTTTCAATCTTAACTATCTCAAAAATAAATTTGATGACTTTCATAACAAAACATTTACTTTTTACTAACAATTTCTCCATTATTACGCATAGCAAGTTAATTTCTATTATAGTTTCTCGTCGTCCCACAGTATGTCGAGCAATGGGCAAACGTAAAAAATGCGAGGTCTAAAATTCATAGGTTGTGGTATTGTAAAATATTAATGAAGTAACGTAGATTTTAATACCACTCATTATTTTCACTGAATTTTTCAATGTATTGTCAAAAATGGTGATTTCTTCCCAATTTTCAGCGCATTCATTTAAACACGTGCCATTTGTCAAAGGTTTATCTGATTAATTTGATTTTTATAGGTTATGTTTAACATTACATGGCTTTCCAAGTTGCAGAAAAATTTTGTTGTAATATTAACAATATATCCCATTTTTTTATGTTAAATGTTTATCAAGTTTGATTTGAGTTTAAAACAATAGTACCAAAAAGTACATGCGTGATTTTTGGTATAGTAATTGGAGGTGTATTAAACTTCATATTCATGTAAATTTTAGCTGCTCAAGTATGCACAAAATGGAAAAAATAGTTGAAATTATTATTAAGATTCTCAGGGTCCAGACCGACTGCGTGTACCCTAAGTCGCCAGAAGACTTTAAAGCCTATGTAGACATTATATAATATATGTATCATTGATTTAGAAAATATATTTAAAAACATTTCAGATACGCGTTCATTATTTAACCTTTGTACCACAAATCCATATGCTTTAAATGATTGTTATGATTTTTCACGCATGCCCAACAGTCTGATAAGTATGTTTTGTAAACAAAAGATATTCAGTAATCATAGGATAACAAATAGCAATTGGAAAAAATGGCAGAAATTTTTTTGTGTAATAACAAATTAAGATTACATTCATTTTTTTCTAGGAAATTTCAATTTTTTGTCATTAATCGATGCAACATTGTAATGTTTTCAAAAACATTTAACGAGTCTTAGGTCGCAAATGGATTATTTTGAAGGACATATGTTAGCGACAGCCTGTTTTTGAAAATAATAGAAAGCAGATAGCCCGACGCTACTCCGCTTTCGGTTAATTTATGGTAGGGTCAGTGATTGAGGGTGGCCTCTCAAGGCGTACTTCCGTCGACGAAGAAACCCGAGATGACGCCTGGCAACTTGAAGTTGTGCAGACGTCTGATGGGGCGCATTCGTTGACATCTGTTTAGAAAGTTAGGGATCCTTAAGTATTGCAGGCGACCCGAGGTCGTACCGCTTGCTCGAGGAACAAGGATAGTTTTCCCTTGAAGGATCTGGCCACGGAGTGGGGAAGGCGAGTATGCCTTCTGGTAAGAGCACTGTGATTGACCGCTCAGGACTTACCCCAGAACCGTCAAAGGATACAGTCGTAGACTCGAGGCTGCTATACCGAATTTCTAACACATAAATTGTGTCCCTAACGCCCATATACTCGACACATTGTGCATCCCAGAGATTTCATTATCCTTTTTCCTGAAATTTCGGTGAAAAATGAATTTTGATTAATTAATTTGTTACGGATAGAGAACAGATTCCTGTTCGACTTTCTCACGGGAATCCCTTCAATATAGTCTCTGGCAGGAAGCGTCCTAGATAACCTTTCATATCGTGGTCGACCCTTTGTGCAACAACATTGTGCATCCCTAGGTAATATTATCTTCTTCCAATTCCATCTTATTTACCCGCAACAATTCCAATTGTACGACACTCTCTAAGAATTAGAATATATTTGTGTTAATTGGTAAATTCGTGCAAATTACTAAACCCATCGCTATCCTCAAATCCTTAACCGAGTAATTGAACGTCAACACACGATACAAACTTACTGCTCGGATTGTATCAATTAAATTATACTTGTGGTATCAGGACCCCCCAGACCAAATACTGTATGGAGATTAGGAAAAGTAGGAGGGATCGGTGGGTATGTGTAAGAGGTGATCAGCTACAACCGCGAGGGTCCCCGGTCCGATTCCCGTCACGGAATTTTCCTCATTTTTCCTAAGATCCTACATTTGGTGCTCAACCGGAATAGAGGGAACACCGATGCCCGCATGGTGACAGACGACGAACGCAGTGAGCAAGCGTTGCGAAGACGGTCGCACGCGAGCGAAAGGACGACGAAGCGAAGTAAGGTGCACATCCAGAGAAAACTGCTAGAGAGGGCAGTAGGATGGTATTCCCGTAAAGTGACGAAGTTGATGACGAATTGTGTTGATGGCGCTGAGGCCAAAAAGACGATGGCGCTGCGACGGACATTCGAGGACGAATGTCGGAGCAGGATGACCGAGTGTGGTATCAGGACCCCTCAGACCAAATACTGTATGGAGATTAGGAAAAGTAGGAGGGAAACGAAGTTTCAACCCTCCAGCAGCTCCCTGATTACGCATCAGGTTCGTCTACGCTTGATTCCGTTCCTAAAGGCTCCCCAATTTCGCATTGGGTTCGTCCGCGTACCTTAACACGTGCGCTGCCACGTCAGTCATACGTGATTGACACAATTTTTTTACTAGATTTCAACGTTATTTCGTAGGGTGGCAGGCGGAGTAAATCAAAATTTTGTTTGGGCCTACGAATTATAAGAAAGTTAAAAAAGCAGTGACTGTAATAAATCTTCACTTATCAGTTACGGATTCCATTAAAAAATTGATTTGATTTCTTGGAATTTTGTCACGCGCTGGCGTGGCGCTTAACGTGTCAACTAACAAATTGAGACCATATTCCCAGGGTGACAACCCTTCGCCGGCCACTCGTGCTGCTCGCGGCCCTGGCTCGTAACAAATTCAACGTGTGAATTAGCGTAAAGTGTTTGTCCTTCTTTGTATGCGGAAAGGTCGGATTAATACACACGCGTAGATGTTTAATGGAATATAGAGTGCCGATGGATTCAAGTAAGACTAACTGCCAATGTCAAGCGGAAAATTGCGGACTTTCACATTCCAGAATTGCTCGGATATGACTCAATTAACAAGTATCAGTTTTCTGACACTTAGCTTTGATTAACGACGTTTAGCACAGTTTCTGAGTCTATTAACTAAATGATTCGTTACCTAACGTGTTCCGCGTTCGTTGTTGCGTCTTCTATGTAATTTATATAGCAACAAGTCGATGAAACCATACATTATTTCTTGAACCATGTTTCCTTTCATGAGCCTTAATCTGAAATTTTGCGGCTGCATTTGTCCACCTTTTGAGAATACATTGTAATAGTTTCAAGTAATAGTATTCTTTCAATTTAAAATTATTATAGCTTTATAGTGTTTTTTTATAAAAAGTGTTAATCTTTGATAATTAAAAACCATTGTGTATATTATTTTGAAACATTTCTAGGGTTTATTCATCATGTTTACATAATACGCAAAAATTTTTTCAATTCAATTGATTGATTCAATTTGAAGTTTTAATAGTACGATTAATGTACTGATAGCTTTCCTTGTATGCAGATAAGACTTGTCTGTGAATTTACTGCTTCGACAGATATTCTTTTATTATTCACAGATGAAAAGCGATTGGTTGGCAGGAAAAGAACTAAACAAAGAGTACTTAAAAGGCCAATCGACGACACTACGTTTATCTTCGTTAATTTTGATCAGTCAACATTAATAACATGGCAATATTCAGTCGGCCATCAAAATATTAGCAGATTCAAACAATTTGAATCTCTGGAGCTGCATAGTTTAAATGTATACTAAACGAGCAATAAAAATGCATTGCATCGTCTTATATTACAGTACATAAATGTTACAAATAAATATACTGTCGATTTAATACTAAAAAAATAAAATTGATATATTAAAAAAGAATTTGAAAAATGCAACCATTGGCAAAAGACCTTATAACTTTGAATGCAGTAGGTTCTCATATTTAAAAAATCTATTGTATGTTCTACAAACATAGATTCATCGACCCATACAGTTTCCGGACGAATTATTAAATAGCTTTTTACAAATCAAGAAAAACTAAAGAGGTGCTCGTCAAGAACATTGTACTCAATCTAGTAGAGAGCAATTTATCTTGAATATATTGTTGTGTATATACGATGTGAATTCGATACTTGACACTACATTTAGTACTATACATGGCACACATTGGATAATGTTACTGCTCGGGGAACTACATTTTTGAAAGCTCATATCTCATAACAAATGATCGTAACAAAATTTTGGGGCATAGGGTGATACTATTTGCAGAAATAAGTAAACGAAAAACGAACAATATTTTCTCGGTTGATGCTTCGTTTTCGAGAAAATCTAGTCTGAACATTCGGCGGCTATACGTGTCCTAGCGAACACACGCAGTAGAAATGGTTGGCCATGATCAGACATATCAGCCGCCGTCTTCATCAGTCATGTGCTCATAAAAATTGTTATTATTTTTGTTTAATTGTTAGTAATAGTAAGCACACTTCAAATAATGTTCAATTTTGCTAACAATGCGTATACGCGAGAATATAACCGTCACTGTACAATACAAAAATGACTATAACGTTTAATGCAATGGATATTCTTACCTGCAAAAATGACTATATCTTTAAATGCAGTGGATACTGACACTTGAAAAAATGATTATATACATTACAAACGTATGTGTATAAACCGATCAATTTTGGGAATGATATGTGCATCTGTTTTTTTTTCATTTCATTACAAAAGTTCATACCAAAACCGATATGCAATAAAACAATGAACGATAAATAGACATGGAAAATAGTAATTTATATTGAATATTAAAACTCAACACTACACCACAAGAAATTTCAGAAATAAAAAATTTGCTTTCATGTAACCATGATAATTTTACATAAAAAAAAACGCTATAAAAATTCCAGTATCGAAAGCAAAATGAAAAGGAACGTTTAATTAAAAATAAAATAAACTAACTATTGAACAGATACAAACTAAACTGGTCAGAAATAAATTAAACTAGAAATAAAAGAGTCATAAATTGTACTAATTCCATATAAGATAAACTAAAAATACAGACGATATAAATTCGATTAATTCCATATAAAATAAACTAGAATATATGTAAGATATAAATTAGACTGATTCAAAATAAAATAAAGTAAACATACTAAGGATGTAAATTAAACTAATTCGAAAAAATAAGCTAAAAATAGAAAAGATATAAATCAGATTAATCACGGCGAATTATGGATCCGCGATTGATTTGCGTGGCCGATTTAGCCAGCGCGCCGCTAAGGGTGCTGAATCGTCGTCACGTGACTGTCTCATAACGCCGTGGAAGCGCGCGTTAACGATGCTTCGTTATATCTATTTAATAATCAGAACGAGACCCGTGCAGCGCACTGTCGCATCGTAATCTCGAAGCGTTATCTCGCACACAGATCCACGGTAGTTCGTGTGCGTGTGTCCTCTATCTATCACACACGACCCGGTGTCAATAAGGAGCCATCAGATCCGTTTATACAGGACGAGACTTGCGTCTAATATTAGCCCCAATCAGAGCCAATCAAGAAGGAAATAGCACCACACGTGTACGCGCCATTATTTATCGCGTTCGTAACTACACGTGACGGGATCTATCGACCGATATATAAAGGTATCTTGATCTTGAACGGAACTCTAGACTGGCAAGACGTCTTCTATGGCGCGCTCACTGCACAGGATTCTCTGAAAACCACCATCCCATCGTACGTCGTCCTTCTGCAACTCTATCGTCTGCATTTACATCGTTTTTAGTGTGTGAAACAAGTAACATCGCAGAATCCGTTCCGGTGGATTAAAAAAGCGCGCCAAATCTGAAAGACGCGGGAAGTTTAAAAGGACATTCCAAAAATCACAAGATTTCAAATTCCATTCCAATATAATATATACTATAGAATATATAATATATGCTATATTACTTTGTTTCTATCGTTAGCATTCACATCGTTTTTACAGTGTAAAGCTCGTAAAATCGCATAATCTGTTCGAGGTTTGAACCGCGCGACAAATCTGAAGAGCGCAAGAAATTTGAAAGATTGGTTGACAATATAAGAGATTACGAGGTCCAAGAAGATTTAACGTCTTTGCGAATCAAAGTCTTGAACTGCAGAATCCACGGAAACAATTCGAAAATCCCGCCGAGTCCGAAGAACGGAGGAAATTTGGAAGCGTATTCATAGAAATACGAGATTCCCAAAGTTCAAGAACTAAAAGCCTTCAAACGAGAGTCAATTGCAGAAGTTTGAACGTGTAATCAAAGCAATACGAGATTTCGTTCAAGGTTAGAGTCTCACACGAAGAATTTGAAAATCGTGCCAAATAAGAAAGCCGCGGGAAATTTGAAAACATATTCATCGAAACCTCATCTCTCAAACTCCAAAAATCTTTTAAAAGAGACCGCAAAGAAAATTTGAATTACAAAAATCACCAAAGACGCCAACATGCGCAACACGAGCACAGAACAAATTCTGAAAGACGAGGAGTGTTTCGAGATAATCCGCAAGAAACTGCAACGCGACGCTATGGAGGACTTCTCTCTGATCACGTACGAGGTGGTGCCGATCGACGAAGTGAACGGCTTCATGGGCCAATACTTCACTTTGAGGGCTACAGTGGCTTGTCCGCAGTCGCCATCGGAGACCAAGAGCATCAATTTCTTCACAAAAGTGCCGCCGCCATTGACGAGCCCCGTTTACGACTTCATGAACGAGTATGGCTGCTTCAAGAAGGAGGTTGACCTATACACGACGGTGTTCCCGGAAGTGCTGGACGACCACGGTAAACGCCTCATCCCCGAGTGCTTTTTGGGAGTGGAGAACGACGTAATCGTTCTGGAAGACATGGTGCACAGCGGCTATGAGATGACCAACAAGCTGAAGCCATTCAACTTCGAGCACTGCAAGATCCTGATGAAGACGCTGGCCAAGTTTCACGCGAAGTCACTCATTTTTGAGGAGGTGTACCAAAAGAATCTGCACGATGAGTTCTCACATTGTATGCAGGAAACCCTCTGGCCACTCAAGGACGGACGAGCCAAGGCCATGTTCGACGCTGCCGTCAAGGGTACCATTTCTATCATTGATCTGATGCCTGATCTGGACGATGAACAAAAAGCCAGGTTCAAGACCAAAGTTGGAGAGTTGTGCGCTGATCACGCGGGGAAATTGCTGCCTTCGACGAGACATAAGAATGTGCTATGCCACGGGGACTTGTGGGCCAATAATATCTTGTACAAGTATGATGACAACGAGAAGCCTGTTGAGTGCTGTCTGATCGACTTTCAACTTGCTAGGTAAGTAAGACAAATTTTGGAATTTTTAAGGATTATTTAGGGTGCTAAAATATATGGATTGAGGTCTTAGGGAGTAAATTCCTTCTATGCAAATTCATCGCAAGATTGTTACAATAGCATGTTTTGAGTCAACGTCTATTTTGACTCAGAGTATCAAAATCGTCATTCAATTTCATTCAGTTTCTAGCAAATTAATTAAAGGAACAGCTGCTGCGTTAGGAACAATGGAAGGATTTACATATTTACAAGAAGTACCTTCAATAATATGGTTTAAAAAATTGGGAAATACAGTAGCGAATGGTTTTAAACATCCTCAATTAGATAGTTATAAAAATGATTCGCCGTTCGAGGGTTAAAAGTTATAATTCTAAACATTTTGAGTTGATCATTTAAACTTTCTACGAGAATAAAAACGGTTGTTGTAAAGCAGGGATGGGCATTTTTGTCTCAATTGAGACAAAACCGTCCCCACCATAGCGCCCACTGTCCCCCATCAGCATCCGCCGTTACCATAGAGGAAAGAAGTGCTTCGCCCGTTGCGAACAGTGCGCAGGCCTCGCGCATGAAAGAGAGGTTGGTGGGAGAAGCAGGCGTTTGAGGGGCCCCTACGGTACCCATCCCTGTTGTAAAGGAACGATCACAGGTTTTAAAATTTCGAAGAGAACGAACCATTTTTTTTGTTGCATAAACTACTTTGACATTCCTTGAATGTGTAATATTGTACTTGTCAATGACTGCGTGACAGTTTTTACAAGAGAATTTCCATGGGGTGTTTTGGAAACTAATAAATTAATTCAATCATTTTTTGTATAATCCAAAGATACATTTGTACAATATAAAAAGCTTTAAGTAACTATATTGTGCATTTATTTAGTAATCTAATTGTAAACTTTAATAAAAGGAGAAGCACTTTAAAATATTTGTCACTTGAACGATCACGTTTTATAGTCGACCTGAATGTTCTTGTTCAAAATAAAATATGTTACAATATGTTACACGTGAAATTAGGGGAAGTCTAAGTCATTATTTTGTTCATTTCAAATATGTTAATAAAATACAGGCCATCGAATTAATTTCTACGAAAACAAACTCCACTTATAAATTTGTAAGCTCAGGAAACATTCGTCACATTGCGTTAACTGTTTTATCTAATTTTAATTAGGTTTTGACTTTTATTATAGAATTTTATTATAAATTATTTTACAATTAAACCGCATACCTGAATTTATGAGTTTTTGAAACTATTCAGCAATCAACTTTTGTTGGAAATATTTTCCACTACCACTAGACTGTATGCGAAATAAAATTTTTCAGCACCAATTGCGAGATACTGGAACCATCCAATTATTTGTTTCAAACTTTCAGAATTTTAATAAATTGGTGATAATATATCGATACTCTTACGTTCTATTAATCTTTCCACTGTTTGTATTCATTTTACTCATTTTTGGCATAAATGCATAAAATTTGAAATCTACCAATAATTACGTACATATTCAAGTATTAGGCACTTGAATAAGTTTTTACAGTTCTTTTTTGGGGTAAATAAAAATCCTTCGTCTGAATATTTTAGTCAAAGTATTTTCCATCGTTAGCTATAACCTTTTCCTACTTTTTACGTAATAAGTGGATTCCGAATTAGAAGAAATTCGGTTCATGTCAAGTCCAATCATCAAGCCATGTTCTGAGATTTTCATAAGAACTGAAGTATTACTGGGGAAGACCATGCTGAATTCATTGGAATAAATGGCAATCTGATGGGGCAATATCTGGTTAATATGGCGGGTGTAGTAGCGCATCTCATCCAAGCTTTCAACGTTTCCTTGACTGGTTTTGCAATGTGTGGTCTAGCATCGCCATGCTGAAAAATTACTTTTCCATATCTTTTTACATATTCGGGACATTTTTCTTTCGTCATTCGACTTAAATTAACAATTTGTTCCCAATGATGATTAGCGATAATAGTTTTCGACAATTCTTTAAGTCTCTGGCATGGATTATCATCGAGTAACGTTTCCAATTCTTCGTCTTGGAATTGCTTTGATGCTCCGCATCGATCCTTGTCTTTCACATCGAAATCATCATTTTCAAATCGCTGAAACCAGTCTTCAAAACTTCTATAGGCTAACGCATTGTCACCATAAACTTCTACAAGCAAACGGTGACTCCCAGCTGCACTTGTCAGCAGCACCTCCCGCAAATGCTGTTTTGTCGGCACGATACTCGACATTTTCAATTTAATAAAACGCTCACTGTCCACGCTAGACTCAGATGTCACATACTATGTCCTTGTTCGTAGTACTATCGCTGGACTGTATATTTTATGCATTTACAACAAGAATTCAAGAGAGAAAAATGATACTATAAGGATATCAGAATAATTTGAGCATATTGTTACAATATTTTCGATTCATTAAACTTGCTGAAAGAAAAAAATACATTTCAATCGAATTTACATTTTTTACAATCGACTCAAGATATTTTTGTTTTGCATAAAAATCCGCAGTCTAACTAGCAGATACATGCTGCGCCATCTCAAATTATACACCAGGGTTTAACTGCGTTTTGGAGAACACTTTTTTTCAAGTATTTTTTATACAATCTTATAGATTTCGACGAGAAAACACCGGAAATGAAAATCTTAATGCGCGGAATTCGTTAGTTAAAAAGTTATACGCATATAAAGTTGCACACTTTTAAGCCTCTTTGACAGGTTACAGCGCCGCCATATTGATAGATTTGCTAGGTAATACACACAAAATAGGCTATATACTTCCGAACCAATCCATTAGATGGCAGCACAAACACGCACGTAATACATAATAACACATTTACTAAGTCAAAATGCGAAACATTATACCATGGTCGGGCCGGCTTTCTCCGCTCCCACGACGACCTAACTCCAAACCATCTTGGACTGTACCTTCTTTTTGAAACCCTGTATGTGATTCTGTATATCTTAACTGGACACCGAAAACGACCGATTCCACGATTATTGTTATAAATTTTCATTTCGCACAGACGAGTACGACATTTTTTCAGTTCCGCAACAACCCACAATCCTGAGCCCAAGTAATTGCTTCTTCTTTACTACTTGGCATGCCTCTAAAGTTAACATTTCTAATACTTGAACTAGCCATTTCAAAATCAACAATAAACTTATTAATAATTAATTTGTGAAAAACACTTGAAATTGCTTATGTTTACAAAATATGTGTAACCACTGAATTGCTATCTAGCGCATACGCTCAGTACTATTTAGCCGATCACGCAAATATACCATGCTATCCAACACATGCACTGAACACTCAGGATCTATCCAGCGCATGCGCCGAACAGACCTACCTACCTCTACCACTCAACGAATACCCAATATGGCGACGCTCTGACCTGTCAAAAACGCTTAAAACTGCTCATCTTTACACGCGTATAACTTATAAACCAGTGAATTCCTAACAACCATACACACATTTTCGGTATGTCTTCATGGATATCTACAGGATCACATAAAAAAAGTTCAAAAAAGTTAAGAACACGGACTTCTCCAAAACGCAGTTGAGCCCACACCAGTACTATTAGTTCTGACGGGTCCCATGATAATCACCGACACAGGTTTCACCGACAATATTTCACCGTCTCCAGATTTGTTCGACAACGACTTTTGTCGACGACAGTATTATCCAGTAGTAACATCGTGTGACAACAACAACAACGTTAGCCGACTGCCTCTAACTTTATATAGTGTAATAATTAATAATTATATTTTTATACAAAAGTAAGTGTATCAGTGCAGAATGGTTAGGTCTAGGTTAACTCTGGGCGTGTCAAGAAAAAATTACATAATCAATGAGGTAGTACGTGTGCTGGTCAAAATCATTGTCGGTAAAAATCGTTGTCGGTCAAATTTGGAATCGGTGAAATCTGTGTCAGTGAAACCCGTGTCGGTGATTACCATGGTACCCAGTTCTGACACCTATTTGTAACCGGCAGAAACATATTCAAGTACCTAATACCAACAGTTCCATGTGCAAGCATAATTTTCAAGTAATCATGAATAAAATGAATTTTTCAACTTTTCAGATATAACCCACCAGCACACGACGTCCTCTGTTGCCTCCAGTTCACAACAAATCGCAGACTTCGCGAGGAACACAGCGACGAGCTGTTCATGGTTTACCACAACACGATGTCTGAAGTGCTGAAGGAAGCAAACTTGGACATTGAGAATGTGCTACCTTGGGACGAGTTCATCGAATCCATCGATGATTTGAGAGTGATGTGCATCATTCACGGTGTCCTCAACATCCCCATTATGCTTCTGGAGCCTGAAGCAGCTAGCAAATATTTTAGCCAAGAACCAGAGCTGCTGGAGAGCATTCTCTATGGCGACAGGACACCGTTGATCTGCGAACAGCTGAGAGACGTCCCCAGTTATAGAGAGAGGTTGATGGACGCTCTTCTGGAGCTACATGATCACGTGGCCGGCTAAAGATCACTGTGCCACCGGGTGCATTCAATTTTAATAACGGATTTTCGGTCTTCTTTACTTTGCTGACTTGGAAAGTGAGCGATGAGCACAGCGTGCCGGGAGGATAGTCTCAGGTTATCTCAGCAGTACGAGGAATATGATCAGTCACGGTTAGAATGATTCACAACTGGGAAATAGTACACATTTTTCAGGAATGAAACTTGGAGGTCAACTTCATCTTTCTTTTCGTTGCAAAAGTTTTTTTTGTTTCTATGACAGTCTATCATAGTGCATTCATATCGAGTTTTAGACGATGAGAAATTTTTAATTAGTTAATCAAATGGTTTCATTGAAACCTAACGCAGCTTCTTCCCTTTTTGATCTTTCTTTGTTTCGAAACAGGATTCTTCTTTTCATGTCTGTATCAATAGTGTTCAGGAAGCTTGTACCTGCATGGATTAATTGATCGAAACTGCAAGGAAATAGGTTATTAAGATTGAGAGTTGCTACACCGAGTTTTGGACTATGAGAAATATTTAATTAATTAGGAAAGTGATTGTAACCAGAGAATTTAGAAATATTTTTATAACACTCAAAATGTTATTATATTAGTTGAAGTATTATTTAGAAATAATTTCGTATTGTTTTCAATGCTTCTCAATTTTGTATCAATTATTGTACTTTTTAGAAAACATTCCATTTACCTTCGTTATCATATTTGGTATTAATAAAAGTATTATTTACAAATAATATCGTAACATTCGTACTGTTATTAAATTTCGTATAAATAAAGTAAAACATTTTTCAGAAATATTTGTTGTTATTTACGAAACATTTCAAAAGAAACAGTACAACAACTAACATAATAAAAACATAGAGTAGCTAACAATTTTCAGTGACATGACAATTTTAAGAAATTCTAAAGTGTCTTATTCGTGACATGATCACTGGAAACTTTTCCTTGATAGCAGGCGATAACGTTGATGATGATTAATGACGGACCCAATTATATTATAAAAGTGCAAGACTATCCAAATATTCATATTGAAACAAATAACTGCGACAATATAATTTTTATGTTGAAAAGAATAAGTTATCAACTTTGAATGTGTAATAATACATTCTTTGAAAATGTTGCATCTGTGTTTTTTTAAAAATACAACATTGTGCAATCTTCAAATATTTATTATATTAAGTAGACTGCGGATTTGATGCATTTGTGAGAAAACGAAGCAGAGAAAATTTATTAAGAAAGAAAATATATGTATTTGTATTTCACTCTAGTTCGTTGAAATTCAGATAGGAAATTGTTATTTGATAACTTGTATATTCAAAATACAAATTTTCCTTTCGCTTTGCGTGGTTATTGATTGTATATTGATCAAAATGTCGGACGAAAGAGGTCAAAGGGGAAGTTCCATTCCAGATAAAATGTGTTTATTAAACATTTGTTCATGTATGTGATGAATCCGAAAATATCTGATTGTTATGACTAATAATCGAATTTATTTCTCGCAGATTTAGGTTTCGTCGGAGTCCAGATACAAATTTCGGGAATGAAATGCAACGAACGCAACGTAACGAAATTATTCGACAGTATCGCGATTACTCATTTCCGGTTATAAAATTCCTTCATGCAAAATGTGTTAAACTATTTATTAATTACACATAATCGTACCAACTGGCCTTAAATCAGAATAACCTTTTTAAAAGCGGTTCGAAAGATTAGAATTTTTCTGCGAAGTTACTAGGATTAGTTTAATAGACGAGGTGTAATAAATTATTACATCTTTTTTATCCGAGTCTGTAATGAAAATTTAGAAAATTGCAGACTTGTGTCAGTTAAGTACATGTTGAAAATGTCATCGAAATTGGTCAATGTTGCCCTGAGTTACAAACAATTATGTTTCACCATTTCTGCAACATTGGACCAACACTTGAAAACTTCAGCGAAGATTTCATGAACCTATAATCTAGGACCAAGGTCGTAAATTTCCATCGACATTCATTCAGATTATGTTATCTTTATCTATGAAACAATTCTTTATCTTTACAATTTCTTATTTCTAATCGTTATAGCGTGCACCAAAAGTCAGCGATGACTGCACCGCAAGAACTGGAAAACAACACGATCTTCATACAGCTTATGGATGATGCAGCAGCTGCATCGCTTACTAATTAAGCAAGATGGGTACAAAAGTACTAGACGTTCGTAATTGCCGGCGTTTTTTCCAATTGTCACTGGTATCAGGAAACGGAGGTGCGGAAAATGTCCATTGACCATGACTGCGTTACTCTTGATGCCACACTGGCTGTGGCACGTGATTATTATGATTCTGCCGAGGACCCAGGTCTTGCACCGCTTTGCAAGCATCCGGTTTGCCAGCTATGACCATCGCGAGCCTCGTCTGCGAAAGAATCATTAACAACTAACAATTGGCTAACAGTAAAAGGGTACAGTGTTGTCGCGATGAATACAACGATCTCGGGTCCGAAACATTGCGCTTAACGGGACAGGCATGATTCATTACGATGCTTTTATCTTTTGCCACCAGTGTCGAACCTAGCGACCAAATCGAAAACATTTTTGTTTTTAATTATTTCTTTATGAAACTTTTACCAACACATTTGTGACATTTTTCTGATTATAATGACACCGAATACGATATAATTTGGACCGTTTTTACTTGTTTAACTGACGATAATACATTATTAAAGTACATATGTACATAGGCAAATATGCACCGAATTATGTTACACTTGGTCTCATTCTGAACAGAAAGATGTTGCAAATATGTTGCTACAAGTTTCATAAAGAAAGAATATAAAATAAAAAAGTTGTATAAACGCATTCATTAGTTTCAGCACTCAATGCTTTGGATGTTTGACGACCACGCGAGTTCTAGTTCATTCGCTGCCTTCGTTGCGCCCGAGACTTATCATCGCCAATTAAACATGTAAATATGATCCAAATTATATCATGTTTGTATTCGTAAAAGTTTCACGTAAAAATAATTAAAAACAAAACAGTTTTGTCATTGCATTAGTGTTGACTCACCGATATACATTGATTCATATTGTGTTATATTTCTGGGCCGAGTCGAACGGTCGAGATTCTTGGCCTCTCGAGAGCCTACGCCGCAGTAGGGGGGGGGGGGGGGGAATAATTTTACTGCGCTTATCCTGTACAGCCTTGTAGCACTCATCGCAACAACAATGTATACAGTAATGTCTTGAGTCTTGATACGTGTAAGAAATAAGTGCATGATATTTGAGAAAAATTAACGAGGCGATATTGAGGATACCAAGGTATGGAAATAAGATGTATCAGTGAAACGATACTAATTCAGTGACAAATCTTTGTTTAATTCGATTATTTTTTTATGAAAATTTTACCAACATATTGGAGCCATTCTTCTAATTCAAATGAGACCTAATACAACATACTTCGGGGCATATTTGCTTGTTCATTTGACGATTCAATGGAACCTCGATTATCAGAAGCGATGATATCTGAATTCTCCATTATTCGAATACAACACGATTCATTGTATAAATCAGCAACGATTTGATCGAGCACTGTAGCTAGGTAACTGTCCTACTATCCGAACACTCATGTTCCATTGATTAGTACAAATTTAACATTCTGTAGCAAAAGTACCTGTCATAGAAGAAAATATAATGTAGGGGTATCAAAAGTAGAAGTTTCAAGCTTTAAAATGAACCTACATAGAACATCCTGCGATTTTCTTTCACAAAGTTACAACAACTCAATTTGCTCGGTTCGGATAATCGAGGTTCCGCTGTTTCGTAGATTAAACAAGCAAATAGAAACCAAAACGTGTCGTGTTTGGTATCAAATTAACCATAAAACTGCCCTAAGTATGGCAATAAAAGTTTCATAATAGGCTAACTAAAAACAAAAAGTTTTATCACTGAATTCGAGCTTCTGGATCCTTCAAGGAGTAAATCCTGTACTGGTGTACATACATTATTCACAAGTATCGTGCAGATTTATTTCACATATGGCGGGATAAGTATCATAGCGGTGTAAGTCCAAATTCTGAAAATTTCAGTTAATATTGTTTTTTTAATCTTAAAGGCATCATGTATTTACCGGCTGCGAAAAAAGGCAGCTTATTCTTTTGTCACTAGACGAATAGAACGGTTCATTTGGGATCATAGTGGTGTAAATCCACCTTACGCTCTTTCGTTTTCAACCGTTAAATTAGAATACAGATCTACATATTTTAAAAATTTTAAATATAGGCCAAAATAGAAAAATTGAGGAATACAACTTTTAGTATCTTCTCTGCAATTCGGACCAATTGCAATTTTTTTCGCGTTATGTGGTAAACTGATTGATCTAACTTGTCAAAAACTTCCAAGTCGTAGGGTCCAATGTTAAAAAAGTTATCGTCTTTTTAAGAGTGCCCGAACATTTATAGGAGTTGCTGTATATCGTTATAAGTCAATCTTAATAAGATAATTCACTTATAAATTGTATAAAATTCTGTTCCAGTTTTAATTTTCACGTACAGATATCTTTTTATAGTTTTCTGAACCTATAAATGTGTTACTCGACATACCATGTATGTGACACACACCATTACGATTCTCAGCCTGCCATATATCGAGACATTATTGCAATCAGCGTCCACGTACCAGGAACTTTTGTATCGCCGCGTTGAGCAACTCTATGGGATTTTTTGCTTCAACAGCCTTCAGATCCTCGTCGGACTCGATGAGGAAGATCTTGATAAGACTGTAGATCATGTAGTATCTCAAGGAAACGATCGTCTCGAGCCACAAATGAAAAATCTCGAATGTATCGTCATTGAGCTTCCAATTAGCCCTGACGTACGCTGTCACGTCGTTCACGGTGTGCACGAACCAGCGGGAAACTTCGCGCAGAAGCAGAACCAACGATTCCTCCACTGTGCTCGGTCGAACCTGGTTCTCCGGCTCTGGTAAGCTCAGAGCTTTCCACATGTTCGACGCTTGTTGCACCGCCAGCTTTGGGTCCGTCAACACCTGCAATACGTCTCATCAACGACTTGCACAATTTCTGCCTTCGATCAGAGAAGTTTCCATTGAACAGATACAGTGACCGTGGATTCTAGATACTACAGAAATAAGGTAGATTGACATGTCCAGTAAATGAGCAGTTGCATGTCTCCTGAAATTGGTATTCGCAAGATCTACACAGTCATCCAAACTTGGAGTTCAATACCGAGCCTAATACGGAAACAGATGGGTCGGTATTTGACGACAAATTCGTAGCAAATCAAGAGCAAATTGCTTACTGGGTTACATTCTACAACACAATTCTAACAGGATCTGATGCTTATAAAGTAATAAAAAGTTAGGCTCGACTGCATTTTGGAGAACTCCGTGTTCTTAACTTTTTTGAACTTTTTTTTATGTGATCCTGTAGATATCCATGAAGACATTCCGAAAATGTGTGTATGGTTGTTAGGAATTCACTGGTTTATAAGATATACGCGTGTAAAGATGAGCAGTTTTAAGCGTTTTTGACAGGTTAGAGCGTCGCCATATTGGATATTCGTTGAGTCGTAGAGGTAGGTAGGTCTGTTCGGCGCATGCGCTGGATAGATCGTGAGTGTTCAGTGCATGTGTTAGATAGTATGGTATATTTGCGGGATCGGCTAAATAGTACCGAGCGTATGCGCTAGATAGCAATTCAGTGGTTACACATACTTTGTAAACATAAGCAATTTCAAGTGTTTCTCACAAATTAATTATTAATAAGTTTATTGTTGATTTTGAAATGGTTAGTTCAAGTATTAGAAATGTTAACTTTAGAGGCATGCCAAGTAGTAAAGAAGAAGCAATTACTTGGGCTCAAGATTGTGGATTGTTGCGGAACTGAAAAAATGTCGTACTCGTCTGTGCGAAATGAAAATTTATAACAATAATCGTGGAATCGGTCGTTTTCGGTGTCCAGTAATTAAGATATACAGAATCACATACAGGATTTCAAAAAGAAGGTACAGTCCAAGATGGTTTGGAGTTAGGTCGTCGTGGGAGCGGAGAAGGCCGGCCCGACCATGGTATAATAATGTTTCGCATTTTGATTTAGTAAATGTGTTATTATGTATTACGTACGTGTTTGTGCTGCCATCTAAAGGATTTGTTCGGAAGTATATAGCCTATTTTGTGTGTATTACCTGGAAAATATATATGGCGGCGCTGTAACCTGTCAAAAAGGCTTAAAAGTGTTCAACTTTATATGCGTATAACTTTTTAAGTAACGAATTCCGCGCATTAAGATTTTCATTTTCGGTATTTTCTCGTCGAAATCTATAAGATTGTATAAAAAAAACTTGAAAAAGTGTTCTCCAAGACGCAGTTAAACCAAAAGTTAGTATTACTACAGTTTCGCTTAAAAATTGATTGTTTCATGTAAACTCGTAATAAAAAAAATGAGCTCTCTATGCAAAATCTATGCAAAGCAGTAAAAACATTTATGGAAATAGTTGATTAAATCTATCGATTGACGTCAAAAGTGTGGATTATGAATTGATGAGAGAAATTGTGATGGATTCGTATTATTGTTATAAAAGTAACCAACCAGTTTTATTACATCTCCAAATTTTTTTCCAAGAAGCATCAGGGCGCGAGTTTCTGCTATCGTCTGACGTGTTAGCCCTCTTTGCAGTTTTCTGGAGCACCTGACGCCGTGTATAACCGTCAGCTTAGTTTTGCTTATGTTCTTCATCGTGTCAGGATCTGAAAAATTAGTTGGTTAACCAGCATTCGTCATCTTATACGATTAACAAAGTTTTAAGTTGTGGCCTCTCTTTATTCGTATTAACTATTTCGCACAAGGGTCGAATGAAACTGTTGAAATTTTCAATTAGTTATTAAATAACTATAATTTTATGATTATTATCTTTTCTATCCTGAGAAAATTATAAAATGCAGTGTATTAAGTAAAACTTTCATTCCGGACATGTTTATGTAAATAAGAAATGTTTACTTTCTGGAAAGTAGAAAATAGTTTTAGTTAAATAGGAATGTATATTTTGTTTTGAGAAATAATGAAGACTGTAGCAAGTGAACCGCTTGACCTAATGAAAATTACAATGTGCTTTCTCTTGTTTATACTGCTTTCAATTCCTCAAGTAATACAAATTAAGAAAGTATTCCTTAAGTAATATAAATTCAAACAACATTCATCAAATCCTACAAATTAAATAAATATTTTTAATTTTCATAATTATCATTATCATAAAATATCTGTTAAAAACCATATGATCCTTCAGAACTTTTACTAATCCACTACACAATAACTATTACAATTGAACTCCTATAACAAAGTATCAATGTACAAAGTTGGATAAATACCCATTCCTTATACAACAATAGTTAACAGTTTCATTCGACCCCTGATTTCGCATAATCTTAATTTAATGCCATTCACATCGTCATATTTGTAAATACGAGTAAATACGATTATGAATAAACTTCTAATATTAACATTATGACTATAATAAATTGTATATATGACACCTGAATTTTAAGTATCAACATCTCTTACGAATTTTATGGTTTGATTACGAAGCTCCTCAAGATTTTTCTCAAAATCATTGAAACTGTACACATCTAATTTACAACATTCAAAATATCACAATATAAAAACAATAAAAAGAAATTACATTCCCCACATTTTTCAGTATAAGTTCTTTCCTAGTCATTCAAAGAACCTAGCTAAAACTCTTCTAAGATTTTATCGATAATCGAAAATTAGAATTTTTCACTTACAATCTACTTCGTCGACGAGATCGGCAGGCAGATAGTGATCGATGCGTTTCTCCAGATTGGTAAGTGCATCGTTCAATCTATCGGCCGTGGCGTTCGCAACGATGGATCCTATCTGCGTCACGCTTTCGGCCCGCGTTAAAACGGGTTTAATCTTGCTGGTCATGTAATCCTTCGCGCTGTTGTACATCTTAACGTAACGCATAATTAAAATTCACGTCGTTACGCGAAACAGTCTGGTTATTGAGAAACGAGTGACCGACGACCGTTTGTTTCTATGCAGTATTCTAATTTTCTACAGCGTGCGTAAACGTGTCGAAATACTCCCCCCAAAAATGTATTTAAAATTCTACAAGATCTGGTTAATTCTATACTGTGGGAACAATTCATAATTGTTTGCACGTCGGAGCGATCGCTTGTTTCCCAGCAGTTTGACTAAACGCACGCTAAAGCGTGCACGATACACTCCCCGGCAAACTTACTTGGCTGGGAGGCAGATGCACCGCTGGCACCTTTTCCTCGACAACATCGATGCCTTTGCAAAGCAAGTGGTCGATCACTGAAATGGGACCGTTTAAAACGTTGATTGCCGGTGTCGCCAACGTCGTCGCCACCATCAACGATCGTTCAGCCGTGTCCAAACCCCAGTTCATCAACGAGTTCGAACGCTGAGTTGAATTAGAAATGACGAAAGTGAATTTCTCGCGGAATTTCGGACACCGACAGGAGCATGTTATTCGCATCCAAGCACGTAAATCAGGCATGTCCAGAAGTAGCTCGCTTGGAGGCAAATTCGAGGGAGACGCCTACTTCTCCAAGCCCGCGCGTCTCGCTCCCCGTGGCGACCGTAGTCCTCCGAGCTCCTCAGACCCGTACCTACCGCGTGCAATATGTACCGCGTGTGGCGCGTTGGGGCGACTCTCGGACCCACGGTAGGCATGGGTCTGAGGAGCTCGGAAGACGATAGCCGCCACGGGGAGCGAGACTCACGGGCGGGAGAAATAGGCGTCTCCCTCGAATTTGCCTCCAAGTGAGCTACTTCTGGACATGCCTGACGTAAATGTAGGAAAAATATGTGACGAGCGCCAAATTGGCGCAGACAAATCGTCCAAGTTCGCGATTGGTCGATTAACAAAGCTTTACTCAATCAGATTCCCGTTTTCGAAAGCTATTGCATGGATAAAGTTACGGCAATTTCGAAACTGTAATGAAAAGGGATTTCAAATTATTCATTCTGCCATTAAAATTGATTTTCCTGTAATAATGATCAAAAGTGACAGAGACTGTTAATTTTCGGCATGATATGAAAGTTGTACATGGACGATGGAACTGATCAACGATTATATTATTTTAATTTGAAGTGTACCGATTGGAATGTATAGTTTGCATCTGTGAGCTAATAGAATGTATGGAAGGTGATGAAATATTATCTTTTGATAACGATTTTCGCGTAGCTGTACAGGGTGGTCTACTAAAAACGGTCTTCCTTAACCCTCCGACAGCGAGGCCTGGACCCTTTTCTGGCTCATTCATCAAAATCGACATTTAATTACTTATTTTCTGGCGATTGAATTAAATGGACAGCTACTACACTATAAAAAGAAAGGAAGACTATTCCTTTCTAGAGTAGACTATCCAGAAATCCATTCAAAAAATGTGTTTCCACAAACTAAGAAATAAAGCATTGAATAGTTTTAAACATCATCGAGTAATAATAATTGCAATAATGGTCCACTGACCGAGGGTTAATATTGAATGTATTACCGCCAGTCAAATGACCGGTTTCAGTTAATGATTATTGAAATTACAAAGCTGTTGTCATTGGAAATTATTGAACAAATCTTATTGTTCAAGCATACATTGTTGTAAAAATTGCGAAAAATTTAAATAAGTTTAATCTTGTCATTTTTAGAAGGCAACATATACTAGTCACTTCTAGCGTTCGGTGTGTTTAAAATGGAAATCTTATTTCCTGTAAACGATGCAATGAATACCGCTGCCTGAGTCTACTTTCACCCAAAGTATAAAAATCGACGTTTAATTACTTGGTTTCTTAATATAAATAAAAATGTTTATGTGTATAATTGTAATGAAAGTATAAAGTTTCTTATTATTGTAAAAAGCCTAGGAAGAAAGTATAACCTCCAAAATGTGAGTAGAAGTATTTTAAAAAATATGTTGACATAGATTGATAAGCACATTCACTCGTGTTGTTATTGAAAAGGTTCGTCATTCGCGTGTTAACAGGTTTGAATGTAGAAACGCTTTCGCAAAAGCAGAGATCAGCGAGTAAATCGCGTGGTAGAGCGACGCTGTTTGCGGTAAATGCCGAACTGTTCCATCATGTTGCATATCCGGATCTTACCTTTATTCTGCTGTACACATTGCCAGCAATCTGTTTGCCATCTTCTACGATAGGAAGCTTCAGTATTCTGCTGATGGACTCGACGTGCGGCAAATCAGAGTGCCGCCGTCTCACAGTCTGCGACGACATTGACAAAGTCCTTGCTGCGAAAAGTCCAACACGTAAGTATCTGTGCAAAAAAGCCCCTTAAATGGGAAACATGACTGTTCCAATATTAAAACAGTTACTCGATTATAACTAGACTTAATTTTTGCAATTAATGCAAATAATTTTCATTTTGTATAAAGGTTCACAGTCTAGTTGTAATGCTAGATTCAATTTGTATTAATTTGTGCAATAAACAATGTTGCATATACCGTCTGCCACAGTAACATTAGGACACTTTTTAAAAGACGATAACATTTTTAAGATCGTACCATGTGGTTTGGATTTCTTTTTCGAGAAATTAGAACAATTAGTTTACAACATGACATGAAGGCGTTACTTTGAAAAATTGCAATTGGTCGGAATTTCAGGAAAAAAGCGAAATGTTTTTCCCAACTTTTTTATGTGGGTCTATATTGAAAATTTAAAAAATACGTTTTATAGATCTGTGGGGATTATAGATATATGCTAGCGTCAATGTGTTTTAAGCCAGGCCAAGGGTTTGTATCGAGGCGACTCTTAGGCCTGGAAGGATTTATGGCAGGATCTTGGCCTTGAGACTAAACAAAACCGTCGATGGACGATGGCAGGCGACCGCGCTGGGTCTACCGGCTATCGGCCGTCACGGGGATGTTCATGTGAAACAGATGAGTGAAAGTTTGGAATGACTTTATGAGAAAGAGAGAGAGATACCGATAGCGATGAGTGCGTTGCACAAGGATTGGGACTCTGTCCTGAAGGAGCTGGCCACGAAGTGGAGAAGGCACGGGGGTGCTTTCTGGTAAGAGGACTGTGTTAGACCGCTCGGCACTTACCCCAGAACCGTGAAAGAGCAGAGTCGCGATTAATAATATCTAACATATATGTACATTCTGAAATTTTCATCAAAATCGGTGAACGTTGCAATGACTGCAAACGGTTAAAAATTGTAAAATTGCAAATTTTTTTATTGAAATGTTCAGAATATACGAGGTGTCCCATTTTAATCAATAAATGCAATTATCTCCAGAACTATTTATTATTAGAAAATATTTTTCATGTGAAACTGTTTATGTTTCAAGGGGGATGTAATCCAGTGTTGCTATTTTGTTTGTAAATGTACGTATTAAGTACACATGAAAGTCACCCACAGTTTTTTTATAATCCTATTATTTTTTCATTATATCTCGGTATTCTGAATAAAAATGTATCAACCTATTTTTATCGAAAAACTATTACTTTAGGAGATATTTGAACTTTAATATTGCGAATCCTTGTTATTAGTACATAAGTGCACACTCGCGGAGTACTCAATGACACGTGGAATTTTTATGTTTAAAATATAGAAAATAATAAAATTTGCGCTAACTTATCAACATTTAATTTAAAAAATATTAAAACAGTCAAACAGCAAAAATTGAATATACAGGGTGGGGCATTCATCCTGGCCACCTGGAATGTATCTCAAAAACTAAATTCCGGAGAAAACATGTTTTAAATAAAAAGTTTATGTCAAGGAGGGGCTGATGCAGCAGTCATATCCATTTTTAATTTTCATCATGTTTTCAAGGTCATTCCAAGGTCCACTTGATTTTTTCATATGGAAACATATCTTTTTCATTACAGATTCTTAATTTACGACTTGAAACAAATAACTTTTATTTGAAACGTTTTTTTCTCCGCCGATTATTTTGTATAATATTGAATTTTCAAAGAAAAAATACACAATGACGTTTTAACGGAGAAAATCGTTTTATTTATGATAAATGAAATTAATAGTCAATTAAAATAGTATAAGATAAACATGTAATCTAAATGAATAATAAAATAATAGTTAAATATTGAAACAGGCAAAACAAATAGATAAAACATTGCAAAGAAATTCAACGCTGAGCGTACACAACCTGTTCATTACGCGCAGGGATACACCAGTTTTTTACTGTCTTTTCTTTGGAATAAGATTACATTCTCTCGCATACAATACAAATAACATTAGCATGTTACTGAATATTTGTTAAATTGATTTTCTTGTAATTAAGTTGCAATTCTCCTGTATTATTATTGTTAATAAAATAATTGCCTTCCCATTTAATTGAGATTATTTTTCCCTAATAAAGTCAATATTATACAAAGTAATCGGCGAAGAAAAAAACGTTTCAAATAAATGTTATTTGTTTCAAGTCGTAGATTAAGAATCTGCAATGACAAATGTATATTTCCATTTGAAAAAATAAGGTTGACCTTGGAACGACCTTGAAAACATGATGAAAATTAAAAATGAATATGACTGCTGCATCAGCCCCTCCTTGACTTAAATTTTTTATTTGAAACATTTTTTCTCCGGAATTTAGTTTTTGAGATATTCCAGGTGGCCAAGATAAATGCCCCATCATGTATTTGTACTTCCATTGTATGCACATTTTTTCAAAATTCCATTTCAACGTCATGTAGTAAACTAATTATTCTAACATTTCGAAAAAATGTTCTAGTCATATGGTCCGATATTAAAAATGTTATCGTCTTTTTGAAAGTGTCCCAATATTACTGTAACAGACTTTAGATCGCCTTAGATTGAGCTACATATGTATTTACATCTCACGCACGGATATCGTTAGATTTCAGACATCGGAAGTTCAGATAATCAAGGTCCTAATGTAATTCGCTTTAAATGCGGCAACATGCGTAATGGGAGAATAGCTTTCCTTCGAGGAGCTCGTTGTCGAAGAATGCTTTTAGAACTTTCCTTCTGAAACGTGTCATCTCGTCTGCGCAATCTCTGCACATTATATCATCGAAGCATAAGGGAGGATTCGCATATTTCATAATTCACAATCATTATTTTCTACACTCATGTCGAAAGAAAGAATAGTAAAGTGATTATTAGACTGCGGATTTTATGCATTTATGGCAAAAATGAGTAGATGAAATATGAAACAGGAGAAAGATGAAAGGCATTTAAGAGTATCAATATATTATGAACGATTTATTAAAATTATTAATGGAGGAAATCTTGTAATTGATGTAGAAAATTTTTATTTTGCAGGAAGATTCACAGTCGAGTGATTATAATGTGTATTATGCTTTCGAAGACCGAAGATTTTAAAATGGAGAAAATGTATTTAATTTTGCAAGCATTTGCTAGGACTCATTTCTTTTTAGGTGATTTAAGAGAATGTCTGGATTAGATCTGCGTTAAATATCTAAGTGCATGACGGAATGCATGAAGAGTGCAGACGGAATTATCCACAGATGCGAAGATAACACAAACGCGTGATTTTAATTGTAAACACGAGAAAATGATGTAATATTGGAGAGCAGTAATGGAAATTTCTAACGCCGCGCCGAGAAGATAATTACTCGATTAGACAAACGTAACAGCCGGAGTTATTATTAATACAACATGATTGACAACACTATATTAGAGAATTGACCATTTAGATACTATATTAGATAAAGTAGTAGATACATACATATGTATATGTATTTTACGATAAATGTACAATAAGTATAAATTGTTTAAAAATACTGTGCACTTTATGACGCAGAAGATACATGTATACAGTTTTTTTAAAACAATTTTTTCATGGCGTTATACCAGAGTCTATTCTACTTATGTACACTATATTTCAATTCTAGCAATTCTAGACCCTGTTTTCGTAAATATAAGTTATTTTTTTACATTCACCGTTACACGTGAAATTTTTAAAAAAATTCCCATTTAATTAGCACTTATTTCCATAACTACTCCTCTAGCAGTTCAGAACAGAAGTTACGCTTTCGGATTAATTGAAACCATTCAGAAGAATTATTTTCAAGCGATTTTTGTTCACTGTCAAAAATTTTTCTGTGACATAGAAAAATAATTGATGATTTTTGCTAAATGATTGTCCATTATATAATTTCCAAGCTGATCGTGTTAGTTAAATTGATTTTTGATTAATGTTTCCAACGTACGATAATCTGTATCAATAGTAAGTATATTATTTTTGGATCACCAGTTCCACACCCGGTTGACGACTAATTGCAAACGATTACGGTCAGATGACTATTACTATCTCTCGTTGCGATGAGATAGATGAATGAATTATCAATTTAAAATAAAAAATTCTAATTCGTCAGCACCAATGTGAAATGTAATGTCGCAAAAGCTGACGTTCACAGTTTGAAAATTTTTGAAGAACATCGAAAGAATCGAGTCGAAGCAAGAAATTAACAAGATGGGTACGTAAACTTGTAATCTTAGCAGAAGAGACGATAAAAATAATTTATTTTTACTGTCTTGAGTATTAAATCAAGACAGTAAATGAGTAGAAAATTTTTGAAGTACATCGAAAGATTCGAGCCGAAGCAAGAAATTAAGAAGATGAATACGTAAAATTGTAATCTTAGCAGAAGAAAGATAAAAATAATTTATTTTTACTGTCTTGCGTATTAAATCAAAATAAATACATTTAAAATAAGTTTTGCTTTTCTTGTTTCGAAAAATTGGAGCGGTTTATAGACTTCTGATAGCACATTATGATGTTGATTTTAAAAACACTATTACGGATCACAGTCATTATTTGACAGTCAAGATTTCGAGATATATGACCATGGCCACACTTTCTTTTAACATTCAATTATAAGTTCAGCCCAAAATTCACAAATTAATGAAAACAGTTCTTGCAATCAGTGATGTTATAAAGGTGTAAGATTTTTCGCGCATGCGCGTCAAAACAGTTATTGGCGGGACGACAGACGCGACACAAAACGAGACGAGTGTCCTGCTAGTTTCTGGTAATATGTATATACAGATATATATATATATATATATATATATATATATATATATACACAAATACACCTGTTATACTTTCATTTTTCAGAATCAAATCATATCAATTTTTTAAAACTTTGCAGGGTGCTCAGGGTGCCCCATATTATCGAGAATTTTACTTTACTGAGGCTGAAATCGCCGCGCATGCGCAAGAAATCTTGCACCTTTGTAACATCACTGCTTGCAATAGGTTAAATTTTCTCACTTAAAACAAACAAGCAGTTAACTAAATACGATGAATAATTTTGCGTTAAAAAACGAATACTGAGGTCAAAATTCTTAAGCTCAGCCTGTTTTCGTGAAAGTAAGGAAACATTAGTCTGTACTTTACAAAACAAATTTGGAATCAGCGAAATGATGACGTAATCACCCACCTCTAATTTCGCATGTATAACATCATGTTCAATTTAGAATAAACTCTATAGACTATAGATTATGGGAGAAGTTCTCCAAGTCCTGGTCAGATAAGGATTTCAAATTTTTGGAAATTATGCAGGTCCCTTAGACCTTTTCTTTACATTAAGAATCTGAAGCACCTAATTAAAATGTTGATTACCACATCGGTCGTATATGAGTAACACTATTCTTTAACCAACTCTAATTAATTTTATGGTGGTACATTAGTGTATTTTATTCAATATTTTATAATAAATTTTATCTTTCTAGTTTTGGTTTCGTTAATTAAATTTTTTTGATTTTGAGGAAGATTTTCCGGATGGTGATCCCATAATCCACATGTTAAATAAACGAAATAATTAGAAGAAAGATTTATTTATCATAAATCTTCTTCACACATTGACTTGCGATTTTAATGAGATAAATCGTTGCACCAAAATTTTGAGTCCTTTGTAGGACTTGTTAGTTTAAATACGTCGGCTACAAATAATATCACATTGTATATGTGGTAATTGTGATTTTATATTTCATGCAAAAAAATCAAATTACGTTTATGCGTGTGCTTATTTCAAATTATAACACAGAGCGTAGCAATCGGAGATCTTATTATATAAGTTCTCTTTGACAATTTTTATTTATATTTCATAAGAGGATACTTTGTATTCTATAGAATGTTGTAACTATGAACGTTGTCGCTGAGACATACAGCTGATAGCACTAGTGTTAACGAATGCTTTGCTCCTATTACTTTTTACTCGTGCTTTCCACGAGTTAAATATTTTTGTTATATATATATATATATATATATATATATATATATATATATATATATATATATATTTCAATTATAATATTTCAATTATTTACTAAAATGTTGGACAATTGGTTAATGAATCTGGAGAAGGAAAGAAAAAGAAAAATGGAGGAGGTGCAACAAAAGGAAGGGACAGGGGAATAAGAAATCCAAAGAGTAATATAGTAAAGGATGCAATAGATAGGGTAGACAGGGTAGATACGATAGGAAAATTACTTGGCAATAAATGAAGGAAGGAAGAAGGGGAAGTAAATGGGAACGAGGTAATGAGTGAGTGAATGTGATTAGATTAAGTTAGATTTGATGTAAATCCAAGTCCGATTCTTAGCCGTGAGGCTGAATTAAATAAAGTATATATTTACTAAAATGTCAGTGTCCAGCGTCAGGTGACTTGTCTCTACACAGTGATGCACGAAGAGACGTTGAAGACAAAATAATGTCTCTGGTAAACAAGAGCAAAAGGAAAGTTACGTGAAATCAAAATAAACGTGACATTTTTATGACGCGCCTAATCGCCACAGTCGACGCCCGTATCGCTATCATTCTTTTTCAGCGCTTCAGAGCCGAACTTCCCGGGGATACGAGCGACAGTGTCGTAGAATTGCCAGTTCGTTTGAAAATGTCTAAAGACGATGTCACAAACGAAAATGTCCGTTTTTTTTTTTAACGAAAATGAAATAAGTAAAAGAACTTCCCTGCACGCGAATAAAATCAGCATTTTACGAAAAAGTGAACTTTTTGAAGCCGTGCTCTAGAAGGTTGAAGAAACGGAGAAGAGTAAAGTTTTATTGTCTTTTCTAATTTAATTTCCGTTAGGTTGGTGCAAAAATAATTGCGGTTTTCATCAGTTTAAACTTCAGACACATTTGATTTGAAATAAGATAATAAATAATCAGTTGAAATAATGAATTATTTTGAATACTTTATCATTTATATTTTCCAAATAACATAAGAAATTAATTTTCATTTGGCGTTTAAATCAAATAGTATTTTATTTCAATTATATTTTTCAAACAACATAACAAATAATTTCACCTCAAGAAGAGGTTATTAAAGTAAGTAAATTATCCTATTTGGACATGTAGCCAAGTAGGATAATTATTACCTTAACGATTATTGTTCAAATACAATATTTAGATAATTCCCAAGACGGGTTCAGATTAGGATGCAAAGCGGCGGCAACTGTTAGCAATATTAACAATGGTCAATATTAGCAATATTTGGCCAGGGGACTATTAACAAATTGTAAATCGGCAATTTTACAAAAGTCATTGTAAAATCACGGATCAACGGTTGAGGATGTGTCAATGCGTTGTTCAAAAGCCATAACAATTTCATTCATCAGTCACCAAATTTTAGGACTTAATATAATAATACCAACTTCTTTTGAAATTATTATTTAAAAGAAAATTATTGCTTTAATTAAGCCTATTGATACGCTTCCGGTAGATAAAGTGTTAATAAGCGTACAGCTGAACACTGGTTACAAAAATTCCGTGACGGAGATAAAATTCTCGAAGACGAAGAGGCTCGCGGATGTCTTTCTGCGATTGATAATGATGAACCAAGGGCTATCATCGATGCAAATCCACGAAAAAACATAACGAGAGGTTGCAAAAGAACTAAAAGATGATCATGCAGCAGCCGTTCGATGATTTTAATGAAATTTATACAGGACATAGTTTGTTGAAAAATATTTTACACATATGTTTTTTTATCTGCAATGATCCATATCTAGAGGATGAAAATTGTCTTCAAATTTGGTGGTGAAAACACTGTTGTTGCAAATATCTCGGGAACTAGAGGGTCTAGGACAATGATTTTTTTTGTGTGTTTTCGATCAAGGAATGTAGCCATATAAAAAGATTTCAAAAAAATGATTTGTTTAAACAATATTTAAAAAATTAATATTTTTTATTAATTGTTTATCCATATTCATGTAACGTTTATCCATATTGTGTACAGTGTACGTAATCTATGGACCAACGTAAGAGATACGTGTTTCTGGAATTTTTTGTTTTTGTCATTTAACAATAATTATTAAATAACTAATATTTTCCGTTTACGTAGGGCGAGAACTGTTTGGAGTTGTTTCGTAAATGTTAGTGTGTTGTAAAGGCATGCTGTAGTAATTTGATTATTGCGGATTACCGCAAGTACAGATGGCGATTAGTACCGCGTCACATTAATACCTTCGGTGCCTCGTTTAGATGTTGACAAACTAACTAACAGCATCTAACAGAATATTATAGTTCCAAATGTTGTGAAAGTTTATGTTATCATTTACGAATCAACTCCAAACAGTTCTCGTAATCAAAATATATAAATCTATTTATATGACCACATTCCTTGATTAAAATCACACAAAAAAGAAATCATTGTCCTAGGTCGTCTAGGTCTCGAGATATTTGCAAAAATAGGTTTTTCATGACCATATTTCAAGGCATTTGCACCCCCTAGATGTAGATCTTTGCAAATAAAAAAATATCTGTCAAATATTTTTCAACAATCTGTATCCTGTATAAATTTTGTTAAAATCGGCTTGTGACACTTGGGTAATGTCCCTTTTCAGATTGATAAATAAATCAAAATATTTAGATTGAAAATTCAAGAACAAAACCACAATTATTGTTGCACCGACCGAATATTCGAAAATGCACCTAGCTTACCACAGTACTCCTGCAGATGATTGAACGTTTACTTGTGCGTGTGGGTAGTTACAAGGGTAGATGACTCAAACACGGTGAAATTCTCGGAATGCACCGAAATGCACGACTTTATGGACTGACGAAATAATCGTCTTTCGCAAAAGAACTGGCAGCCTACTGCATGGCGGGAGTGTTACACAGTATCTCATCGGCATGACCTATGACTTATGACACGTCGATAGAGGTCCTACGGCCATGATGGTTCGCGGAACATCATTTCTCTTAGCTTTGCTTTCTTCCCTGGACCAGTATCATCGATAAAACTGTCTACAAAAATTCACCGGTATTAATACTCGATGACGGTGAGTAGACCACTGTGAACATTGTCGGTGCCACTGTTTACTAATTTTTACATCGAAACCCTCGAGATTGGATAAATGCCATTTCTTGTATTGACTAGACTATTTCATGTAAAAATTTAAAATAGTTTATACCATAAATTTTTAAACAATATTTTCATTAGGGAAACTGGAAGAACTTGATCACTGTTTCACTTATACTAATTTATCTTTGGTTGATTTTTAGTATTAGTTCTTATCTGACGCGCGAATTTATTGGCGAAGATCGTCTTTTTGTCAACATTGTTAATTTACGAGAAATAAACACACATCCCGTGTAATCGGACACTTGTCAGAACGTAAATTTTCCTCTTGTTACGCTTCAGATCAAACGAGTACTTCCATTTCAGACAGTAATTGCGTTTACTGTTTAATTATCCAGACATGTGAAAGACTGATGAAATCGACAATATTTAATTGTTTTGATTAATAATGTGGTTTACTTCTCCTAGATTATGAGCTTCGACCACAAACAAATGCAGATTTTGGAAATGCGATTCACCATGCAACTTTACAACGAAGCACTCTACTCACTGTCGCTGACTTTCTCCGATAGTATCGCGACTGTTTATTTCCGGCTCTCGAGTTCCCTGGCGTAAATCGGATTTTGAACACAAATCGGATTGTGAAGATTATTTTAAGTTACAGTTATTATTATTAACACTAACCGTACCGAACAGAAAATGTGACTGGTATATCTTGTTGTATAAAAATGACAAGACTCAATTTTTTTACATTTCTTCCAATTTTTATAATAATGTGTGCTTGTATGAAGAAATTTATTTAATAATGTCTAATGGAAATATCTTTGTAATCTCGAAAATTATAAAATAATAAATTTGAAATCGGTCATTTGACCGGTCGTGTTACGGTTAGTGTTAGAGATTTTGGTTCCTTATTTCCAAAAATCGATTATTTTTAATTTTCTTTACGTATAAACGTTTGCTTTAAATATTAAAAAATCAGTAATTCGAGGTCAAACTGCCATCACTTTGTGAACAATCAAAATTTTCCATTTATTTTAGTTCAGACCATGGCCACGTCCATACTGATTAATATACAACCTCATCTTTTGTTTTCGGTCAGCAGAACAGGAATCATGGCAGCAGTCAACACACATTTTTCAAAACATTGCTGCTCTATAAAAAAATGTTTAACTCATATAGTTTTGATTATTTGTTCTTAACACGTTCGCGACCAGCATCACATATGTGTGTAAACCACGATTTTTGCATATCACATGAAGAAAATCAAATTCATTTTGTGTACGTAGCTATTTATTATTCTAACGCACACAGCATGATATTTGAAGAACTTACAATTTCTCTGTGACAAGATTTGTTTTTATAATTTACGAGAGAATACATTGCATTGTATAGAATATTGTAACTACGAAGGATATTACTGAAATAAATGCCGGTTGTGAACGTGCTAAAAAAAATAACTTATACGTTCTAACTAACGATATACTAGTTGAGGCACATACTAGCTTCCAGATAGTAAGTACGTATTGAAAATCATTTTGATGATATCTTGTTAACTATTAGGTTTAGAGCATATGAAGATCCATACATTTTTACGCAGAATTTGATACTCTATCAATTCACGATACAAAAGGTAGGAGTAAATATTTAGAAAAGGGAACTTCTCACAGATTACCATGACCTTGAAATATCTTGTCAAGGTCATTTCGAACAACATTTTCCTATACATGTTACCGCAGCTCGGCCTTCGTTTGCGAGATATTTGTTGTTACGTACAGAGAATTCTCTCTGCCTGTGTTTTGATCAGAATTTTCTAACCTCTTTCCTAAGAACGGAAAAGGCCATACTCTAATCCCATTGCTTATATAAACGATGACTATACTCTAGCTGGATAAGATAAGATTTCCTAATATAAAAAGTTCGCGAACACCTTCAAGATTCTCTAATGTGGAAATCTTGAGAGCATCCCCACTTAAATTTCATAGTATATAAACCCTCGAATTTTAAGTTGGATCGCGTTATGAAGCTGGTTATATTAAGTGAGATCGGGCCTAGTCACCCATTCGAATCGGGTAACCTTATAGATTCCAAAAGTATGGTATTAATATTATTTTGGCATAATTATTCAATCACTACGCGTTCCCTGCATCGCCAGTGTGTCGTCCAACAGACAGTAGTACCTAGGTAACTACACAATATTGTTCATACACACTCAATACTTACCGCGACAATAACAGTTGTAACAGGGCCAGTTTCTTGTAATATACAATTTAGTTCAAATAACAATTCACTTTAACCATCCGTTCCCATATAATACAATCTTACCGTTCGGGTTGTATGAATTAATTTGTAATATTAAAGTTACGAGGCCGTTGCTAATATATCCTAGGAACTACCTGATTTCGTATCAGGAATCCGAAACAGTTTTCCAACCTATGCGGATTCCTGATTTCGCATCAGGTTCGTCTGTGCACCTTATTAACAATTGAAAACCATATTCCTCTTTAAACAATAAACCGCTCGGCGGCCACACGCACTACCGCTCAGCCTAGGGTCGTAACATTGTAAAAAACTGTTAGGTCATCACAGCGAACTCCGCCATTTTTAAAGAATTTTGGTTAGCTCTAGGTTAGGTTCTTCGGTGGAGAGGGGTTCAGGGGGAAAAGCCCAACCCCGCCCTAAAATAGGTGTTCGGTCAATTAAAAAGAGTAGAACTACTGTAGTGGGTGTATGTAACTTTTTTTGTTTAATATCTCCCGAACCAAGGCAGTGATGCGGTAACACTTACAGGAAAAAGCTGTTCCTTGACAACATATTTCAAGGTCATTAAAATCTGTACGGAATCCTCTTTTCTATTTATTTACCAAAGTAGGTGATTCCATTTAAAGAAATCAAGGTGACCAAATTTTCATAAAGTGTATGGTTTAGTGGTTACGGTAAGTTAACAGTGTTTTGAAACCATTTGAAAAAGCAATTGTTTCTATTTCCAACAGATACCTAACAGCAGAATCCATGGCGTCCTCTATAATCTATAATATACGTTCCATTCGGTCTTTGATTCGTCACTGTCGAATTCGAACAAAATCTAATAAATGATTTCGTTCATAAACTTTACATTTCATCTATCGGAAGCCTATTAATGGGCTTTTCAATAGTTGTGCTGTACCAAAAGGAACCTTAAAAATCTTCCTTTACATAATAATCCCAAACGAAATAATTAGATTACGTTATTTAGGGTGAATTGTTGGTTCACGATTGAAATTGCTGTTGGTGTTGAAAGATCCATTGAAAAATCCTTAGCCATGGATCATAGACGTTCAAAATTTATGAAATAATCCCCGATAAATAATGTGTTAATTCAATTCAAATTCAACTTTTATATTCAATATAAAAAGGCGACTGTGTCGTGTCAGCAGCGTTACAATGAACACAAGACGCATCCTTATCTCCACAGGTTCTTATTTCTAAAATTGTTACATCGTGTTATACAGCTTGTTAGCGGTGCAAAGCATCGCTGACTTATTGAGCAGGAAGGATACAATAGAATTGAACGTTCGCAATCGCCTGCGTTGCTTCCCATTGTCACTGGCATCGAAACGAAAGCAGACGATGGCATCCAGCGTCCATTGCTTGTAATGTTATTAGTCGATGCCATTCTGTTGACGATGCGGTCCTTGCGTTTGTTTATGAATATACCGTTCTCCGACTAAGGTCTCTGTAACTGTTGTCTGCAAAAGAACCACCAATAATTAGCATTCGATAAACGACACCGTGGAGCATCGTTCTCAAAACGTCGACGGCAGCGTATCGGTGAGACAATACTGATTCAGTGAGAAAACTTTATCGTTTTTAATGTCTTTCGTAAGACCTTTACCAACATCAGTCTTGACACACGAAAATAAGAATAAGAAAATATATAACATTCCATTTAAAAAATGAAAGGGCCACCTTCGTTTTTTAAAAAATAGTGCAAACGCAAAAAATTGCACACGCCATTATATTATTATTATTACTTTTTCCTCTTTCATTTTGTTGTAATATTTATTGCAAGAAAAACGCTGGTTAGTAATAGCGTGAACACGCTGTATATTAAAACATTACTCTGATCAAATTCGAAGAATGCGCTCCAGTGTGTTTCTTGAACAAGCAATCTTCGCCAAGAACGCTTGCAGAAGGTCGACAGCGATTATGGCAACGGGTTAGGTAGCGAAGGAATTGATTGATTCGCGGAAGTGATTATTAATGGCATAAATGGATTAACGTCCACCTACCAGCAGATTGTCTATATTCGAGTAGAGCGTCCTCGATACTTTGATAACCACAGGATCGTCGTTCGGATTCACTTCGTATTGAATGTGGAGAATGTTCATAAGACCTTTCGGGCAATTGTTCATCACGAATATGATCATTTCAAACAATCGACGAATCCAATTACAGAGAGCATCGTGGATCGTCCATGCCTTGGTATTGGCCCAACGTGATGAATAAACGAAGATGCGCTCTAAGAGAATAGCAACTGGCATCCAATGCTTTCTGAAGTTCAATACGAAACGTTTCGATCGAAGGATCAGCGGGTGGATTTTAGCATAGATCAACACTGGGAACATGAAAATTGTGTCAACGATCTCCTGCGCTCTATGACGGGTGTGTGTTCGAGCGTCGTTCAAAAGCAGCACAAATGACTGCGGCGCTGTGTCCGCTTTGATTAGGTCCCCTGGGAACAGCACCTTTCTCACAAAATCCACAAGCTTCTGCAACGCCTCGCCCGGGTCCGTTAGTATCTACAAAGCATTGACTTTCTCAATCTCTACCATCGTTTACAGGAGCTTCGGGCGAACAGGTTTCCACCATAGCACCCACTGCCCCTTCCAGCAATTACCGTTACCGTGGAAATAGGATCGCCTGTCGCGAGTAGCTACTTAGACCATATATCTGTGGTTGTAAGAAAAAACGCCGCATGTCACATAGTTTCATTTTCGAGATATTGTCGTTCAAAGTTCTAATCACTAATTCTGCGTACTACTAATGTTTCCTTGTTTCCCCTTTATAAGTCTGCATTCCTTTCACTTTGCGTAATATTGCATATTTTTATGACTAATATGAATAATAATAGGAACAATAGTAATTTTAGTTGTTTGCCATTAGTTTTGCCTAATGCGTATGAAATGAACATTGGACTCCGGATAAATTGCATTATTTTTTTCAGCCTATAGAATTTGTTTACTTGACTCTTTTCTGCTAAATACGTAAATCCTACATTCTAAAGCTCAATTAATGCATAAACTCTTTTTAAATTGTGACATGCAGCGTTGTTTCTCGCAATCACAGATATACTTATAGACCCAGCACAGATATAGGATATGCATAGGACGCTGTAAGCCAAGATAACGGAGAAAAGTTCCCACAACTGACGTCTCACGATAATTGAAAACGGTGGATAGTGTACGAGACGAAACACGTGTTATGCATTGTATTCGATATAGTTCGTATGTATGTATATAGTTCCTACTATTCTTTTTCTAAGTAAAGTAAGTTACGAGGAAATAAATACAGGTTTCATGTTATTAACATTTACATTAAAATTTAACTTTTTCCAAATTATAATTGAAAAAAATGAGATAGCACTATATAAAATAATAAAGGTAAAGTAAAAATTAACAAGTAATCGAATAAAATATGTATCACAGTCTATTAGCTCTAACGCTTCAGCTTTACGGTACAGCGACTTTTCAACATAGCAGTTTGCCCACAACTATCATCTCGTAGACGATTTAATCTTGGCTTTAAGGCAATTATCTGAAACCGGGTCTATATCTATATGTGGTCCAAGGTAACTACAAAGCTACCTACATACGCCTGGGCAACGAAGACACGAAACATCAGCGAACGCAACGAAGGTGCATGCTGCATGAAAGAGCATTTCAAAATCTCTGTTTTTTCTAAATTGATTCACATATTTTTATTTGGATAGACAAAGAATAGTTTTGTTTGACAAAAATCGAACGATAAACGAACAAAGTTATTTTTAAATGAATCGTTATACGAGTACTTTCTAAACCCATTGTATTTGTTTATAGTTTCGATGATTTCGACGAAATTTAGATCATAAACATGCAAACTATGATGAATAGATCAAATTCAAAACAGTGTAAATTAAAAATGAAAAAATGTTGTATTGTTTTCAACGTATTATAAGAATTAAGAAATTACGTAAATGTACACGTAGCTCAAATATCTTGCAATGAATACAGACAATTTTTATTTTGCGTAAAAATCCGCAGTCTAACGATAAATAAATAATATTTGTAATCAATAGTTGACTAGTTTCATCGATCGATTAAATCAATCGGTATTTTTGAATATTAACTTAATCGATCGATGAAATTAATTAAAGTCAGAAGTAGCTTTCTTTTGATATTTACCAGTTTTATAATAGCTTCAAACTTCTTCCCCATATGTATCAGAACTTTGAACAGTTTCCTAATACACCTGTCACTTAGTATAATAGTCAGCGTTGTATTCTTTACGCCCGTGGTCGCGTCAACAGCTGAAAAATTAATTAATTCATCAGCTTTCGTTATCTTGCATAATTAACAATAATTCATATAACGTTCTCTCTTCGTCCGTGTTATGATATTTGTAAATACAAACACGTAGGCTTGTCGGTTACAAATAATTACCATAACATAACAAATATATTGAATATAAACCGATAACTAAACTTCAACATCCCTTACAAATTTTACGATTAGATCAAACATTAGAGTAAATTAAAATACTACAAGGTCAAAATAAAGAGGAAGTCCAAAGAAGTCGCGTTGAAATAGGTTTGAGAACAAGTTCAACGAATAGTTAGCGAATCCACGTAAGTTTTATACAGAAATCACTTACTATCAACTTTATTAGCAGGGTCGTCAGGCAAGTAGTCATCCATTCGTTTCTCTACATTGGTCAAAGCGTCGTTCAATCTCTCAGCCGTGGCGTTCGCAACAATGGACCCTATCTGCGTCATGCTTTCGGCCCGCGTTAGAACGGGATTAATTTTGCTGGTCATGTAATCCTTCGCGCTGTTGTACATCTTAACGGGACGCATAATTAAAATTCACCTCGGTACGCGAAACAGTCTGGTTATTGAGAAACGAGTGACCGACGACCCTTCGTTTCTATGCAGTATTCTAATTTTATACGGCGTGCGTAAACGTGTCGAGATACTCCCCCCAAAAATGTATTTAAAATTCTAGAAGATCTGGTTCATTCTATACTGTGAAAACAATTCATAATTGTTTGCACGTCCGAGCGATCGCTTGTTTCCCAGCAATTTGACAAAACGCACGCAAAAGCGCGCACGATACACTCGTTAGCAAACTTACTTGGCTGGGAGGCAGATGCACCGCTGGCACCTTTTCCTCGACAACATCGATGCCTTTGCAAAGCAACTGGTCGATCGCCGAAATTGGGCCGTTTAAAACGTTGATGGCCGGTGTTGCCAGCGTCGTTGCCACCATCAACGATCGTTCAGCGGTGCCCAAACCCCAGCTCATCAACGAGTTTGAACGCTGAATTGAATTCAAAATGGCGAAGGTGAATTTTTCGCGGAATGTCGAACACCGACAGAAGCATGCTATTCGCATAAATGTAGGAAAAATATGTGCCGAGCGCTAAATCGGCGCAGGCAAAACGTCTAAGTTCGCGATTGACCGATTAACGGAGGTTGTCTCAATCCGATTTCCTATTTTTGAAAGCTATACAACAGAGTTGGGCAATTTTGCCTCGATTGAGGCAAAACCGTCCCCACCGTAGCGCTAACTGTTCCCTTCCAGCAAGCGCCGTACAGTAGGGCAACGAAGACACGAGATATCAGTGAACGCGACGAACGTGCGCGCTGTATGAAAAAGAGGTTGGTGGGGGAAGCAAGCGTTTGAGGAGCCCCACCGTGCCCAGGCCTGCTATACAAGCTATACAAAGTTGTACATGGAGGAGGGAACTGATCAATGATTCTATTAATTTAATTTGAAGTGTACCGATTGGAATGAATAGTTTACGTCTGTAAGCTAATAGAATTTATACAAGGTGATGAAATGTTATCTTTTGATAAAAACGGCACTCCTTAACCATCCGACAGCGGAGCCTGGGTCTATCTGACCCACTCATCAAAATCGACATTTTTAATTATTCATTTTCTGGCGATTGAATTAAATGGACAGCTACTAAATTCGAAAAAAGGGAAGTCTAACGTGTCTACAAGACATACCTTTAAAAGTATGTTTCCACAAATTGATAAATAAAGCAGTGAGTAGTTACAAACATCATCGATTATATAATTGTAATAATCGTCCGCTGTCAGAGGGTTAATATCGAACGTATTACCGCCAGTCAAATGACCGGTTTCAGTTAATGATTATTGAAATTGCAAAGCTGTTTTGATAGGAAATTATTGAATAAATCTTATTGTTCAAGCATACGTTATTGTAAAAATTGCACAAAATTTAAATAAGTTTAATTTTGTCATTTTTTGAAGGCAACATATACTATAGTCACTTCTAGAGTTTGGTGTGTTTAAAATGGAAATCTTATTTTCAGTAAACGGTGCAAGGAATTCCGCTGCCTGAGTCTACTTTCACCCAAAAGTATAAAAATCGACGTTTAATTATTTGGTTTCTTAGTATTAATTAAAATGTTTATGTGTAGATATAATTGCTAGCCTAGTAAAAAAGTAAAACCTCCAAAATGTGAGTAGAAGTATTTTAAAAAATATGTTGAGAAAGATTGATAAATAAAGCTATAAATTATCCTAACCATACGCAGCTATCAAAGCGTTAATAGCTTTGAATGCATGAATGTGAAAGCGTTTTCGCAGGAGCAAAGATCGGCGAGTGAAAGGTGAGCGAAAACGACGCTGTTTGCAGGAAGATCGAACCATGCAAACAGTGTGCACAAGATCTTACCTTTATTCTGTTGTACACATTTCCGGCAATCTGTGTGCCGTCCTCCACAATGGGCAGCTTTAGTATTCTGCTGATGGACTCGACGTGGGGTAAATCAGGGTGAAATTGATTCACAGTTGATGGTGCCATTTGCAGAATCCTTTCTGCAAAATGTTCAATATACATATGTACATACAATACCGACCAAATATATTCGGATAAATAATCTTTCTTAATTGTTATGAACAGTGCAGTGTATTAGTACTAAACTAATTCGATATTTCACAACGAACAGGGCAATGAATAATTTACAATAAGGAATTTAACGAATTGTAACATATAAGATATATTTTTATACAGTAAACCAAAATAAGTTGTACAAATGTATTCAGATAAAACTTAAATATTAAATATGTTATGAAATAAATAAACTCTCGACACAAAAGAAAAGAAAAACATAATAATTGGTAGAAAATCTTCTAGAATCAACAACCTCGTGCATCCTTTTCGGTACAAATTTCAATAAATTTTGTATTACTGCAAGATGGATGGACCACCATTTTTTCATGTAGTGTTTGAAACAATTCAGTGGTATTTCGAAATTTTTCAGTTAGAATAGTCAATTCCAAATGTTGTCAAAGATGTTCTATCGAAGTTTGATCCAGATTTAGTGACGACCATTTTTCACCAGTTCCTTTTCTATGTCGCACCATTAAACGTTAAATTCCTCGAACACTTCGCATTTAATGGGCACATCGGTTTCCATAAATACTCCTCCAGCAGTGAATTAATCGCGACTCGTGTCTTTTGTTTTACTGGAAGCGTTGAGAAGAATTATTCCTAAGTGATTTTTGTGCAGTTCGAAATTGTACTACCTTTCGATTCAGCCATTATTTTTTTGACAAGGAATCGAAGCGCATGTCAGTGTTAAGTAATTGATCAACCTACAATTTCCATGCTTATCGCATTAGTTAAACTGATTTTAATTCGATTAATGTTTCGAACCCCCGATAACCTGTGTCAACAGCATTTTAAGATCAACTGTTCTATACCCGCTTTGTAACTAATCACAAGCGATAACGGTTGACTATTACTCTCTTTCGTTATGCTGAAATTGATGAATGAATTATCAATTCGGCATACCAAATTCTAGTTCGTTAACATCAATATGAACCGTAATTGCGCAAGAAATTAACGAGATGAGTACGTAAAATTGTAACTCAACAGAAGAAAAATAAAACCATTCTATCTTTATCATGTTGTGTATTTTTAATCATAATGAATTCATTTAAAATAAGATTTTCTTGTTTTGTTTTGAAAAATTGGGGCGATTTAGAGACGAGACTTCTTCTGATAGCTCATTATGATGTTCATTTTAAAAACACTGTTATGGATCACAACTTCTTTTTCAGTCGAAACTTCAAGATACATGGTCACACTTTCTTTTAATATTCGATTATAAGCCCAAGCTGAAATTCACAAATTAAGAATTCAATTGTAGTCTGCTATATTGCAAAATTAATTTTTTAAAGAAAAATGTTCTTACAAAAAGAAACAGTCAACTAACTGCAATTAATTTTGAATTAAAAAATTAGTTTTGAAGTAAAAATTCTCAAGTGCCGCCTGCTTCCGTAAGAATACGTAATAATTAGTCCGTATTTTACAAATAAATTTGAAATTAGCGTTTACTACATGACGTGAGATAAAAAATTTTGAATGAATTGTACGGAAATGCAGAGGAAATACTAAAAGTTGTATTTTACGACTTCTTTTACGTGGACCTACATTGAAAATAAAAATCACGTTTTGTAGATCTGTGTTAGTTATAAGGAGTGGCCCATCGGGTACGCCAGATTTAATTCTCAAATGAAACACATTAAATTATTATTTAATTGGGTAACTTTCATTGATTTATAAAGTAGATATACTCAGATTAATTATGAATAGATTGCGGATTTTATGCATTTATAAGACAAGTGAGTTGGCATAATTCAAAACAGTAGAATGATTAAAAGAATTTTAGAATGTCAATGTACTATCTTCAGCCATTTAGACTCATTGAAGAAAGAAAGTACGCAGTCTAATTATGAAATATAATGTCGGCCAAATGGCCGCCGCGGCTGTACTGGCATACCCTGACCCTCTTGATCAAATTTTCAAAGAACAGTGGACGCATTAAATAAAATATGTATACCAACAATTCCATAAACTTTTCAAACACTCTCCGCAAAACTTTCGCCTTTGTATTGTGTTTTAACAATAATAATACATTGTTCTTTTGTATAGCGATCCATTTTTAATAACCCCAATGATTGTAGATAACAAATGTCAAACATTAGGGTTGTCAACTGAAATATAACAAAATGGTGGGAAGTTTAAATCCGGCTTACCTGGTGGGACACCGTTTACATATTCTGAAAATTTCATTAACATCGGTTGATACGGAAGAAAATGCCAGACATTGAAAGAGATGAATAGAAACAGATGAGTAGAAGTTTGGAATGGCATTTTGAGAGAGGGAGAGAGGGAGAGAGGGCGAAGGAGAAAAGTAGCAACATGTGTTTTTTAATTCAGCGTTGCCCATGCCTGCTCTATGGTAATGGCGGATGCTGATGGGGGACAGTGGGCGCTATGGTGGGGACGGTTTTGTCTTAATTGAGACAAAAATGCCCATGCCTGGCTCAGCACTTACCCCAGAGTCGTAGAGGAGAATAGTCGTCTTTCTTAATTTTAAAAATATCTAACATGTATAATCGGCACAAATCTATAAAACGTATTTTTAAAATTTTCAATATAGGTCCACAAAAAAAAATTGTGACATGCAACTTTTAGTATTTTCTCTGCACATCCAACCAATTGCAATTTTTTCAAAATTCCTTCACGTCATGTAATAAATTAATTGTTCTAACTTTTCAAAAAAGTACAAGACCTGGGTCCATTACTAAAAAAGTTATGGTCTTTTTAAGAATGTCCGAATATTTGTGGGAGTCACTGTACTTAGCATCGTGTTTGCTTATGAACAAAATCCGTGAACGTATTACTATACTATAAGTATAGTAATAAGTATAGTGTATAAGTTCCACAATTACTATACATATTAGCACTTGAAGAAGGACTTAAAGAGGAATCATTTTTACTGCGGCCATTGAAGGCGAAAGGGAAAACAGATTCGGGCCAAGATAAGAATGCTCGTGACTGACTATCATGGTCTACAATATTTAAAGTAGTATACAGCCGGCGCGCCGCGACGCCCGTATCGCTATTATTTTCCCTCGACTCTCGAGCGTCAAACTCCGTCGACAGATACATTGGTCGAAAGGTCACGGCGTGCGCGATTGGAAAACCCGTCGGTGCTTTCTTCATTTTTTGTATAAGTGGACGACAATGTCCCTAAAGCATCAGTGCGTTTGAAAATAACCACTTCACATTGAAAATGCGGGACGCGTTGTTTCGGTCGAGATCCTTCTTAGAAGGAAAATGAAACAGCTAAGAGCACTTTGTTGCGGACAAATAAAGTCAGTATTTTTCGGAAAATATAAGACTGTCCCAAAAGTTACTTTCTCAATTTGTATGTCCAATATTGTTAAATAATACAAGCATACGCAAACAACGTGAACATGTGTTCGTTAACGTTTCATTAATTAAACACGCAATATGTTTCCTTAAAAATCTAGATTGAATTTGCATTGTGTGCATTAAAACTCGAATAGCGAACTACATATTCTTACAACTATATAATTTATAATGATTAGAATTATTGACCGCTTTATTTCTTAATTTTTTAAACATATTTTTGAGGTACTTCTTATGTTGCGTTTAGACCGAACGAACGATTACTTGTTCACCCCCCTCCCTCCCTTCCCCGAACCAGCAATTCAACAAATTCGTACTCGCTTAAGAGACCATTACGAGCAAACATATTAATATTATAATAAACGTATCACCATATTCACCGCATGTCAAAATTATGTATTGAGCTGAAAATTCGGCGAACATAACATTTGTTTATATCCACAAGATCGAGTAATTATTCTGATCGTTCGGCGAATACTTTAACGAGCACAGACGCATGCTCGTTTGCAATTCAATTTGTTTGGAGTGGGCGCGGAACGAGCATTCGTTAGTCTGTTTTAAACGCATCATTGCAGACACAATAGTCTTTCTGTTGTTCTTAATGTAACAATTGTTTGTTTCATTTAATCGCCACAAACTGATTAATTAAATGAGAAGTTTGATACTCTGGGACTACCTAATAAATGTCTTGGTGCCGGAAGCTAATGGATGGGGTGTCGGAAGCGCGTCAAAGACGGTGGTAAAGTTTCGTTTATCCTGTATAGATTCATTTTTATTTGAAAATGGACCTCGCTCACCTGCGTCTCGTAGTACTATTGTTGACGAGTGCACGTTTACCTGGGCGCGTGGACGGTTGTATGGGGTTGCTGATGATTCGAGCACGGTGGAATCAGCGAAGTTGGTGTTTCGCAGGCGAACCAGCCGCTGACTGCAAGCCGGGGCTGTGAAGTGGATCTCGTTGTTGTGACCTATGACACGTTGATATAAGGCCGGCCGGTTTCTACCTCGCAGTGTTCAGACTTTGGCGTAAATTGAAAAATATCTGCAGAGATTAACACATTTCAAACGTCCTTTCGACCATTCTCCAAACGTGTTCCCGCACTCATAGCTTAATATTAAACTAGATCACCTTATTCGTAAGAATCCAAGGAATATTCAAAGAATTCGAACTGTTCAACCGTTTTTATCAAAACACAAGACGTCTTCGAAGTTGACTATTCGCGTTTTCCAAAATGTACTTCCTTGGAAAGTATAAAATTGAAAATAATTTGCAGAGCTCTATTCGTCAAGATGTTGTAAACAGTGTAATAATCGGTCAAAGATGTTGCCTCAGTCGCGCCAAGAACTTATATGGTGCTATTGGAGCTCCGTCGCGTATTAATTAATTATTTCAGAGAACACTCGCCGATCACATTATCAGCGGTTATTTTTTTACTTATCGCGGTTACAGCCTCCTATTGGGGAAAGACTGTACAGAAACGCTACACTTTTTTTCCAACAGCTTGGTAACACAAACCAAGCGATAAAAACACGATTCTAAGAGCAAGTGTTGTTCGTTGACAAGATTATCTTGCATGGCGCCCTGGAATAATAAAAACAATTTTAAATGCGTGAAATTGTGCCCATTCACTTAAAAACTCATCATTTTGAACATTCTTGTTTACGATATTTTGTTTAATTTTTAACAATTATACTACCTTCTATTTATTTTTGGTACACAAAACCACATGCTGAGCATGATACAGTTGGATTCATTTTGACCTTGGATATCACGTGACAGTAATAAAGGTTTAGCCATAGCTCGTCGTTTTATTAACTTTTTAATTAGTCAAAAAATTTTTCAAAATTATATCTATTATCTTGAGTATTGAAAGACATAAATGAGTAATGTGTATAGGGAAATAGTACAGGAACATATGTATGCTGGAGTAATTGTTCCAATAATCAGCCATTTAAGGCCAGCTATCTTAACCATTGTTATTATTAGTATACTGACTTTCTGAATGTTTTATAATATGAGGACACAAGGCTACACATTGAAAGCGAGAAATGAGCTAACTGTTGTGCTCATTGAAATATCTATGAGTTTGTTTATAGTTACAGTACTTTCGCGATAAAAGCTACAAAGCTGTACACAATAACTGCAATAAAATTATCCTCTCTACTGCGGGGTATGCCCATCGGCCTGCTAATAACAGAGTAATCTAAACTGATCACGGTTTCGTGGTTCATTCTGTACATTATTTTGTCCTAATCCGTGCCCGGAGAGTACCTAGAATTTTACCATAAATCTATTCGATCATAAATCAAGAGGAAATGCCACGTCAGAAGACTGGCAATACTCACAGAGATAATGCAGTAGCCTAGATAACCTTGGTAGCTAGACGTCGATGCATCCTGATAAGGTGTTCATTGCAACATCCACCAGCTTCCAGGTCTCTGGCCAAAACATAGGCCGCATAAAGGGCTATAGACCGTACATTCCTTGAAAGTGTCGCCAGACAGTGGAAATTGAGGGAAATACAATTTTTTCTGCGTCACGACGCAGACGCAGAAGCAACGCGAATTGGATGCGCGCATCATGTCACGTGACCGGTCCGTGGCTGAAGCATGGGGATGCTGGCTGCCGAGGAATGAGGGAAAGGCGTCGTGAAAGAGGTAAGGTAAAGTGAGAAACAAGTCTTACTCTGGTGATACCGTACTGACCACGGATGATGTTTGGGAGAAAGAGGCCCATGCTCGTGTCGGGACCGGGGATACCATTCTATAAACGGTGACGTTTCTTCAACGTCACGATATACATGAAGTGCACAATACAACTTACCAGTTGTGCCGTGGCAAATTTGCTTACGTCCCTCCCAACAATTACACGAGGATCGGGCCGCCCTCTGGCAGGTCCGATAACAACTCGGTCGTCGCGAGTGTTATTCTGGATATGTCCGAATATGTAAGAACTCCATCCAAAAATTTTAAGCGCCGCGCCACTCCCGCGCTACGTGAATTTGCAGGCCCGTAACCCGCGTTCGAAGACCTTTTTTCCTGAAGAAAAAGCTGCCGACACCCCGAAATTGGAAGCGCTTGTGAACTGGTCGCGGAGGTACGCCCGAAGAGGACAACTGGGGAATGGTTGAGCCCGGGACAAGCAACCTGGAGGCCCCGACGAGGGACTTTTGGAACGGAGACTATTGACTCAGTTCCGTCACCGCCTCGCCCGAAGAGAATTTCGTCGGCCCACTGCCCGAGAGTCTCGATCAACCTGTCCCTTACGACGGGAAATTGCCGGTTGTCCAAGATGACCGCGGAAGGAAATCGAAATTCGCCGGTGGCCAGGAATCCACCCCCATAGAATCCGCCGCTGCGTCACGAACGAAGCGTACGGGGTACCGCGTAGCAAACGGGGGAAAATATGAGAAAAGTGAGGAGGCGCCTCACTTCCGCGTTCTCGAGCCACCGAAATTCGGGTTATTGTTACGTTCGTCCTTGCTTTGTGCGGTATTGTAATTAGTAATAATTTTTTGCGATCGTACCGTACTATCCAGAAGAGCTGCCGAACAGTAATTACTGCGGCGATTAGCACCAACCAGTTTCCCATTTGTGATTATTTCTTGGTGGCTCGGGTAGCGTTTTGGTGAGTCCGCGTTCACGTCGATGCGACGGCCGCACAGTGGTTCCGATCCAGAAATATGGGGACATTTTGCCAAAAAATCGACTATCTCGCATAGATGTCTGTTGAATATGTTTTGCTTTCTCAATTTCCAGCAATCTCGAAAATGAAAAAAGTAATAAACTGCAATAAAAATTGTTACTGTTCTCGACAGTTAAAGTTGGATGTTTTGAAGGTAGCATTTTTCATGGAAGAAATTAGTTCCTTTCTTTAACATGTCCTGACGACTCTTTTCAATATTTTTCCACCACTTTTTTAAAAATGAAAAGTATATCTTTAAATTACAAATTATCACTGACAATTAAACATTACTGTTTGTTATTTAAAACAAATTTAATGTTGACTCCTTTGGGGAAAATCCTAAAAATTCTTAGTAATTCACATGGAATATCTTTTGACTCTCGAATATTCCCAGAATATTCTCAGCATATTTTCTTTTATATAATCCTGCAAGAATCGGAATCACCTTCTTCCATTTTTACAAATTATCATTGTTTAAAGTTGCGCGCTTCGCTGTGCGTATAGGTGCTATGGGCGCATTCATCGTCGAGACTATGCTACACTAAAATTCCTTTGGCCACACGAAGTGAGGTTTTCAGGACATAGAGCGACATTATAGGGAATTCTTCAGAAGATACACACTGTCAAATGTTTATGCTATAATATATATAAACCTTCAACAATGATATTCGCTGCCATTCTGCATTCAGTTGATACAAAGCCATACGAGAGTGAATCATGCAACTGTTTGAGCGTTACATTGTAATTTGAATGCAATTATAAACGTATGAAAGCTAATTTAAGTAGTTCTATGCATAAAAGAAAAATGTTATCAGCAGAGAAAGCTCTTTGTACGTTTATAACAGCAGACGTGTCCAAATTTCAGTATACGTCTATTAGAAATGACGCTATACTGTACAAAACCAATCAATGGCCGTCGTATGCGGCATTATTAAAAGAAAAAAAAATTGTTATCCACCAAAGGAAGCTATAGATGTAACCGAAAAATATGCAAAAGTTGAGTTACAAAGTTTGTTAGATGAAGCGGCTAAACGTTTTTTAAAAAGCGTAGGTGATTCACAAAATAAGTCAATTGTCTGAAGAGGCCTTAGAGAGGAGACAGAAAGATTTTAAAAATTATAGAAGTAATAAAAGCCGAAACTTTCACGCACTGCTACAAATGAAGATATATTTCATAGATTATTACTAACTTCTGATCCATATATATCTTCCTTGTGTATAAAGTCCAACAATAATAAACCTAGAACCCTGGTCTCAGAGGCTGAGGAACTAATAATTAAATAAAAACTTTTAACAGAGAAGGTAAGAATAATTAATTTAATTCTGTGTCACATAATTCTCAACTGATCACGAATTAAACTTATTGTATTTATTATTGCTTATATTTTAATTTGTGCTTTATACAGGTACCACAAACTTTGTGAATTTTTAAATCTTACCTGGAGATTCTGGTAAATACAGAAACAAGTTTACTCAACTAGCGATTCGTTAAACTAGTAGAAGAGTATTATTAACTAATTAATTAATTTGGACCTGTTTATTTAAAAAAAAAAGTGCTAAAATTTGTTATACTTGTACACATATTTAAAAATTGCAAGAAAGGCTATTAAATAAACATAAAGTATATTACATTTTACAGTATTAAAAATGAATTCTTGTTAATATTCTTCACTCCAAATTTCACTTCGATATCTTTAATAGTTTAAAAGTTATACCAAAATGTTCCCGTATTTCTCGATCGGGACCACTGTGGGCCGGCTCGGACACGCCACTGGTTTATACACGCAACGTAGGAAGGCTCGCGGGGGCCGCGTGTTCGCCGGTCGACGGTTGTTCGCTGCCAGTTTAAGGTCGATTTATACAGCCGTGCGGGATCTCGGCTACACGGTCAGCTATATTATACATAGCCTAGGCCACTCGAGACGGCGGTGTCTTTTGAAATCGTCACGCTTGCTACCGAAACTCGAGCACTTTCCGCACCCCTCACGCCGCATGGGATACCTAAGGTAGAATCACTGAGATATCTGACGTGATCCCGGACAAGTTGCTCAGCGAGCAATCTCTTGCCGTGCTTTGTCCGTGGTGTAGCTACACCAAGGCAGAAAAAACATTATAAATGTATGATTTAAGACGTTATTTCACCGATGTTTTTTCTATCGACGTCGAGTGTAAAGAAGGTACTATTCGAAGTTCGTCGTGGACGTTGCAAATTTTGGTTTTAAGCCATGAAAAACATGAAAAAAATTGAAAAGATGCAGATTTCATATAGAAGATGAAAGAGCACACCTACAACTTTAATTTAGCAATAAGATACCATCATAAGTAATATGCTCATTTGTTTTTAAATTCCTGAGACTGGTGCGTCATAGTTGAAAAAAATCAAAACCAATTTTTTCGGTGTTTTTCCTGTGAAAAACTAAGTTATACCAATCTTTTCTGAGTTTTAAGAGTATATTATGTAATATTAAACATTGAAAGGTGGGAAGAATTGCAGTTTCTCGCGATTTTCATCTGTCAGATTTTTTCCAGTCTGTTTTCCTCACAAGTCTGTGAAACATGCTTCTTAAATTTTCAATACAGACTCACATTCGAAAGGTTTAAGAATACAACTTTCAGTATTTTATGTATACTGTGTGTATACATTAGGGTGGACCTTATTTTCTTCGCAAAAGGGCGCGCAACGAATTTGAAAATTTTCAATTTTTTTAATCTTGATATAAATAGACGTTATGATGTATCGTTGAATTTGTTTTTTTTTCTCTTTAAGAATCCATATATAGCATAAACAGTTGTTCATAGAAAAAACATCCGTGACCTTGAAAACTTGAGAAAATGAGCTTGAAAAATTTTCCTTTCTCCTGATGCTATATTCACCTCCTTACATGCTACAACTTTTGTTTGAAGAGTTTTTTCATATATACATGACTGACAGAGATATTAAACAAATTCATTAATAAGCTCCAATTTTCAAAAGAAAAACAGTTCTAAGATCGGAAAAAGAAGTTATTATGAATATTATGTGAATTACAAAATTATGAGGTGACAAAATTATTTCGTCCCGGCTTTGCTTGCGGACTTGTCGGTAGGGCGTAGCAAATCCTGTCTCAGTTCTTGGTACAATCGTGTAAGTTTTTAAATTATGTACACAAATTTCGTAAGTTGTAGTATGTAAGGAGGTGAATATAGTATCTGGAGAAAACAATTTTTTCAAGGTCTTTTTCTCAAGTTTTCAAGGTCAAGGATGTTTTTTCTATTAACAACTGTTTATGCTATATATGGATTCTTAAAGACAAAAAAAAACAAATTCAACGACGTTCCGGTTCTTTGCGGATATTTCAAATGTTTTTGTATTAAGAAATGACATTTGCGTATAGAACGATAAATTATTTAAGAAGAATAACAGTGTTTTGCGATGATAATTAAACAGAAGAAAATGTTTCTATTTTTAATTATAACCGTGATATAAATTATTTTCTGGAGGTATGTCGTTTTCGTACAAATTGTCCAAAGTAGCAAACTTTGACGGTGTCTGTATGTAAAAATGATCCGACTTCACATGGAATGTGAATGAAATGATAAAAATAACTGAATTAAAAAAATAACTGTTATTCTCGTTTTTACAACACATATGCAATTTACGCATAATATCAGAAGGGACAGGAAAATTTCCTATTTCCACGATGTCGTAGAGGAGAGATACCGATAGTTTACATAAGGAGCTGTGAAACTCCTAAAAACATCTTTTTTTTGGGCCATGCACAGCAGGGAACTATCAACGCGCTCCCGAAAGGCCATCTGGAAATGCTCAGACGTCGAGATAATGGCCCGGACGGGGCATTCTGAAAAATTGGTCGACGTGAAAGCGAAAACTCGGTCGGAGTTTTCTCTGGACCCAAACCTATGTAAAAAAAAATCCCGCACGGCTGTATAAATCGACCTTCAAGCGCTACGACTGGAGGTCGCGGGGACCACGTTCCTCCGTAAGAGCGAAAAATTCCTCCCTGCGAAAAATTCGCACAGATTTTCCGACACGTTTCGCGCGAAAATAAGACCGGTTGAGGTTAGGATCCGCTTTCGGACTATTAACTGCCGTGCTGCTGATGACAACAGTCGAAAATCGCGTAGTTCCTCGGAACTCAACCGAATTTCTCGTTTCTCTCTACTGTAGAGCCAAATTGTCGGAGCTGCCAAGTACAACGCGAAAGAGATTGTAATGAGAGAGAAGCGCGTGCGAGCGGCACATCCGCTGCGGTAACTATTGCACGACTTTAAAATTTTATGAGGTTGATTGAACACGGTCAAGCCAAAAGTCCGTGACGAACTTGCTTGTGATATCCCTTCCCGCCGCGTGGAACGCTGCGCACTCCTCGGCGCAGAAACCTCCGCCCGTCCGCGACCTATCCCGAACATCTCACGGTTCTCGAAGGTTTCGTTTCTTTGTCGGCTTCCCGCATTCTATTCGAATATTTCGTGCGATACCTCCGTGTGCCTGGTGCCCGCACCGAAAAGGATTTCGAAGTTTCACGTTGTCGAAAGCCTAAGAAAAGCCGTTTTGTCCCGGTCGGGTGGACTGCATAGAGTGCGGCCTCTCAGCCCGTAAATACCCGGTGTCGATTACGATTCCGATCCTCGGTTGGAGGCCTGGAAAAGCTGACGGCATTAAACAGTATAAAATATTGAAAAAAACGTCTTATTTTTAAGGATCTACAAAAATATTAAAATATTGACGCGACAAAATGATAGTAGGAAAAAAGTCATCGTGTCCATCAAGATTTAAACTCTTTTTCGCCTGTAAAAATTAGATATAGAAATTTTTTCACGATCTAAGGAAAGAGGATGGAGTGTTAAACGACGAATAAAGGAGAGGTGCAAATATTATAATTTGGTGTGTTATTGCATATTACGGAATAACAAACATCATACATATTTAAAAAATATTAAATAGTGGAAGTTACATTTAAATCATAGATTAGATAAGACTAATAAAATTACTACTTTAATGGAAAAGAAAATAAGTGTTTGTTATTCCATAATAACAAACTCCCGTTGTGAATATATGTAATAGAGAACTCTTGGGCAATACTGGCACGACATGTTTACGAAAATGGGAGGCATTTTAATAAGATTACAGAATTACACATATATATCGAAAAGAAATGGACCCAAATCTGTCTTAAATATCTTCACGACTTGTTACGATTTGTTTTTTCAAATATTTTCAAAATATCAGGTGTATAAATCAGGCGTGCCATCTTTTGGTCGCGGAGAGTACTTATCGGTATTAAGGATTACACTACAGACCGCTGCCATTTTTACGCAAGATAGCTGTACAACGTATCTACAGTCCGCGACACTTGATTCAATGCAGTGATATTTTCCTTCTATTGGTATTTTCTATACTTTGAATCAATATTTTCTATATTTCTACGAACAGAAGGTGTTATTTAATGAAAATATGTGCATTTCAGTTGACACATGAAATACTTAATGTAAAAATTTTTTATTTATTAGAATATAATACAAATTTTTCCGCGTCACTTGAATAAACGCATGAACATGTAATCGTAATAGAATAATATTATACCAACGAATATTGTTCACTAGTATTTTGTTGACCCGACATTTTTATTTATTACAGAAAATATTCTATGTGGTAATGATTTATACAAATTATTGATATAATCAATTGGTACATTTCTCCATTCTGCCTGAATAGCATATATGAGGTCTTCTTGTGAATTAAATTGATGATTATTTATATATACTCGTCTGATTAAGTATCGCCAAACATTTTCTATGATATTTAAATCAGGCTACAGTGCCGGCCATGCTAAACAAATTATTTCTTGCCTTTGAAGCCATGTTTTAATTAGCTTCGCAGTGTGTATCGGGGCATTGTCGTGCTGAAATATCCACCGATCAGTTTGTAAAACTTCAAAAATCTTAATTTTCGCTGCTTTTAAAGTCCCCAGGTATTTTTTATAGTCTTACCGTCCTTTCAAAATTTTTAAATCGATCACTCCTTTCGAGCTACTAACTCCCCAAACCATGACAGAACCTCCACCATGTTGACGACGTGACAAAATCTTTTCTTCCTTTCTTAAATCATGGTAGTAAAAACAATATTTTTTGATTTGAAAAGACGACCTATCCCCATTTTTTAACCCAACAAATAGGTTTTCCTACAAACTTCAATCTCTCTTCTTTATGACGTCCTTTCGAATATGGCTTTCTCTTCAAATGCTTTCTTTTAAGTGTAGTTTGTCTGCTACTAAGAAGCGGATTAATCAATATGGCGGCAACCAGAAACAAAAGAAAGCCTAGATGCGATTATTGTAGTGACGCGGGAAAATTTTAATTATATTTGGAAAAATAGGAAATTTTTACATTAAGTATTTCATGTGTCAACTTAAAAGCATACATTTTCATTAAGTAACACCTACTGTTCGTAGAAATATAAAAACTATTAATTCGAATTCTAGTAAACACCGATACAGTAAAAATATCACTGCGTTTAATCAAGTTCCGTGGACTGTACAATGAGATAATTACACGCTTCCAATGTAAAAATCATGCCAATGCATTTTTCGTTTGACTATCGCACCGTATCGCCTGCTTAATAGTTAAGTGCATGTGTACTCGACTATTCTTCAAATACACTTTTCTCAAAAACATAACCTCCTACGCAATTTTATTATTCTTGATTTTCGACTTATTTTGAACCACTATTGTTTGACCGATTTTCAAATTCATTTTTCTCGAAAACGAAGTCCTCTTATTGACCTTATTGCACACATAAAAAGATATATGTCGTATTCTAAGTTGCCACAACTTCAATAAATAACATAGAACAATAAAACCAAGACAAATATTAATTTAAAATATAATTAAGCAATATCAGCAATGGCAGACAGAGCCATATAGTCGATAATAAATCGCACAGCTATTATTGAGGATGCTTGGAAAACCCGATATTACAAAAAGCTCAACTGTGGAGTTGCATATCTCTGACTGCATTGAACTTTGAGTACTATAATTAATCGCAAAACATTCCGTTAGTTTATAAATAAAGTATACTGCACAACTTTATCAAAAGAAAAAATCTTTTTCTACTTTTATCGTCGAATTCGGCCGTATTCGCCAATGTGTGACGTAGCTAGGGTAAGGCTCGAGTATGATGCTGCAAGGACAGAGGTCGAGGATGACACAGAGTTTGTGGATGTGAAAGTCAAAAGTGAAATCATTGATTTTTGGAAGATTTTGGAACGTTTAAACCGAGTGGAGCACAAAAAGTAGGGTATCTATAACGTTGCTATACGACAGGACCATCGTGATCTCTGAGGAGGGTCGAGGATGTCTTTTACAAAGAGGATGTCTTTTCTTCAAAAAGCCCCGCCCAACTGATTGCTCGCGAGAATCGACTCCCATTACTATGCTGACTCACTCGAGCCACGTCTTTACATACTAATACTACTCATTTAAGACTATCGTTTGAGCAGTAGTATAGGACAGCATATACTTTATAGCCCGAATGATTCGGTGCTCGGCTCATAAATCAGTTGTCCAGACCTGGGTTAACGCGTTTAAACTTACTCAGGAGAATGTCCTTGACGACGTATGTGAAGGTTCAAGTCATCAAATCTGCCACTCGTAACGTCAGTATTATTAAACTTACTACTTGTATGATTCTGTAAACCTTATCATGTTGTTCTCTGGCAGTTTTTGTATTGCCAATAATAAGTGTAATAAGTAAACCGCCGATTGTTAAACACAATAAAAATTTTCTAAGTCGTTTGTAAAAACTGGAAACTAAATTAAAATGTATTTCTTTTTTCCATAAGTTTTACACGTCGAAAATAGTGCAACAATATTCTTAAATTCTTCTAATGTCTTTAGAGTCTTCTTTTTCACTTATCCCTTTTTGCCAAAAAGCATAAAATCCACAGTTTAGTAATTAGTGTGTACTATTGCTTTATGCTAATATATGTGCGCTATCTTATTTAGTCAACGGAATACGGAATCAGTGTTTGAAGTTTTATACGGCTTCTGAAGGAAGAAACGCTTCCCTTTCACTTGATATATAACAGTTAGATTACGTCTTAGACTTTCCATTTTTACAATTATACCCCCCTAAAATATTGTTTAAATATGTTAAAATATTTATAATACTATAAGAAAATATACCGTTGCATCTAAAAGAGTTTCGATAATTACTCTATACAAATATCGTTGGCGTAGTTTCCTTCAAACACGGTGAAACACAACAATTGATGAGGGAACGTGATGTTAACTACTGAAAATGAACTGCTGAATTTATTTTAAACAATGTACAGAACCAAACTTTTCGAAATTAAATGACTATTTTACTACACTATTGAATTCATTCCAAATTCTTGTTGATAAAAAATTCGTTTGGCACCATTACAACGTACAGCTCAATTTTATCATCAAAAACTCAAAATCCAAAAATATTCTTTTAGTTTATGAGTATATTCCTAACATGAACTTATTTTTAAATTACAATATTAAAAATAAGAAGAACTTGTAGCAGTTTAAAGAAAAAGTTTGTACTTGTGCAGACAATATTACAATAAAAAGTATTTAAACAATATAAAATGAACCCATAATTTTCTCTCCGTAACCAACAAAATTAATTGTTACTACTCAAAAATCATTGCTGTAAGATCCATCATAAAAAATTCCTTTGAATTATAGCCATACACAGTAAGAAGCAAAATTGAAACAGTAAAATCATTGTTTCAAATTATCATTGTTTGTGTATTTATTAAAACTTAGTCTCATAAGTCTTAAGAAGCACATTATTTCACATTTAGTTTAGCTTAAGAAACGATTAATATTATAGCACTGTTACATGTAGTTTACCAGTTACAGTATTTTGTTCCTGACTCAATTTTGCACCAATCTAAAATGCTAACAAAAAAAATATGTCTAATATTTTGCCTAGAAATCTTACTCTAAAAGAATCGATGATTTTTGGATGCTTTGCATGTCAGTGGCGGTCTCGAATAATTCCCAAAATATGCGCGCAAAACTGTCGATGTCACTACAGTGAATTCTATCTATATTTGTGCGTTTGTGGCAGCGCACGCGTTAGTGTTGGTAGCCACTTATCTTCCGTTTAGACTCTGGGATCGAGTCAGCATAAAGGTCCAGTGCACAATTGCGTATGCCCAACTGCAAGAAATGTCATTTATGACGACATGATTGAAAAAGCTAACCCAAACCAATACAATCACTTTTAATTGGGTTATAACTAGACTGTGGCTTTCATGCATTTTTAGCAAAAATAAGTAAGTGCATTTTAAAACAGTAGGCACATTGAAATGATTCAAGATTGAATCAAGATATGTATTATTTTCAACTCGTTAAAATGATTAAAGTATGAATCAAATATCTATGTGACTCCTGTCTCTTGCAATCGAAACAGACAATTTTTATTTTGCATAAAAATCAGCAGTCTCCTTATAATATGCAGTTGTGCACGGAACCTTTAACTCGCCCTATGTATACTATACGCGTTTCTAAAGTAGACGGCGACCGACCACTAATACATATTAATGCGGTGTCACAGACGTAAGTAGGTACAAGTATAAGCAACATTCACTGTAGTGAATCCACAGTTTTTCGCGAATATCTCGGAAACTATGCGAGGCCGCCGCTAAAACATAAAGGTAAGAGTTGTTCAAAATTTCAATTTTTATGACATATTCGAAAATCGTTGAAATCGGTAGCTACGGTTTCACCATATATCGATTTTCTCGAAACGCTATATCAGGCTTCCCGCTTACACTATACTTTTGGATTAGCGCATCGAAGTCTGAAAAAGTCGTCTAGACTTAATTTTAACGATCTATCTCCTCACGGTATGAATCTATGGATCGGTGTGATAAGACAGCGCGCGATTGCAGATTCCCACTCGGTCTCGCAAGACATCTTGAGTCAGCCGATAACATAGTTAGCCTAAACGGACTTTGGATCCCGTGGCACATGGTCGAACACACCGGATGCCGTGCTGTCGGTGAATCCCTATTGGCCAATTCCAAGCACGGCGCGCAGACATTAGGTTATAAGTATGGGGATAGCACTCAGCGAGCCGCATTTGTGCTTGTGTTTCATTTGTGGCGAACCCTACGCAATAAAGTGACTGAACCGGCCGGATTAAAACAAAAACGTAAGTGAATTTTATATGGAGCCTCTATTATTTTTCATTTGTCTTAATAATTGCTTTCTAATATTAAAACTATAAAACAGATCAAAAGGTTTATAATTTTATAATTTTCTCTTTTCACTATAATCTTCTTCAAGGAAACATATTATAATTTTCTATATTTATAAATGACAAAAGATAATGTATGATGACGTACAGATTGCAAAAGTGTGGGAGGTTTAAATACACTATTGCGGTAGAAGATCAAGCAACCCAAAGATCATTGAACAAAGAACAATTTATTTAAAACACAATTGTAAGGAAAATACAATGTATATCTTAACAGAACGGAGTTATCAGAAGAGTGAGGAATACGCTATTCTAATAAATCAATATCGCATGTTGTGAATTAATGATTCGCTATTATTTTATAAACAACTTGAAATCTCAGGCTCTGTTTCCATATACTGGGTGTTTAAATCCAAATGGAGCAAATTAATTCACAAAAAGTGATCAACCACCTTAATAAATTTTGAATTTTGAAAATCGAAATCGATTATATTGTGAATACTTGTTAGTTTATTTAACTATGGTTTATACAGCAAATAAATTGATTTTTTTATCATAATATGTAAAATTAATTAGTTTATTTTACTATAAATGAAATAAAATAAATGAGTTTATTTCACTACAACTTATACATGAAATCAAATAAATTAGTTTATTTTACTACAACTTAAACATGAAATAAAATAAATTAGTTTATTTTACGATAGCTTATAGATAAAACTAATTTATTTTATCATAATTTTCAATATAAAAATGATAAACAGAACATTTTGATCTCTTTGATCTAGGAATCAATCAAACACAAACATTACCATATAAACATTGTACAAAGGTAATTCAAGGTCTGGATTCACCTTGGCACAAACACAGTTGGTGACATATTTCGTACATGCAACTGTAGCAAATTTCAAATATAATGGTGAAATTTTATCGTTTTATAAGCGTTCAATCATTTGCTATGTAGAATTAAACAGATTTTGAAAAGATAATTAATAGTGTTTTACATTTGTTTATAGTAAACAAATACAAATGAAGATAAGATACGACTTTATGAAAATGTACAACTATCTTTGATGTATCAAATTAAATTAAATTTATTATTTCAATAATTATACATTAATTATAATGACAAACTTTCAACATTAAACAGTCTACCACAAAAATGCACATATATCTATTAAATTTAAAAAATGAATAACTTGTGTTTATAATGAAAATATAATTTTATCGATGTTAAGCAACGTTTCAATTAAAATTAACCCTTTACGATCGAAGCAATTTCAATTCCCAAATCAAGATATTTCTTTCAACCTAGAGCATTTTTATTCTATGTATCTTTTTTACATTGTGCACCTGAAATTAAACCTGTTTTCTCATTCGACAGTTGAATTTTTAGCAATTTATATATTCGAGACGATTTGAATAACATGGAAACTGTTTTAAATAATGGTATGACAATTTTTACTGATGACTCAGAGTCACCATTCGAGTGCAAAGAGTTAAACAGACACTGAAATACTTACTAGTTTTTAAATATTTATATACCGAAAACCATAAATCAATTAGACCTAATTTCAACAAAAATGTTAACTCGTTTATTCAAAAATGGCATTAAATTTTATTTTCAAAATTGGTCAAAAAGTTGAATAGAGTTTTCGCTAGAATTTCATATTAACATTATGTTATTAACAGAAAAATCAATAACTAATTGTGTATTAACATAGATTGATAATGAGCAAATACAATTACATTTATCATTATTATAATGGATGCATTAAAAAGTTGAATACAATTTTGATTGAAATGGTTGATATTAGAATAAGTGTATATTAATAAATAAATTAACAAACAATTAGATATATAAACTTGGATAATTCGAACAATAACAAAGAATCAAAAACGTGTTACTTAGAGTCTCCCGCAAATGAAATAAAAATCTGTCGCTTGATTAATTTTATGTGCCATTATCTCCCAACTAAACTCGTAGACGCTTCAAACTAGTCTATTTTATATCTTATAATTTATAGCTTTTTTTAGCATCTAAGCGTATCTTCCCATGGGTAATCGAGAATAACTGTAAACGGATGGTTGTGTAATTTATTTGTAAAATGACAGACGTGCGAGAAAGTTGTTTTGCCTCGAAACAGCTCGGCAACAGCTTTCAGTTTCAAACACGTGAACCGTTGTTTACTCTCTGCCAGCACTTCACGCGGCGCCTTGTCTAATATTATAATTTAAGCGAAAGTCGGGAAAGTAAGGTGTTTATAGTTAGTGCTGTGTGTAAATGTAAAAGTGATATGCGTGTATCTTATATCCTCGAAGTCCATTGACCCTCGCGATATCACCGACACAGGCGTTTCTCTCGTTTCTCATTGACTATATTCGTTACACTGTCGATAAAAAATAATAACGTTAACCAATACCATTTTTAATTGCTTATTTTCATAAATTAAAATTTCCTTCGATGCTTCATTTTCAAGTAAATTGAGTTCCAAAATTTGCGTTGTTTCATAAAAATTCGTAAACATGATGTTCTTTAAAACTTAGCATCAGATGGAAAAAGTTTATTTCTCAGTTTTTGTTTGTTCCGTCTCATTCGTTTTTAAGTTTAAGTTTCGGAAAAATCGAGTTAAAAAAATTGTGAAATTTCCATAAAAAATAATTCCGGAGCGAAGAATTATCTTGAGAATGCCTTTTTGAATACGTTTCACAATTTCATCGTCCCATAAAACGTATTCAAAGAATTTTCAAATTAGTTTTTCTCAAAAACAGATAAAACAGTTAAAACAATTGTATTCCACATATTTTATCTATTATTACATGAAGAATAACCTAATGCACTTTTGAATATAATCTGCCACTTTTCCCTTCACTAACGCGTGCCCAACGATTTCTTAACTCAATTTCCTGAAAAACTGATTCTCGGATGAAAAAATTGTATTCTACGCTTTCCGAACACAATTCGCCGTTTCCCCTTCCCCTCATATGTGTTCAATGAATATTTTAACTGAATTTTCTCAAGAACCAAGCTTCGTATGCAAAAATTGCATACCTACCCCACTTTCTATTAATGTTTGTGTGGAGAATTTTGGAACTCGATTTTCTCGAAAACGCAGATTCGTATGAAAAAATTGCATCCCACATTTTCTACCTAATATTTGCACGGAGAATAAGACTAGTGATGAATGATGAGAGACAAACAATTGTTAAAATGTAATTGTTTTCTTTCTTTCTAGTTTGTCAAGCCGTTTGATATTTTGCAAAATGGCAGCCGAGGTCGCTCAGATGCCCCATTTGGAGATTGTCTACCGTGTTTTGGGGCTTCCGGTGGTGGAAAGCGCGCTTTCTATATCTGCTGAGCAGTATTCCCGCGTGAAAGATAGCAACCAACTGGTTCATTGGATTCTAACCACCGCGGAATCGTCGTTGAGCACCGCGACGAACAAAGCGGTGGTTCCCATAGCGGCGCCCATTGCTAGGAAACTCGAGAACCCCATACACTTTGTCGACCACACGCTGTGCCTTGGTCTTGATAAAATCGAAGAAAAGGTGCCTATGGTTAAAGAGACACCTGAGCAGGTTAGGAATATGACATTTTTACCGTTAGCATTTTACACTGGTATTCTGCCATCATCTTCGAACATTATCAATATTTTTCAATATTTTCTCTATTATTATTTTTTTAATTTCACTTTAATCCATTTAGTTATCCATATCCCGTGGCTTTTTTGATATTTTTTTGGAGCAAGAACATTAATTAAAATTATTTATAATAAATCATACAGTCGTACATTCCTCAATGATTTCATGCATGATCTCTGATCAATATTTATCCATATTCGACTTACACTTTAATTCAGCTAATAAGGATTTATTTAGTAATTTCATATTTTAAGAAAATACAGCAAATTATAACGTAATTATAGAGAAACAATAAATTTTACATCATTTTAAAAACTGAAGACGAGTGAATCTTCATCTTAAGAACTTATAGGGGTTAGTATAATTTCTTGACTATTATTTTGCAATTTTAAATTGTTCAATTGTTACATCTCTACAGTTTCTGGGTTTTCATAATTCATAAGAATATTTTAGAAATACTATTTATAAAAACGTTATCATTGTTTCAGTAAAAAATGAACTAAAAGTATTTGACATAAACTATTACAATATTTTATCAGTGTTTTCAAATTTTATTTATTCACTTTTGCTACAATTTACTGTTCTGGTTCCTATCATTCATTGTGAATTTTTCCAAAAGTATTTATAGAATCATTTTTTTATTCAATAAGAGCATAAACTAAAATTATACGTAAGAAATTGTTAATAAAAATTTCGTACTACCTGTTTTCGGTTTCAATACAAATATTAACTATTAATATTTATGAAATATTAAGTAAAATTCTAATGTAATTGTACCCTCTTATTTTTCAATTTTACAAGTATTTATTCATTTGTTAACATTCGTGTTCCTTTATGAGTTTGTAAAAAATATTCACATTTTCTGTTACAACGGAAACATTAACTTGAAATATTCGTAATGAATTATTAATTTAATCTCGATAACATAGTTGAGCAAATGTTTGTTAAGATTCGCTGTTCATCAATCCCTTTTTAGTTATTCATAACTCATAACAGCAAAAATCATACATGATGAATTAAATCAATTTTTTTTAATTTGATTTCATTTATTACAATCAATACATTTCTTCAGCGATAAATTCTCTGTATTACGTTTTTTTTCAATTTATTAATTTGAGCAAAACGAGACCATGGCAAATGAGATGTATTTTTTGAATTTGAAATTCGTTTATTAATATTAATTTTATACATTATGTTTTATTAAACAAAGTATAGCGTCCGTTTTACCGCGTGACGTTCCTTTTTTAATTATTTACGAAAGCAACAAAATAAACTTGGTTTTGAAATATTTATCTATTAGTGTTATTTCTGTTTATCACTATAGATATTGGAAAACGCATATATGTTGGCAGTGCAAACCGTTCAACAAGCCTCCAATTTGAAGGACATCAGCTGGAACAAGGCAAATCAAATCTTAGCGACACATTATGGCAGCGCAGCTGTCAAGGGTTTGGACAACACAGCTGTTGTTGTCGACAAGCTAATTGATAAATATTTTCCCGCGACCGAAGATGAACAGTTGATTGGTATGTAAACACTTAATTTCTTAATTAGAACTATTTGGATACTACAATACGTAGGTTTACATAATATGTCACTTTCTAAATAATTTTCCAAAGACCAAGATCTTGTTTTGTTAACAAAAAATTTGTTAATAAAAAATATAAATATTGCAAAATTTTTACATTTGTTTACAAAATGTTTACAGTTCTCTATTTTTTAATACAATCTTACAATTTGACGATATAATACAAGAAAACCAAAGTAATCACGGATAGGTTTCTAAAATTTTCTCTGTTAAAAAGTAAAAGGAACATATATCTAAACGAAACTTTATAAAATTGTTATTACAATATTCAAAAAGTGGATGATATTTTCTGTATGTATATTATGTTTTTTAAATTATTTTTCATCATAAAAATTTTGAGAATTATCCCTAACATTAAAAAAAGTGCTCAAGGTCACGGTTGAAGGTCTTGATCGAAAACGTAACCTTAAGAAAAATTCTTTGCTTGCCACAATATGTGTCCCACAAATTGTATTTTCCCATCATCGATAATAACTGAGATATTTAAGTTGTTTATCTTATCATGACATGATGGAAAATATAAAATATTTCTTTATTTTAGTGATTAAATCCGCAGAAGAAGACAAATTGTTGCACACTTTGCAAACAGTGGGACGTTTATCGAACAAGGCAGCGAGGCGCGTATACGCGAACATAATGCGCCACGTGAACACTATCAAAACAGAGAACATAAAGGCTTATATCGGATCTGTGCTTCAGTTTTTGCAACTCACGCGATATCTGCATTCGATAAACGAGGAACAGCAGTCTCACCCGATAAACAAGAAACAACAGACTCACAGGAAGGAAGAGAATGTCTCACATGGAGATTAAAAGAAAAATTAATTTTTTCGTATTAGTTTTCTTGAGGAATGACATTGTTCCTTGGGAAAATGTCTGTTGACTATTGTTAGTTCCAAATTTACTGTTTAAGCACGTTGTGTTACTTCCTGCATAGTTTCCAACTAGTTTATTGCTTTGTGATTGGCTCAAAGCACAATATTGAGTCTTCAAACATGTTGTATTGTCGTACTGTTGCAATTTTGAATAACAATGTCGGCTAAACATGATGTCCCAGAAAGGGTGTAGAAAAAAGAAAGGGGTAATTCCTGGGGTTTCGAGTTATTAACGGAAAACACGTACCAATTAGAGCGCGTGTACAGCGGACGGATTCAAAGCTTTTCGACACGCATTGGCAAAGGAAAAAAGGTCCTTAAAATCACCTCAGGAATCACTCCGATTCTTTTTCCTGCATTCTTTCTGGAACAACCTATATATTTAAAAAATTTTATTTTTGATATAATGAGACTAGATCGTTCTTAGTAGCACTACAGAGGTTTCCGATGAAATTGATTCATTAATTAATCCTACCGAAAAGTAGTGTCGAGTTATAATTTTTCTTTTTCCTAACGAAAACTAGCTACATTTGTTTTCAATCGATTTTTTATGCCACATTGTTTGCCAAATTTAAAGTTGTTTTGCACTTATTGCAAAAGTGGATAAAAAATTTCACTTTTACACCGAAATATAAAAAGTACATTAATAATTGAAATTTGAAAACTGAATATTTTGGCACCCGAAATATTTGGAGATGTCGGCAGACAAAGTTAATGAACACCACAATCCCAGTTTTGTAAGCCAGTTGGTGGTAGTAGAATCTTATAAACATCTGCATTTCTAATGATAATTATTTTGTATGAAATCATTTAAATAACAAACATACAAGAGTATTTATATTAACATATCCATTGTGCATTCGTCACGTGTACATAACATGAAACTGTACATTACTTTTGTAATGTTTTTATATTTACTATATACGTAAATAAAATATAATTATGTTTCTTAACAGCTGCTTTTTGTATTTGCAATCATCTATTACCCTAGTAGCATTTACGCTTGGCATTTTGTTGGGATTTTGATGCAGTATTATTTGGCGAAAAGTTAGAATTGTCACCCTTTTTGTAAGTGGACCAAAGACATAGCCACTACAGAGCCTACGTCACTATAATACGAAAGGTCGACTGAAAATTAAAAAAAATGAAAAAATAACTCGTCCACGTTGGACTTGAACCCGTACAGTCTGCGTAATATTGGAGTTGTATGTAGGAGTTTTTGAAATAAAATAGGGAAAAACAAATGATAGATCGATAAAATCTTTGTTGATAATGCTTATAGATTATCCATTGATAAATTTAGAAATTGTTTAGTAGATTTTATTTTTAAATAATTATATGTAAATCGAATTAAGTCTAATCAATTATTTTAAATTTCTCGTACAATGTACAATATAATTTTTCTTGTTATTTCTATACTACATTTTACTTTGAAACTACGTACAGTCTAAAATAAATAATAGATTAATAAATATTAACAAAATCTCTATTTCCATCAATGATTTCATAAAAAACACGATAAAGGATAAATTGCCTTCATTGATTATAATTTTTCGCAATGAATATAAAATAAAAATAATATTAGTTCTGGAAATTTAATAAACAAACAATAAATTAATATGATAGAATAGATATACATTAACAAGTAATACATTTAATATAATAAATTCTTCTAAACTATATATGTATATATATATAACAAACTTCCATTTACTTCCATTTCCTCCAACTATCCATAACATAACCAACTATCTCATAAAAATCATAACAAAGAAAAGATTGTATTCACCAATCATAAAATTCTTTACGACAAAAATTCTTTTTATTATTAATTAATTCTTTCTTCTTTTTCTTATATCTGCAATTTACTAATTATTACTTTTGTTAATATGAAATTGAAAAATATTGCATCACTATAATAGCAAAAGTATAAAACTCGCCAAATCATGATTTTCTGAATGACCGCAACATTGCGTGAACATATGTATCTGTGTATCTTAATTCTAGAACCGAGAATGAGTAAAGACGCATCAAAGCCACGTCATGATCAATGACACATAGTTGCGTGTATGTCGGAGCGCATACGAGGGACGAGGCCATAGTCATCAATACACAATAAAGAACCCTGAACGTAATGGAATATATTTATAGGAAGTTTATTTCTCTATGATTACATTTATCGAGTACACCTCCCTCTTCCAAAAATCATGATTAATTTATTTATGGATTCGCCTTAGATCCCTGATTATCTACATTTGAAAAAATGTTCTTTTCCGTTCAATTATAGTCAATATACATTGTACAGTTAATCTTAACAGTTTCTGTCGAGTAAATTCAATCGGTGATTTAAAAATTCTTTTACAATTAATTCTTGCACATCTTTCAGGTAATTTCTATTCATCATTGTCACTTTACTATCATTTCAATTATATAAAATTTTATTCGTTATATTTATTTTATAAAATCATTTTCATTTGGTTTGATTATTGAATTTATTTTTACTTTTTTTTGTGTAAATTTGCTATTCAACGTTGTTATCATTTAATTATTTAATCAAATTCTTTAATAATTTGCTCTTGTGTATAATTCAAATAATTGTCGCTCACCTTTATTGTTATTTTGTTATTATTTAATTTATATAACATTTTAATTCATCATTGATATTTTATATTGTATAAACTACTCGTTTTTGTAAATCATTGTAATTTATGTACACCTATGTTATTAAAACAATTTTTAATGGAAAGGAATAATTAAACGTCAACTTAAAACTCTTGAAATATGTTCAAATTATTCGAACTTATTGTGTCACGAACAAATATGTAATTATAAAATCTCATCTGTATTATAAACATTTGTATAATAAAAAATATAAGTAAACATAAAGATGAACTCTAAACATTTTTCACATAATCTATAAAATAAATGAACCCATTTCTATCAAAGGAAAAAATTCCTTTTAAACACCGAGGCAAATTATTAATTATACTTGGTACTTTAAATTATGTTTTACCATTTTGATATTATATTCTCATCAAATTCATTACCATTCACCTCTTATTATGTTTGTATATTAACGTTTAACTAAATTTCTATTCCTAAGTCCTATTTCCCACTCAACTATCTTACCAACCAATCATTAATTAGAAAACATTTCAAGTTGTAAAATATTTCGAAACATAATTATGGTATAAAATAAGAAACTGTTAAATGTGTAGACTTGTGATTGAAAAATTGTATTTGATTACGTTATTTGTTGGCACGAATATGTGTGTATTCTTCCGATTGCGATACTCGATGGTACCATGCGCAAAGTCGACTCTTTTGTGAGCAGAACGAGTAAAAGAAACCTGGCGAAACCACACACTTTTTACGGGCCTGGTGAGCGTCTGCTCCCCACCTAACCTCGAACGCTCCTACTTATAACTTTCAGCATGAACGTATCATCAGTGCCGCTGAATCTATCGTGCAAATCGGTCAATGAAAATTGTTGTGTTCCCGTTACTGTATTTTGCTAACTGTTGCATCACGCATTGTGAGTATACCGAAACGGAGTTTCTTATCATCTTGCAAGTCAAGTTGCAATGTAACTAATATTTTGTCCTTTAATCAATTTATTTAAACCACTACCACCAGTAGAATTATTCTTTTAAGTAAATCGACTTTGCAATTATGTTATAGCCACATACAGGAACTACTCTTCCTTTCCTTAGAATTGATCTAAAGAATGTAAATATTGCTTGACGTGACATAGGATGGTCCGCCATATATCGGGTGTCGAGGTACATATGTAGATGTGGTTAACCACCGCAGTTTGGTATGGCGGGAAAATTGTGTGACGTACAATTCAGAGAATTTTGAATGTTGTAACCTATAAGGAAGTACAAGTGCCAACTGTGGGAATTGCTTAACTTATATACCTACAGTGCATTTAATTTATTGATTATTGGGATGACCAAGTTGCACAATTTTAAATATTGTAGCCTTTAAGAAAGTGCCAGGCACTTTCGTGTATGAAATAAGTATTGTCAATAATTATTGATTTTCTTGACTTCTTCGCCATTAAAGTGTTCAAGTTGAAAAAACATTCAAACAGTTTCGTTTCTAATGGTGGTAAAAATATTGTAATCTATAAAAAAGCGCCAGTATGAACCAACTGTAAAAGATCATACACTTGAGTTGTTTTTTAAAAATTCTTTTGTGGTTAGTCGCGTATATAAATTATAACAGAAAATTGTAAATAATTAATGATTTCCTAACTTCCTGTCAGGGTTTATCAACATATGGATTAAATTAAAATTTCAATCATTTAAAACATTATAACCTCTAGTTAAATGTCAATGCCAACTGCATGATAATAAAATAATCTCTTGAGTCTCGGAACACTGTTAGTCATTATCAACGATTTCAAATTCAATCTTTCGAAGGTTCCGCAAGCTTTGCAGAATTCGTCAAAATAATAAAATGAAAAGTCCTAAATAATTATTTTTTGCGAAGAATATCTGCATAACTTTTGCACAGATACAGCTCAAAAAATGTTTATTACACCTTTTACAAAAACGTATCTGTAACCCAGAAATAACTCTCACATAGTAGCAAGTAAAAATACTGTTATTTTTGGAACTATAATAAATTATGATAAAGGTATAAAATATTTTTATTATTACATCGTACATTATGTATTACATAAAATATTAAAACGAGTAAACGTTTTTGTTATACAAATTATGAAACGAAATGTTTCGAACAAAGAAAGAGCATATGAGATATATGCATGTAAATACAAAATAAATAAACAATACAAAATAACAATATATTGTGTTTTGAATATTAAATAAATTAATAAAACCCAGTAATATGTTTGGTAAAAATATTATAAAAATGATATAACTCAATGGACAAATAACTCTAAACAAACTCAATTATTAGTGATTTGAATCTATATAAAATGTTATAATCTTCATAAATGCACGCATTCACAATAGTCATTGATGAAAATATTGATCGTGACACACAACATTACGACAAGGTTCACAAGCCGAACAAAGTCGAACGGTACACATAAATCTCATATAATGTTTTTTTGCAGTGGATGAGTCATGAATTACGCTTTTAATCTTGCAACAAGTTGAGTATAGTAGTACTATGTTACAGTGTAACGTTACACACTATTTCTTCACTTAATCTCATTTCACAAGTTAATTGTACATGCCTGAGTTGTAATGCAACAAAAACATTTCAATTTTTTTATTCGTTTCTGCAACTTGTGCTATTTTTAATGTTGTACACTTGAAACACTTGTGTCATTACTATTATTGATTAAAAATAATAATCGCTTACGTGTCATCATGTTTTGACGGATGTACGGTTTCTACTTTGTCGACATTCAATTTCTGTTTTAACGATCCATCTTAAACTTCCGTTATGTTAATATTATATTGTTAATATTTTCACTTTTTGAATTTTGTCAATTTATTTCTTTTTAAAATCTTACGTAGATTTAGTATATAGTAAAAAACAAATAATAAAGAATTGCTACTCATTTAAATACATATTTTGTGTCACAAAAATGAATATTTTTTCAAACAATTTTTAATGTTCCTGTATCACATAAAAAAAAATGATATGAAATTTGAAAGTTGATTTAATCAAATTAAGAATTCATATATTAAAATTTAAAGATTAAATTAATATTTATATAAATTATTTTTATTGTTTATTTATTATCTATGTTTAATCACCCGACGATACAAATGCATCTCTATAAACAAAAAATAAAACTTGAAAATCGAGTTCAGTGTATATTTAACAATCAATGTTAAAAATTACAAATGACCATCTTTATCTTTCATTCCATCCAACGTGTTATCAAATTAGAAAGATAATTGGTGTCCGTTGAACATTTTAGTCGTGATACATCACGAAATAAAGCGTGAATCTCGAAAGAACCGCAATTATGTAATTATCCAAGGTACAAAGATCCTCTGGTTAGTCTTCTTCCTACTTTAAATCTGCTTTACAGTGTGACGGTCAGTTGATAGGAATTCTTGTAAACTGTGAGCCTGAGGTCAATGTACATAAACTTTCTTACGTAACCATTGCCTGAACATTGATTTTGATATGCGTATCCTTTGTCGTGCACTGTGTATGTATACCCTAACCATAAGTATTGGGGCATCTATATTATATTAAAAAATTTCTACATTTCAGTGAAATATTTGTCATTTTTATACAAATATTTGGTACTTATTTGGAATTTCCTCTTCTCACCGATTTGAATGACCTTGAAATATGTCAAGGTCATCATTTTACATAACTTTCTCCTGCTCGTGTGGCCGCAACTCGGTCTTACAATTAGTTTTCGAGATATACAGAAAAATATGTTCAAGGCTTACGTCAAATAAAAATAATATAATAAATTATTATTTAGTGTATTGCTTGCTTTCTCAATCAATTTTGATACAATAGTTTTATTCTCTGGACCTTTTATCATATTAATAAAAACATATACGTAGCGCTAAACTATACAAACGTTTATTTTACATAAAAATTGTTGTATTTACTTTATAATTGTTTTAATAGATTTTATGTACAAATGTATGAAAATGTAAAATTCTATATTTAAGTTTACCAATGGATCACTTTAACCACATCTTTTGTAAAATACTGAAATAATTGCTGGTGTGAGAATATTAAAATATCCTCGTTTTTCAAATATTTAAGAAATTATTGACATTAACTTCATCTTTGGCAAAAGTTTATAATCGTACAGGTCAACTTGATTTTTCGTACGATCCTTAATTGATATTATTAACTTCATGCTCTGCAAAATTCTGAAAAAATTATTGTGGTTAATTTCATATTTTGCAAAGTTCTACAAAAGTCATTGAAATTAGTTTCATCTCCCACAAGAGTTCCAATACTTATGACTACTAGACTGCGGATCGTTATGCAAAATAAAAATTGACCGCCCCAATTGTAACAAACAGGGAGTTCAGTAAAAATTTATTTTCATATTTAATAAATTAAATAGGATGGGAATAATGTAATGAAATGTTTAAATTTTTTCCTATGTTTATTGTTTCGTATTCCACTTACTTACTTTTGTCATAAATGCACGAAGTCCGTAGTCTACTTACACGTAACCAATATTATAGTTACATCACAAAATATCTAACGTGGATTCAAGAAGTATTTTAACTCGAAATAACCGATTCTCGAAATACCTGATTCTCGAAATATTGCTTATATTTAAACTGTGATCATTTTGTAAAAAAATGATAGTACGATAATACATTTAGACTCATTTTAAAGTATAGAACATTGTGTTTTTTCTCGAAAATGTCATACACTGAAATGTCTGTGAAAATTTTGAGAAATCTTTTTAGTGACTGAAACTACCATTTTAAAGATCTAAGCTTCTTCTTTGCAACTACGCCTTAAAAATTGATGTACACCTATTTCAGTCGTTTTATCGAGCTTTGAATGAGAAATGTGTCGCATACTTTAGAGTAATATAAGTTGCCCTATGAGGACTTTACACGAGTGAACTTGTTCCTCATTTTTGTTCCATAAAATAGTGAACAGCATCGTATATCAATTTTTGAGCAGTCAGTGTAAAGAAGGGACTTGTATCTTCAAATGTATGGCAGTTTCATTTACGAGAGAAACTTTTGAACGTTTTTGGAGACGTTTGAATTTGCAACTTTTTTAAGCAAAAATGGGTCTTCCGTTTCCCACCTGCTATATTTTATAAAAATATCTTATTAGAGGAAAATGAACACTGCTTTGCGAAAGTAATGGCTTCAAGCTTTAAAACGAGTTCAGATTTATTGTTGTACTACTTGTTTCACAATTTAAATATTGACAATTTTTCGAGAATCAGAAACGTAGTGTTTTTGAGTAGTATTTTTGAATCCACTGTATATGTTCCTAGTGAAAAATATCGCCCGACCGATACAATAACGAGGCATTCGATTTTTAGGAAAAATGGCGGAAGCCAAAAATACAAATACCCCTACAGACGAATCTGCACCCCACCTCGAAGTTATCGACCGCGTAAAGAACATCCCTGTAATCCACACGGCCATCGAGAAAACTGGGTCTACGTACTCCTACTTGAAGGACTCCAATCATTTAATTCACTGGGCCCTAACACAAGCCGAAGCTGGACTGAATTATGCGACTGCTACTGCTGCACCGATCGCTGTACCTTTGTCGAAAAAGTTTAAAGGACCAATCTCGGCTGTCGACCAAAAATTATGCGAGGGTTTGGACATGGTTGAACAAAAAGTACCCATCGTAAAGCAGCCACCGCAACAGGTAGCTAAATAACTAATTGTATCTACAATTGGTGACCAAAAATGTCTACACATTTGCCAAATTTTGAATATATGAAATTTTATTCGCGTTTATTCATTATTTAAAATTAAATAACTTCTAAATAAATGATGGTACTTTCATATTTATTTACAATAAAATATTGGTACATTAATTAAATTAGAAATTAAGTATTATATAAGAATGTAATATTAACAAATTACAAAGGTAAAGTAGTCATAAGTATATTATAACTCTTAAAAATTACATTTAACAGATCCTAAAAGGTATTAAATGTGAATTGATTGATGAAATAGAAAATGTATTTTTTTTCTCCTTACAGATTTACGATGCAGCGAAGGCAGTAATGGGCAGTTCATTACAACCGACAATAGAGAAATTGCATGCTGCAAAGGAATCTGCTACACAACAGGCTTCTACACTCAAAGAAATTAGTATAGCAAAGGCTAATGAATTGTTGAATACACAGTATGGCAGCATGGCTGTGCAAGGGGTGGACAACACCAGTGTCCTCATTAATGGTTTATTGGACCGCTACTTCCCACCAGTTCAGGGAGAAGAAAGTGCACCAGGTACAATGATAATTATTAGTTATACTAGTAAAATTAATACGCTAATTACAATAACACTCTCAATTTTTCAAAATTATTGTTCGATTACTGGCTAAAAAGACTAAAATGATTTAAATATTGCAAATTAAATATTGAGGTTATTAGAAACTATAGCTATTAGAAAATGAACATTTTCTTGAATACTCAAAAATATCCGCAAGAAACGAACAAATATTCCTACACAAAATTGAAATTTTGCTATAACAATTCTATTGTCTGGGGGTCTGCAAGATAGAGCTCCTCAACATTGTTTTCATGCAGAATAAACCGATTTTCAAAATTTCAAATAGCACAATCGAAAAAATAATAAATAAATAAAAAGGATACGTTGAGGAGGAGATTAATGTATGTGTACTTATTTTGTACAATTTATATTATAGCGCCAGTATCAGCCGATGAAAATAAAGTTCTGCACGCAGTACAAACAATTGGTCAATTATCGTCGAAGACAGCAAACCGTGTGTACCATTCGGTAGCGGCGCAGTTAAGGACAGTCAGCAAAGAGGATGTGACGTCATACATCAATAGCGTTGTATCCATTCTTCATTTAACGCATTTCTTGAGTTTAAACGAAAAGCAGAGTGAAAATAAAGAAATGCACAGCCCAGTATGTGAGAAAAAGTGATAGAGAAAGGATAATAGAACCTATTCAACACAGCTGTGACTATTATTTTTCTACGAAATTCAAGCAACTCTCATATCCTGTTATACGTGTGTCGGTATATCGATTAAACAAATTTTTATATGATGTATATTTAGTGAAGTAAATAAAAGTATTTAATGGCGTGTTTTTGCAATTCTTATTTCGTCTTTACGAAGTACTCTACAAATTAATAAATCGAAAAATAAAATAAATAATTAGTTATTATAATTTAAAACGAGCGCGTTAAGTCTCTGTACGACCCATACTAATGGTACGACGATATGAAATTACGTCTGCAACGAAGTTTACTTCCCTATACGATAATCTTCAGATATCGCAAAGATTTGAATTGTATCCATTCGATCAAGAGATGTCGATTTCTGAATTGAGATTGGACTTTCCAGTCAACAGGGTAGCTGTTGATGAGAAAAAGATTTGCAAATCGATCCGAGACGTCAAAGAGAGAAGACGCATAAAACGATCTATTACCGCAGACGAGATATAGGAGTAGATGAGTAGACGTGCAATGTATTTTGGCGGACGTCGGTTTTGTGGTCCTAGGGCCCCAGAGCACGGAATACACCGTGCCCCAGAGTGACCCCATTACCAGTCAGTGTGAGTACCCAACGTTACCAACAAAATGACAAAATTTCTGAGCATTATTAACACGAAGAATTAATATGATTCGGCGGGAGAAAACACGTGATACTTCGGTTTAAATGTTGAATATGACATTTATAACGCCTCTTTTTACTTATCGAAAAATTACTTATTCTATCTGCATCGTTAACGGAAATGTAGTTAATGTTAGATTTTACGCCTTCCTAATGTTTTCCTTTTTATGGTTTGTTATTCAATTTCGTCATAATATGCATATGTTATAGCTTTTTTATTACATTTCGATATAGTAATGCATACATAGCTATATAATTACATCAAAATGTAATAAACAGATATAAATAATACGTACAGATCTTCTGTCATTTAACAAATTTTTACTCACCGGTTATCTACAATAACTTTTATTTATTGTGAGAAATTAATAAACTAGTAATAAACTTAATAATAAGCAAGTATGCTAATACTTAGCTTTCAAAATGAATAATCAACTTTGAGATCATGTAACCGATTTCATTGTTTCAACGGGGCAGTTTTACTTTGTCTGTGCTAGTACGATACCGCAATCTACCGAAATGGAACTGTCAGCAAATAAACTACATGAACGTTCAACAATGATGGACGCATTGATAGCATTCTGTTGAATATATATGTATGTATGACCGATAGATGGCGTGCATGTGTTTAGCGTTAAGTGCGGACTCGATGCAGCAGAACGGTAAGGAGTTGTACCTAGTATGGTAAAAGATGGTTGTTACAGATTAATGTATTCACACATAGAAAATATATGTGATGAAATGGTTAAGTTTTGTTTAATATTAAAACTATCAGTTTATTTTTCTTTTCTACCTAATGAGGTGTGAGTCATTCCTTAAAAACATTGAAGTCCCTTTATTGTACACGGCCTAACATTAATACATTCGAGCGGATTCTTTCATAATTTTATTTTTACAGCATGTGATTGGTGCGCTACGCTAATTCAACGAACAGAGATTCAGAAAAGGTTATTTTACAGTTTCTGCAATACGAATCGCGGCCATTTATTTCGCAACGCTACATTTGAAACAATATATACCGCTAATGGAATTCGCGATTATCATTTGAAGGCAGGCTAATTTTGATCTCTGTTCAAAATCGACTAATGCAACGCGTGGTTTTCTCGCAACGTTAGTGCAAATCGCGGACGTTCCCATCTCGGCTGATCGTTGTCGCGGCGAGGCCTGCCCATGCATGCAACTAACAACTTTTACAACTACTCTATGTCTGCAGACGAGTACAGTGGCGAGGCAGTGACGAAATAACTTCTCATCCTAAGATGCGAAGCCATTGCAATAATTGCCCTCTTGAGCGACAGTTTGTCGGTCATCTTCCTTCTTTTCGGCAGTCCGCCAACAAACTGAAACCCTAAACGTGCTCGTAGTGAAAACGATCGACGACTTTCCAGACGAATCACAAGTCTCGAGAGAAGCTGATAGTTCCGCTGGTGTAATCGAGCAGGTACGCAACGTTTCGAGACCCTAATCAGTGCGCGTCCGCGTCCGCGAAAAGCTACGCAAGAAAAAAGAATCGACGACGCAGCATGCATCGAACGTCATGCCTCATTGGATTTAGCTTCGAGTCGACAGTTCGAGCTCTTCCAGTGGATAATGGAGTGACTTGCGATGGCGGAGTAACGCTTTAGGTTCATCTGGACGTAGCGACGTGCACCTTGGCCATTTGATGGTGTGTGAGCGCTAATTGCAAGGAACCTACCACTGCGTTTCACCAGCATGAATTTTTTCAACCATCGTGGTGGTTCGCCCGCATTAATGAGACACGCACGATGTATATGTATGTACAGAGTATCGAATACCTTGTCGCCCCATACGGCAAAAGACAGGGTTTTTTCACACTAATAGCGCGCCATGCATAGGTTTATCGATGGATTTTTGTGTTCATTGCGACATGCAAAACTGATTTTGCAGTGTCCGAATCTGTAACAATATAAAAACGGGACCGCGGATTATAGTCCCTCAGTCGCTTGTTACGATGAGAATTCGCAAGGTCCTATCTGTTTAACGTAGAAGATCTCCAATATGCGTCTACACGCGATACGATGATCGTCTAGAGTCTAGAGACGTGCGTCAATCGCATTTATACCGATATACAATGGTCGGCAACGCTTTTGTTTTTTTCTGAAACAAATATACGAAAACATTTAAAAAATATAGATGATGGAAAGATAGGAGCTTTGTGTTAGAGTTGCGAAAAATGAAATGCCGCACTGCACTCAGAAACGGCTGTCCCTGATCATGCTCATAAATACTCGCAGCCATTGTTTGCCCTTATTGTTAGAGTTTCGTAGATTAAAGAAATTAAAGTAATCAGATGTTTTCCACATCGAATTAAATAAATTGTGGTTTATAAGTTGTCGTTTTAAGCGCGTCCGAATATTAATCAGAATTACTGTAGTTAGGCACACATCACAAATGGTAAAACAAAATGAAAGAAAATATGCAAAAGGCCTATATGTACACATGCGCATGCAAAAAGAAAATTAGCTTTTATACTAGACAGGTTAAGAATTCCGGTCAGGTAGTGAAAAGTTAGGGCACTGTCGAATGTGTATTACGAAGAGTCTGTACATATACAGATTTGTTTTGTATTTTGTAATTTTGTAATTTTCCGTCGCGTCGGGTGGAATTATAAGGAAATTCCAAGTGGGTGGGTGGGTCTCCCTTGCAGCAACCTCCACGTGGTGAAACATGGATACTCGGTGTGATAAAATATTTAAAATCGACGATCATATCGAGCTACTAGCTGTGAAACTAAAAGTTGTGATTAAATGAAACACTTACGCACCAATCTATATCGGTTCACTTAAAATAATTTTCATGTCGCCAATTTTAAAATATCCGCATTTAAAGAAAACACGGGTCCGGAGAGGGGACATTTGCGACTGTACTCTAATTTTTTTTCAAATTTTTCAATTTCCCGCTGCTGTGAAAACATTGTCATTATATGCTTTTGTATTTTGTTAGTTCAACCGTTATAATTTAATGAACATAGTTTGACACTTTTTTTCCGCATCTGCGGAACCAACAATTTGTAAAATTTCGAAAAATTCTTTGTAACGCGTTCATACGATTTATTCAAATGAAAATTTATTCGTTTAAAGTGTATAAACCATTGAAATATACTTTCATTAATGACACGAGTAATAAAACCAATGTTACGTATAGAAATCAAAATAATTTGTTTATAATTCGTATTTTTGTAATACATTCTTCGTAAATACCATCTTCATTGTTCAGAAACACGCGCCATATGCATTGTAGCCCCCAAACCATATTAACGAACCCATAACACAAATAAAGTATACAGATTATTTAGTTCTTGCACAGAGGAGCCTCTGATACTAATAGACTCGGCATAGGTGTAGCAGAGTGGTATAGTATGTGTATAGGAAAGCCGAGAGTTCAGTCCCTTGTCCCTTGCTTTACATTAATTACAGATTTCCTAAAAATCCAGATTTTAAGGAAGCAATGGTAGTGCACGAGTCTGTTCAAATCATTTCAGTGATGACTGCTTTAAGTCTGAAACATTTTATTACTTAATCGCTTTGCTTTTGCATGGTAATACGAAGTGTTGTATATGAATGTTTTTTCTTCTATTGCATCCAACATTATGTTTTACTTCTTTTTCTGTTTTTTTTTTAGGGCAGTTTACCTCCTTGCACTGAAACACTGTTTAAAAAGTTGTTAGAATCGCAACATACATTAAAAACTTTTGCACTGACATTAAATTTTGATTCACCAAGGGCTTATAATTACGTCAGGCACACATTTCAGAATATGTTATCCCATCCCAGAACTCTGCAAAGGTGGTACTCTTCACTGGAATGTAAACCTGGTTTTAATACAGAATCTATGAAACTTTAAAAATTAAGGTATCTGAGTGTGAAGCTAAAGGTAGAGCATGTGTTTGTGCATTAATGATTGATGAAATGGCAATCCATAAAAAGATTGAGAGGGATGAAGAAAAGTTTATTGGGTCAGTTTTAAGAATATGTTTCAAGTCTATATACATTTACACAATACAAAATCATAATAATGATTTGTTGTCAATGAATTTTCCAATAATACATACAGGTATTATACATTGCAGGTATGTGGACATCGGCACTGAAAATCAAAGTGGTACTCCAGTAGAAGCTAAGGAAGCATTCGGATTTTTAATAAATTGCGTTAACGATAGGTGGAAACTTCCGATAGGCTACTTTTTAATCGATGGCCTATCAAGCAATCAAAAATGTAATATAGTAAAAATGTGTTTGCAATTGCTCCATGAAAGTGAAGTTAACAAATTTTTCAATAATTTTGAATTTCATCTACTCAATTTTGTTATAAATGCATAAAGATCAAGCGAGGTAAATGTAAATTATGTAAAAATAGGATTACCACCTTAAAATGTTGTAAATGTGATCGATTTCTATGTAAAAAACATTCTGTAATCTGCATAAAATGCGAAAGTTTTAATCTTCAGAATCAAATATCGATTCCTAAAATAGTTAATATGTACTACTATTATTACATAATATTTAAACAATGTATCTCCACGGTAAATATTGGAACAAAGAAAAAAAATTTCGTACCCTCGTCGGACTTGAACCTGGATCCTCTGCGTAGTAAGTTGATACGCTACCACCGTACTTTTTTTTTTATAACATGTTCATTGCAGGATAAAGTTGTACAGTCTTGTAAATGGTAACAACAAACATTCAAAAAAAAATACCACTCAGTATTGCAAGTTTATCTAATTGTTCGCTCGCATGCGAATCTCTTAGATATACAGTCTTTGGAGAGTGGTTGGTATAATACTGGCTTAAAACGACTAATTATTTTATTACGTAAGTAACGTTTAAAGGCTATGAGGGGGTCGAGTGGGGGCAAAAAGAAATATGATTTTTATTTAAAAAAACCCCGTGTCAGTCTTTGGTTGTGTTTATCTTAAAACTAACTTAGGATTACTTAAAGCTAGACTTATAAAGAGGATAACAATAGTAAGTATAGGATGAGAGAGAAGAAGAAAGAAGGAGGAAAGAAAAAAGAAGAACGTATTTACAATATTTATATATGTACATTGAAGGGGGGCCTGTAGACGCTTAGGCCATGGTAACTTAGTGATTAACTATAGTTAAATGCGAGGCTCGGGTCTGGCGTAGATTTCTGGTTTTCCGGTCACGGAGCTCACTTAAGTGGGCGTCGTCTGGTTTGAGCCACCAGTATTTTTTAGTATCCAGACGATGATAGTCGTTATAGTCTGATGGAGGGATGGATCTGGAATAGGCAAAGTTATCTCTATTTGTTTCAAAATCAAGGTGGTGGTACGCGATGCGTTTGTTGGCTTTGTTTCTTTTCCAGTGATAGATTAGGTTTACGTTTTCGGCGTTCTGGATTAAGCCTGTTTTATCACAATGAAGGAAGGCCTGGGGGGTGGTGTAACCGTTGGTGATTTGTTGTTGGGAGATGGCTGGGTTTTGCCGAGACATTGCTTGTATTATATTGTTGTTAATGGAGGGGAGTTTGCTAAAATAATTTCGAACTGTTTTTATAATGAATGAGTCGATTCTAGTGATATCTGCAGTGTTATATAGAGTTTTGTTGCTCACATAGTGTTTCCAGTTTGAATTTTGTGTGTAGTAAAGTTTGAGGCAAGCTCGTAGGCATTTTCGTTCTAAACATCGGATTTTTTCCATGGTTGTGTGGTTGCAGTTCCATGGATTGGTCGAACTAGGAGCATATACAGAATTACTTTTGTTCGGTGGGTTAGGTGCTTGTTGTAGAAGATTCGGCTATTTGCAAGAAATGCTTGTTGGGCTTTGGTAGTTTGGATTTCTAAGTGTTTGTTTCCACGTAGAAGGTAATCGATGTTGATTCCAAGGTATTTGACTATTTTTCGATGAGGGATGGGTTTTTTTATGGTGGTACCGGGGACTGTGGTGTGAATGCAAAAATCTTTTTATCCTATTTTGGTCCTGTTGGATTAAAGTGGGAAGCAGATGAATAAATATATTTTATATTTATTATTAGTTAAAATAATAATTTTATATATTTAAACTTAGTGTTGTAGATTTTTTCTTCATTTACCTCACGCAGAGAGCATCACGTTTCACACACTGTCTTTCTTTTGTCTAGTTTCCCACCTTTTATCCGCGCTGCTCGCGCACACTTCTTGGCGCATTCACACACACACAAACGCGTATTGGCAAGCAGAGATTTATTCCCACAATCCAACAGGTCCTAGAAGGAAGCTGGGCGAGGGGTTTTCTGAAAAGGATGGTTTCGCATTTGTTTGGGTTCAGTTGATGGTTCCAGGCCATGTAATATCTGTTGACTTTTTCGGTAAGGGTTTCAAGGTTATCTCGTACTGTTTTGAATTTATTGCCTGATGTGTATATAATGAGATCGTCGGCAAAAGCAAGCCCGTAGGAGGAGCCGTCATTGTTGAAGTTGAAAAGCTTAGGGAGGTCGCTTAGGAAGAGATTTAATAGGATCGGGAAGTTGACGGTACCCTGTTGGAGGCCTTCGCGGATTAGAAATTTTTGAGAGGAAAGGAGTTTGCCGTCCCAAATTGTGAAGGACTTGCCTTTAATCATGTCCCAGATGGTGTAGAGCAGCCAGGTAGGGCACTTTTTTGTGTAATTTGAATAATAATCCATTGTGCCAAACGGAATCAAACGCCTTTTCGAGATCGAGGAGAGCTGCTCCAACGTAGTGGACCTTGGCAATGGTGGTGTTTAGATCAGAGAGAAGCTTGTGAATGGCGTGTGTGGTGGAGTGTCGGTGTTTAAAACCGAACTGACTGTCTGGGATTATGCTATTTTTGGTGTTGAAGGTATTTGGTATTGAGGTTTATGACAGATTCGAAAACTTTACTTAGGCTGTGTGTAAGGCTGATTGGACGGTAGCTGGATGGGTCGTGTGGATTTTTATTCTTTTTAAGGATTGGTAAGACTTTTGTCTGTTTCCAACATTTTGGAAAGTAGAAATGGTTCAGTGCGTTATTGAATAAGATGGTTAGGTTGTATGTTACATTTCTGGGTAGATGGTTTAACACTATGGGGGGAATGTTGTCGAGGCCGCTGGAAGTCTTATTCGGGAGGCGTTTAAGTATATATTCTACGGATCGAGGGGAACAGAAAGGATCATCTTGATCTTGGGTAGGTGTGGGACAGGATGCCTGGTTGGAGTTGTTGTATATGGTGAATGTGATACCGGCTGTTCGCGATGAGGTGAATTCGTTTTTGATGGACTCGGCAGTGTAGTCGACTATTCTTTTGAGTGGTGAATTGGAGTTAAGCTGTTTAGGTGACTTGACAGCCTCGTAACAAGCTCCTAGGACGTTGAGTTTGTCAGGTGCGGTGGAGAATATGTAGTGGTCGTTTGTGGTTCTGGCTTGGGGTATGTTGCAGCCGCTCCTCAGTAAAATGGAGTCTAGATTTTTTGGGATGTGTAATTCATCTATAGCGGTAGGATGTTTAGGTCTAAACATGACATTGATTCGGGGGAAGAAGGAGTCGGAGTCACGGTAATCTATTTTTTTTGTTAAGTTGGTCCAGAATTGTTCAACTGATATTCTGAGTTCGTGTTGGAGTTTTTTGGAGGTGGTTTTTAATATGGACTTGGTGGCTCTTGACAGGGGTTGATTGAGGAGTGGATCTTGAGTACGTAGGTTGTGTAGCAGGGAGACAAGGGAGCTTTTAGTTATTTGCAGTCTGATTATTCTGCTATTTAAGTATTTGTGTGGGTTATTTTTCGGTTTAATTTTTGGAACGTGTTTGGATATGGTGTGGGAGATTATGCTGCTGAGTGCTTCTAGGTGGGCGTCAATTTCAGGTATAGAGAGGTTACGGTTATTAGGAATTTCCTGATGGGAAGCTTTAGCTAGCTTCTTGGTAAAGCGGGGCCAGTTGGCGCCATTGTAGTTGAACCTGTGGGATTCGGGGCCCAAAGGGGGAAGTTGGAATCGGAAATTTTGAAGGTAAGTGAAAGAGCGGAGTGATCGCTGTCGTATGGGAGTGTTACGGCTTTGCCATTGGAGGAGTTGACCAAGGGTAGTCTGGCCTCGACAAGGCAGATGTCAAGTTGGTTTCCCATTGGCGTAGTTGTCTACCACGTTGGTTGTTGGAATGGTCTCCCCAGGCCATTCTTCTGGCATTCAGATCGCCCGCCGCAATAAATAGGTTGCTTTCAGAGTGGAGTTTTAAAGATTCAAAGAGGGTGTCCAATTCAGTGATAAAAAGCCTCCTATTGCCAGATCGTGCGTATAGGCTAATTAGAAATAGGTTCTTGTTGTTGCTGGTTTTTATTTTGATGGCTGTATACTCAAGAATTTGGTTTGAGGGTGAAGATTCAATTATTTCAATAGGAATATTTCGTTTAATTAATAAGACTGTACCACCACCTTGTTTCGAGTTGCGTCTATCAGAACGGATTGTTTCGTAATCTTTAAATGATAACTTATGAATTGGCGTGAGCTTAGTTTCCGAGAGGAAGATGCCTTCGTGGTTGTATTTGTTCAGAAAGTGAAGGAGTTCCAGTCTTCTGTGGTTCGAGATGATTGAGTTTACATTGATAGATGCAATTCTAATCTGGTTAGTGGGGGGATTTGGGGTGGTGAATTTTAATTCGAGAAAAAGGAGTTTAGGATGTACTCGATTTTTTGGGAGTTGGCGGATATTTGGGCCGCTAGCGTTTGTAATTGGTTGTTTAAGAGGTTGATTATGTCACCTTTCAGTTCTTGAATCCAGGTTGGGTGTGCTGCGTCTGGTTGGGGCTGTGTGTAGCGGTCCGGATCTTGTCCAGCGAAGACAGGTCTTCTGGGCTGCAGGGCGGTGAAAGTTGTTAGAGGGGGATGGCGTTCTGCCGTTGAAGGCCTTGAGGATCTGGTCGCTTGGGCGTAGGACGTGTTCGGTCTCAACGTAGCAGTCAAAGAGTTCAATTTGCTTGCTGATCGTTGTCGGCTGGCGGCGTTTAGCTCCTTCTTTTTGTGGAGTGCAAATACGATGTAACGGCATCCTTTGTATGAGGCGGGGTGTCCCACCTGATTGCAGTTAGCGCATTTAAGTAAATGCCTGCCTGCGTTTTGTGGGATTTGACAGTTCCCCGGCTCATGAGATTGAGCGCATTTAACGCATCTGAATTGCAGGAAACAGTTTTTGCTGGAGTGTCCAAGTCTCTGGCATTTTTTACATTGGAAGATGGGGGGCTTCCTGAGCTGTTCCCATCTTATTCGCTGGTATGCGAGAGCTTTAATTTTATACAGCTCTTTGGGGCTACTGTCTGGAGAGATTTGGATTAGATGGTGGTGGAGTTCCGGTTGTTTCTTATCAAAATAGAATTTTGACAGTTTAAATATTTGTAGGTTAGGTATTTGCGGATTCCGTATTTCTTCGAGAATGTACTCTTCAGAGAAGTCCCCCTTAATTCCTTTTATGATGAGTGATCTCGGTCTTAGAGATTTTGGCGTATATGTATAATGAGGGATGTTCTCTTCCTTTAGGTGCTCGGTTGTTACGCGGTGGTGTTCCAGGAGGTTCAGATAGATAGTGTGGTTGGAAGGGTCCGTTTCTTTGACTGTGAAGCCATTGTGTGGGATATTTAAAGATTTTAAAATGCTAATCAGCTTGCCGAGATTTGTGTTGGTGGTGTAGATGGGAGTCGGTCTTGATGGTTTGTGAGGTCTTGCGTTAGCGATTTTTGAATCGGTGGGGGTGCAGTCGTCTTGTTCTGAGATTTCCTCATTGGTCAGCGGCTGGAACCGGTTGGTGTCCGTGAGGTTATGGTTGATGGGTGAAGTGGCCGGCCGCTGGGTTGTCAGCCTTGGCGTATTTCCTAGGGACTTCCCACCCGCTTGTCGGTAAGGAAGGGACTTCTGTGTCCGGCGAGGTTGAGGGCTCGGCCACTGGGGTGAGCGGCGTGGCCTGCTTGCGGGCCGCTTTTAGGTTAGGACTAACCTTGTTTGTCGAGGACGGAATGTTGTTTTCTTTTAGGAGTTGCTTGAACATCCTATCAATATGTAGGGAGTGCAGTTTACAAGTTTTCTGCTCCCTTGATCTGCTTGATGAGGAGGGCCCCGCATTCTCTTTGTCGGAGAGGTCCGGTGAGAGGGTACGTTTGGCGCCTTGTTGAATGGGCCCGCTTGAATTCATCATTGCGGCGACTGAAGAAGAAAATCCATTTCCTGGGCGAATCGGGGTCAGAATATTAATATTTGGATTTTGAGACACTGTTTAGTGCCCCCGGGGGCCGGAGCCACAGGTGCTACACTGATGGTATTTGAAGAAATACACTTGTTTTATGGAACGCTGTGAGACACGATGTTCACTCTCATGCAGGGAGGGCAATCTCCCATGTATAATGTGTGGACATTTGGCAGTGCCATCTAGTCTAATTCCCTCATGCCTGAACTAAAACCCATATATATAGCTATACGATTCTATACACATACACATACTCATATACCTACTGTATAGTACGATATTTAAACTTAGAAGTAAACTTATGCTTAAGGAATATAATATATTTTGTAACAATAGTTTATTTTGACAATATTTTATTGCAATGTAAGTATATAATAATACATATTAATACAAAATAATACATAATAATACAAACTAATTCGTAATAATACATAATACATAATATATAATACATAATACATAATACATAATACATAATACATAATACATAATACATAATACATAATACATAATACATAATACATAATAATACATAATAATACATAATAATAATAATATAATATAATGATATAATAATAAATAATAATGACACTGTATTAATACATAATAGTAACAATAATAATATATTTAGAGACGTTCGCTCGCACGCGGCTTCCCGTCCCCGCGGCCCCCGCAAGGCTCAAGCTACTCGATCCACCTGAGGATCTCGCAGGATTGGCGGTTTACGGTATAGCCGGTGATGCGCCGTCAATCAGTTCGGTCGTCTAACATCGAAATTATAAATTTACCTCTTCGTAAACTTACTTAGTCTTCCGTACAGGTTTAACATGCTTCATGTGTTTTATTAGTGCTTGCTGAAGTACTGCGTCCCGTCGTCTTCTGACGTCCTTACCACATAGAATGTTATTGACTGTGGTGCACCACTTGCCAATAAAATATGAAATCTTCACAGTCAGTATTCTTTTTCTTAGTTGTTGTGCATGCTGCTGACATTGTATAAATGAAAAGTTTATTTCCCCATGCAACATGTTCTCCATGTATTCTTGGAGTTTACTTTTGAAATAAACATGAGGCATGGTTTTATGCAGCATCGTATCAATTTTTTTCAATACATTTTGTATTGATGCATCTTCATTAAATCTGCAAAAAGATGCTTTGCACAACTGACATTTTTTGTGTGGGCTAACACAAATTATTTTCTTCAGAATTGCACAGTTATTAATTTCTTCATATTCTTCCTGTGCTATATCTTCAGAGTTTTGAGACGCAGCACTAGTTTCTTCCATTACTACTTCAGATTGGATGTCCTCTTTTTCTTCTGTTAAAAGCTCCTTCAACGTAAACAGAAAGCGTCCACTGCAGACATCTTCACAATTGAAGCCAACACTTTGGCTGGAGGTAATATTATTGATGAGCATAATTTTATATGCCATCTGGAAGCCGTACGGAGTGGGATGTATGTTCTGATGTCCAACAGATCGTATACATCCAAAAAAATTTTCCAAGGGATCTTGATTAATGAATCGCGTCTTGAAATTTTCAAATCCCTGGGTCTTCAAAAATCTCCATAATACTTGAAATGCAGAGATAGTTTTCATCCAGTTCTTCAAGCACAGTGATCCAGACACTGGCATTTTTGTAGTTGGATGGACATACCGCATACATGCTATTTTTCTTGTTGCATTAGCCCAAAATTCTTCGTGTGCACTTTTTTCTGTTGTGATTGTCCTCAGTGGAGCTTCTGAGGCTGCAGTGTGCCCGTTAACGGAGTCGAATACTTCATTGAAAAAGTTGAGAACTTCCGCTGTCGTGAGGCCTTCCTCCTTCGGTACTGTTAATGGGCCATGGACTGTTTCTACAACACCTGTAATAAGAAATATTTTATCAGTTATTCAAGCATAATTAACAGAACGTCCATACTATTCATATAGTGAAATGTAACTTTTACTTACATTGGTGGCGGCTAAGGAATCCTATGTGTGACGCCACTGTTTCGCTAAACACTTGCGATGCGTACTTTACTTTCATTTTTTTAATTTTGTGTGGTAGCACATGTTCGTCCGTGAGTTTCTTCATCATGGGGCGTACCACGTAGCCAGATATATCCATATTGTACGCCTGTTCAATTGTCCTCCATGATGCGAATTGCCTTTCACATTCTTTTCTTCCAGGTGTCACGTTTATCTCCAAATCCTTATTTAACAGGTTGTTTCTTACTCCTTTTATCAAATGTGGTGGATCATAAAACGGGATCAGTCGAACATCATTTATTTCAATTATGTCACCTATAAGCACAAAATGATTGCATTAATTCACAATATTATATTTTTTAAATTATACGAAAAATCTAATAATGTATACATACGGTGCTCTTCTCCCTGTTTCCATTTTTTCGCCAGTGTGTCTGCCTGTAATATGTTGATGGCAGCAACATTTGATGATCCTTGGTCACATACAGTGGCAACAACTTCTAGCCCAGTTTCCTTCAGTGCTTTCAATATATTCTTGATGCACTGAATTAACTGTGGTGCTTTTGTTTGGCTGTCGCAATAGTTATAGGAAATAGGCATTTTCCATCCACTGTGTAGTCCTCTTAACATGAAGACAAGGGCGTGATCAGCAAATCTTGAAGTTCGTCTTGTTCCCCAGTCTTCGAAGCCTATTATTTTGTCTTTCATGACATCGTAGTCGACATGAGGCTTCAGTGACATCTCGTCCCACATTAATATGCAAAGTTTTTCTTGAGCGTTCATGGTAACCGCTTGACTCTGTAGATGCTTCATCACAACTTGTGACACTCCAGTCTCGACTGGAATTTTTCTCAACATCTTCTTCAGTGTGGTCGCACTCGGTAAACTGCATAACTTCTTCAGGAACTTGTATGACTTCGTTGATTGCTTGAGAAGTGCCAAGGCCAATATCTTCTCATCTATTGTGTAGCGTCTTCCCTGAAAACATATTTCATAAAGTTATAAACAAATTACAATAAGATAATGCAATGAAAATACAGCATATATTACACAACAGCAATAAATAGTTAGAAGTCAAATTTAATCATATAGCCATAGCCAAACCCAAAACCAGCTATAGGGTCATACCACACGAAATCGGACACTTTATTTTTCAATTGTTTTAAATAAATAAGTAAAAATCAGAAGACAGCAGCATCCTCCACCAAGTCCATCATCATTGAAGCACATCTTCAGGCACTTCATGCAAGTTCAAGCATGTGAAACAGCGTGCAAAAAAAATGTTACAATTGTACACATTACCTTTCTTACTGCCTGCATCACATCATGATGACCCATGTGAACAATAATAGTATTTATTAGTCTGGTACAATTTGTTCTGGCAAATTTTATTGGCTGAAAGTGCTGGATAACTATTGGTATGTTATTAACTACATCTAGAATTTTACTTACCTGTGGGATGAATTTGGATGTACGTAGCTGCATTTCGATGAACATCCTCTGTGTGGTGGACAGATTTTCAAATCTGTGCATCAGATTAGATTCCGATAATGCCTTTGCTCGTTCCAGTCGTGCCTTCAAATCTTCTCTCTTCGTGTGCGCATAACGGTTGCGCTTCATCAGTTGTTTAGCAACTTTGTAGAGTCTTGTTGCATTTGGTGTTAATTGGCATATTTTAATATTATCCTGCAGCAGTACATTTCTGTGGCGCTTCTGTGGAGTTGAACATTGTTTTAGCTGTCCTGATATTGTTGAGCTACTTGGACTAGCTTCATTGTGTTCATTACTCTCACACTGTGTTTCTTCACAAATTAATTCCCTTATTTCTTCAACATTGTTAATAACTTCACTTTCCAGCGGTGTAGCACAAGCTGGATATATTTCTGCTTCTATATTATGTGATGCATATTCTTCGGTGCCACTCTGCATTGGCAAATGCAAAGTTGGAATAGCATCATGTCTCAATTTTCTTCGTTGAATAGAACACAGAAATGAAGTGTCTTCGAAGTGTTTGTAGCACACCCTGTGTTTGCGCCTTTCAGTGCTTGTTAGTTTAACTATTATTGGACACTGAATTTGATTAACCCAAGACTCTGATAGCTTGATGTCTTTGGGAAAGTAGTATGCTGGGATAGTCACACCTGATGAACACTGTGGAACTGCACAAGCTCTCACCATTTTATTATAATGTCAATAGTTTCACGCTAATTGTTTATATTGTCTGTATAAACTGTCCGCACTTATGTGTCTTATGCACTTATATGTCTTTAATCACTTTTTCTGTACACTTTTTATGCTGGCTGCTCCGCTCCCCTGCACCTCACTGTCCTACTGTCCTGAAAAGAAACTTAAAAAAATTTTATAATTTATGCACACAGTGAAATTTGAAAAATAAGCTCAAAAATAAGTTCAGTGAGTGTCGCTCAATTTTGAAAGATTCTTTCTAATATTGATACAACACTGAGCAAACTTTATTTTTTTCAATACTGCGTGAGCTTATTAAACAAATTTTAAACAAAATTAAATAAATGAATTATTTAAACGATATAAAAGTAGGTTTTTAAATCGTTGGATATTAAAATATGTGTCCGCAACACAAAACACAATATGTGTGCCGAAACAAATGAATGTTCAAACAGCAGTGATTTGGCGCTAATAGTAGCGCACCAATAGCGCGACAGATTGGAACATCAGTCACGTCCAATCACGTCCAGTCACGTGATGTGCTGTGATGGAATGAAATAGTGGTGCCATCTAGTCTAATTCCCTCTGAAGGGAACTAAAATTCTAGAGTGTCCAAGGTCATACATATGAGTTTTCTCCCCCTGCTCTCATGCTACCACCGTACCTACAGACATTTCGTGGTTGCAGATGCTATGATCTGGGGTACTAGATACGTCGGCAAACGTAAATCATAATACATAAAGGGTTTCGTTACGCTATACAAGCATCAAGACCTCCGCATACTGTCGTTCTAAAAGCGAATGCAGCACCCGTACCTTCCCCTTGTCAAATGGAGAAACTTAAAGAAATAAATAAATTCCAAGGGTGCACATAATGAATGAGATAAAAAAAATGTTGACCTTCACAAAGAGGTCAAGGACAATTTTGCAGTCCATTTTTTTAACAGATTTCCACCGATCCAGAGACATAGAATCCCGCTATGGTAGTCGTGACATATAATTTTTGTACACCCTGCACAATGCTGCCACATAAATTTTAATTTACGAGATCGAATTTGCATGGAACGTCGCTACTTTTAAACTTCTACGCTTCTACCACATATTTTTCAACGATAAAAATATTAAACATTTCGTGAATAAAGGAGACTATCCTAACAAAGATAACGTTTGAAGCGTTTCAAGCAGGATATCTTTAAACAGCTTCTCAAGAAACATCACATTGTTATCTTTTTCTTAATGCATTATTTGTAGGACAATGGTTCGTAGAAATAAAAAGAACAATAGGTCTTTTGCAAATCTTGTGTATTAAATATCATAACACTGTCTCGCACAATGCCTGACAGATTGAGAGCGTGCACGGTACACGCGTGCACGCGAAACGACATTCTCCTCGCGATCTGTAACGGAAATTCGAAGTACAAAAGCGGCAAAACGGTGTCTGTGTGTCTCTCTGTCTGCCTGTATCTTGTTTTCCATATAAGAATAATTTTCAAAAAGTGGTTTTCGTTCTCAAAGTTTCTCCTTCCACGAATTTAAATCATCGTACGATACTAATACACACGATCATCGTAGTGAACAACCGAAAAGAATGGACGAGTATAGAAAAATAGTGAAACACGGATGATGCTTGGCAAAAATTTCACATTTTCATCAAACTGTGGCTTCGATTTTCATTGAAACCTCCTGTTCATCGGTCATGTATCCTTAAATCCCACTAGAGGAAAGAACCAAGGCACTGAATTCCGTTCTGAGCGCGCAGAGTAAATACCTAGACACGTGTCCCTAGATGATCAAAACAGATCAAAGAATTATGTAGAAACTCTCTCAAATATTGCAAATGAATCATTTTATTTAACTTTGAAAGATACGTTCTTGGCAATTACATTTTTTATAAAATTAATAATGTATTTCTTCGAAGTAAGTTGATCATCTTATTTTAATAGCTATTGACAAGTATCCTTGAATAGACAACAATTAATATTGATTTTTAACCATTTTTTGTGTACGGATTATACATTTGACGAAAATTTGATGAGACACATGTTTGTAGTGGTTTTTTTGTTATTTGCGACTCGCACGCCACCAAACTCCTTGTTTCAACGCTAGAACTACCTTACCATACGAATCACCTAATTCCAAATTTTTAGTTTCACTATTATTGCAATTTTAAACACCCTGAATTAAAGATTATAAAACAAATCAATGCATTATAATAAAAATCTAAACAAATGCAGTCTTATTATTTAGCTAGGTAGTTCTAGGTTTAATCTATATAAAAATCGATCTTAATTAGTTTTGTACTATTTCGCAATCTTAGAATTTTCGTCTGCATTCCAACAATTCTATTGTTTTGCTTTGTATTATTACCAATGAGCAACAGTCGTCGATTTTCTAATAGAATGCAAAGTAAAAAATGTCGACTAGTGAACAGTTTCACCTTTTTCGTCCTTGAAATTTGTGTTTAACTTCCTTGGTGTCGAATAGCGTTCGTATTTTGGGCGCTGACGCATGCGTCGCGTCACGTGGGTCTCGCTGCACTCCTTACAGGCTAGCAAGCATGCATCCCGGTAGTATCACACTTTCGCGCCATTCTTTCTCATATTATTCTTAATTAGTAACCATTTTTGTACGTTTTTTGCTTTTGTGCAGCAAGGCACTAGGAACAGATCGGCGGCTCCGGTCGGTCATGTCGCGTGATTCGATATGACGTCACCATCTTGGAATGTTCATCACTTCAACGAAATAATGTTCCATATTTTTAAACATAATTCTTTGATATTTGATTTGTTATGAGATATATTATTTTTGAAATTGAATTTAGTGGATATATACGTTTGAGTTGCAAATTTAATGGTAATTTTTCTTATTTGGCTTGAGTTGTATGACTGAAACATCATTTCTATTTATGACTGAATAGCATAGCAACGGATTGAAGTCTATTACGAGGCAACGATCGTGGATCATCATTATAATTAATTTTGTGGATGGTATGACCGGAATAACTAATTAAAGAATACATTGTAACATTGTTACGTATATCAAATGATGACAATAACAAATACTGTTTGCAAGATACTAAAACCTTCTTGGATGCTATCCATGTGTCTACATTTAATTATAACTATCCTCTTAATCGTGTATATCAGGCTGAGTCAAATCAACTTCCACTTTTTATTATAAATAACAGTAACATTTTCTTGAAATTCTTTAAATAAGAAACGTATATTTATTTAACTTCTGTGTCTTGCAATTACTTTAAGATATTTTGATATTGCAAAAAAATCGAAAAAATTTTGTATTTAGAATTCCGCAGTCCAGTGATTACAATGTTTCACATCATTTTCATTTGAATGAGAATTTTTTCTTCACTTTTACAATTATTTTCTAACTAATTTCGGTTATTCACTTGAAATTTTTATAATAATTTCAGTTTGTCAATTATTCTTTAAATAATTCCCATTCTTCAATTATGCTTTGAACATTTTTTCTGTAGAATTAACTGTTCCTGACTCAACCTACAATCGTGTATAAAAATCATAATTTATTGTCTAATTTTGATCGAATAATCCAAGCAGACGCAAATCGTTCAACGCTCGTCCGCCGGAGCCTCTTATCTTACAAATCCTTAGGAAATCGAACGAACGCGCACACGTATAAAGCCGAAAACGCGAACGGTTCCAGCTCTTAGGTAAAAACGACGCTTAAGTATAATTTACATATTTATAACCGTACCGTGTGTACGTAAGCAACTAGAGAAAAAAAGAAAAACAAACGAAAAAAACCGTCCCGCAGTTGTCTATGAACTCGATGGAAAAAAGCGTTTGTCGTTCGTGCGCACGGCCGTCGCACCGCGAATAAATAATAAAAATGAGGAGAGAGAAAGAGAGAGAAAGAGAGAAAACACACACACAGAGAGAGAGAGAGAGAGAGAGAGAGAGAGAGAGAGAGAAATAGGAGGCCCAGGCGTCACGGCCTACGCCTCTGCCGTTATTCGTCATAAGATTTCGAACGATCCACAATCATGTGGATCCGGGTACTCCGAGCCACGATGTGCCGTTGACTACGCTCGGTTAATCGCTCGAACGTACAATCGCGCACGCTGACGATCATTAACATCCCGCAGCTTTCAATTAATTTTAGTCTTGTCCAATTAGTCAGAAATTTCTATTTTTCGAGGATTTGGTATATTTAACCGATCAATGACCACTGACGGTACTATTAAAAAAACATACGTAGGTCAGTGACCACTTCTGACCCCATTAAGACGTCAGGTATTGATCAGTGATCACGTTGATCAATGTACGCAACCTGCCAGTCACGTTAAATTGTGTGCTTTCTGGACGTGTCTTAACATACGATAGTATAATTTTCCCAAATGTCGTAAAATACAATTTTAATACAAAAGTTACGATTAAAATAATGTTAAAATTATAATTAAACTAGAAATGTGCGATATTTTTTAAGTAAAATGTGGAGGAATACAAAATATGCTCGTGTAATCGAAAGTACAGAATGCTTAGCGCAATACCTTTTTTATTCCTCCTCATTTAAACTTATCTGTCTTCTTTTATTTCAAACTCCTGCAGTGTAATTCCTACTTTATTGTTAACAATTTGATATAAGAAAAACTTTAAAAAAATTTACCATATTATTTACCATAATATTATATTAGAAAACTCGTATATTATTGGGATTGACTAAAATTTTAGTTTCTAGTAAAATGGCACAGACCACGCAAAAAAAAGTTGCTTGTTATTGCTCTCGAAACATTCATTACTCTGACATGTCCAAATCAAGCAATATCGGATTGAACTGATACAACAAAGCAGAGGGTTAACACACTCGCTATCATTGATCGATGTCACCGCACTCTGATGACCGTATGCACGCGCGACGTCAATGACTCTCAGCGTGCCTACACGTGGTGTATGGCATTGTACGGCGCGATGTCAGCAGCGACGCTGACGTAGATCGGCGAAGATCGTCCATGCTTTCTAACGTATACAAATCGCATTCTATGACGACGCAGAACTCGAGTACGCAAGTCGTCGGAAGGGGGAAACAGTGATGGCGAAGTTTTCTCGAACAGAGTTCGTGTACAGGGTTTTTCAACCAATAGCGTCAAATTCTATAAAAACGCAGTAGAAACATCATTTTGGCAGTGCAAACAACAATTTGCATCTATTTTGAAATTTCTTTCAAGGCAGACACTAGTATTGTCAATTGCATTCATTTTAATCTACGAATAAAACATTGAATAACTGAGTAATAGAAAACTTGAGTAATTGTATGATTAAAATATTCAAAAATATGTAGGGTAGCCACAGCTGCCTAAAATTGCAGCAAAAAATTTAAAAGATCTCATCTTTCTATACAGCTTGGGAATTAAAAAAAATACATTTTCAATTGTAAATTTCTGCATACAAATTTTAAATCATTTATATAAACATTTTTACTTTTGTCAATTTCTTATACAAATAAACCTGTGTACAATACATAGTAGAAAAAGATCACATGAATCACATTAACCGTATTCTATCAAACAGCGTTAAAAGTGACCAGTCTAATAAAAATGTTAGAAAAATGTCTTTTATCAAAGCTGCTTTTGTGGTAGCCCAGTCTCGTCAAGTTCTACTCAAAGCAAAACATCGGTTAGGCGGTAGACCCAACAATTCCAGCAGTCTCTAGTACACGAACTCGTTTCATACAACTATGGACTGTTTTTCAAAAGAAGAGACCTGAGGTACATTAACCATTAGGGCAACGTTTTCAAGAGGTTTGACTACTTCGAAGACAAAATGGAGATTGACAATCGAATTCTTTATATATATATTGTAAAGAATGTCTTTTTAGATCGATTACTCAGATTAAAAATAAAATTCCCCCGATCTATAAGATTGACAGTCATATCTACTGCCTGCTCTACTACAGTAACTCTGTAGCATAAGCTTAAAGCGTCTACAGCAGGCTAGGAAGCTATTATAACCATCAGTGTGTACCTAAGGTATCTACTTTCAAATAACATACTACAATTCTACAATTTGAGAGAATATGTGGCTGAGGGACAAGACAATGAGAAACTGAGAGTGCGCTACAGGTCGTGTCTACACGACGTCACAGACGAGGTATAGCAGTAGACCAATCACGCCACACACTTCTTATGTCGCACTAGAGTTAATATCATCTCTGTGCTATGCTCGACGTTGTCAATAATTCACGAATATAATTAGTAACGAAAGGGTTTATGAAATATTTAGAAATTTAGTTTTATAGAAATAAAAACTGTTAATGTATGTGTCCTTTATTCGGGAATATTCGCATAACGAAACACTTGAACATCTTTGATCTGGCAACAGATTGTATGTCTAAACCCGGCAACGCTGTAGAATCCAGACTCTGGACAGAAACTGTGCGTCGCAGTCCAGGAACCGTTCCATTTTGGGTAGATGGCGCGATGTGTTTGGTAACGTCGGTAACGCAGATTGCACGTGAGAGAAAATGGTCTACTGCTGTGCCTAGCTTGTGGCGACGTCTTCGTCGTCAAGTGTAGTCGTCGTGGGTGTAGTCATCGTGCTACCGATACGAAAAGAGAAGCAGCGAGACGAAGCTGGTAGTTCGGAGCTCGCGTGGCCGCGTAACTCGTCCTTGATGCTTCAGCGGCGACGGCGGCCTCACCGTCCTGGAGCCCGTCGGCCAGGTTGGGCGACGGGGCAGCTCGCTGGGAGCGCGGTCGGTGTCGAGCCCGCCGGCATCTATGGTACGCACTGAGCGATTATTCCGTCGCACCGCAGCTCCTTCGAACCCGGCGCTTCATTTCGTCTCGAGGATCTCCTGGATGCTGACGTAGGTGCCGGTCAGGAAGCCGAGCACGCCGAACGCGATAATAGCCAGGTTCTTCCAGAGCCTCCAGTAGTAGGCGCCGAGACCGTTTTCTTGGTCCCAGACGGTGACCAGCTCGATCACTGACGGGAACATTAGTCCCAGTGTCGACAGGCATACCGCGCCGACTAGCGAGATGAACGGTCCCAGGTTCGGTATGGCGATCGCCACACCGACTGTGAACACCACGAAGCATATCCGCATTACGTACTCGGCCAGCAACTTCCGCGAACCGAAATACTGCTTCAGGTTCTTCCAGATGATCTCCATCGGCACGTAGAATTGCAGCCCATACGTCAGGAAGATCGCCACCGCGATCATCAGCTTTGTGGATTGAGCCAGGATCTCGCTCTCGTCCAGGTTCAGCGTGATCGACGCTTTCGTATTTTCCCCGTAGCGCCAGTAGCCGAAGAAACCCACCGTGCTGTACAACAACACGACGAAGAACATTCCGGTGTTCAGGACGCCCGGGCAGCCGATGAAGTGGGTTGGGGTTTTCATGTTGTTCTCGAGAGGCATCACCTGGAATGTACAGTGTTTTCATGGTTAGGGTTTAAAGTCTAATTTTAGAGGACAGAGAAGATAAAATTGAACCGTCCATAATCTCGTTCTAATTATTAAGACAACTTGCACTATCTGTTGACATCGCGCCTCAACTTCTACTCACATTTTACTTTATAACTCAAAACCGAATAATTTCCCCAAGGTATGACAAACACCATTCGAAAGGGCATGAAATGTACTATTAATGCAGCGTTTTTGGTTAAAATCAGGCGATACTTTTTTGGAAATTGCAATTTTTCTGAATTTTTTACGCCTTGAAAAACACGAAAAACGTGAAAAAAATATGTTAGCAATAAATAAATTACATAAACTTATACACCGTTGGAAAGCTTGAATTTTTTATGATTTTTTGGTATCAGTGCCAGGTAGATATCATATTCTTATTAAAAGTTACAGCACATAATAGATTTTGCAAAACACGTACTTTGACCCCCTCCCCCCCATAACCGTGAAGTCCTGGGAAAAAGTTTTTGCACGGAATAAATGTTAGACCCAAAGGGCTACTAATATGCAAAGTTTCAGGAAAATTGGTGTTGGGTAATTTTGGCCGATTTTGAATCAACGCCTTTTGGTAAGTTATAACTAATACAAGCTAATAAGAACTTTATCACAGTCAATCACAGTCCCTCTTACTAGAAGCTGTAAGAGCCGCTACTCTATTCATTAAGAAAGCAGTACGATGTCAGCAAGCCTGACATACACAAAGATCCCTGACTTTCTAAACATGATGTCAACGGATGCATCTCATCCGATGTCTGCACAACTTCGACTTCAACTTGTCCGCCATCATCTGGGGTGATATGCTGTTGGAGAAGCTACGCATCAAGAGGCTACATTCAAGCACATATTTGACTTTCATTTTACTAAAAAGAATGCTCAACAGCTGTTACGAACATATTTTATGTCCGAGTTTGTAGTTATGGGAGACGTGGTTATGATAGATTCGGTTGTATGAAGAAATAAAGATGGCCTTAAACTGAATTGAATTGTAATTATGACATGAGATGGTTTCTCAAGATTGCACGCTTTGTTCAAAATTTGATTCTCCTACCTTGATCGAAAGCGTAGTTGTATATACAAATTCTCAAAACAAATCTTATGTATTGTAAATCAACGCGTATTATAGATCGCATAGACGCAGCAGATCGTTCATACAATATTTTTGATTTTGGAAATGAACATAACAACTTTAATGAACAGGACAGTCTTATACTTTTATTTATAGGAAAGATTAAAAGAGTGTCAATAAAACGATTAGGTTCAACGATCGTCTCGTGTTTAAATGCATTATATCCTTTCACGTTGGAATTTCTGATTCGATACCTAGCGGCTCTTCTCTAGTGAAGAAAATTCAATGAAGTCTTATCGCATGATCGAAATACTAAACGCGATTCAACCGGTACGTCTGCGATCGATCAGGTATCGGTTCGAATACAAATGTCGTGTCAGTTTTGCTTAGTATGTATATTGCTAAGTATTCCGACAGAATATGTAAGTGTTTCAATAACAGAACGACAGCTATCCTAGCACCGAAACTCCTGATATCTGCAAAATTATACCAATACAAACGAACTATGAAATCTTCTGTGTTATTCTGCCTCGTAAACTTTTATAAAAAAAGTATAACTTTATCATATAAAAAATGAATAATTTAAGCAGAAAGCTTATGTCCATGTTCTTCAAACTGTCTTCTAAATGGGTCGTTCCACGCGAAGTCGGACCCTTTTCGGAATAGGTTTTCGAATTTTCTTCAAATTCTATTATGTTGTAGTTTTTAGTGATATATGAGCGTATGCCAATGAAAATTCTTGGTTTTACAGACCTGTAGAGTGAAGTGTCAACCTGTCTTCATTAAATTATAGCGGCTGAACTAACAAATTAATGAAAATGATATTTTAAGTGTTCATAGTGAAGATATAAGAGTATCTAATAAAAAATATTTCTGTTGAAAAACGTTTTTTCACCATTAATTTTGCAACTGTTTTAAACAACAATAAATAGTAATAACCTTAACAAAAATTTTAATATGTCATTAAACGATGAATTTTTTAAGCAGAATATTTTTGCGAGTGTTTCTCAAAGTACCACCTAAATATGATAAAAATTCGACAATTTATATCCAGGTAATCCTTGTCAAAAGTTCCTAAAGAGACGAGTCTGTCAAACTAATTGTAAAGTATAATTGTAAAGGTCGTTTTAACGATGATTATACTTACCACACCGATGCCTTCGAGCGCAAAGATGGCCGTACCGAAGAACAGAGGTAGCTGAGACCAGCTCGAAAAATTCGGCACATCGCGGATGGTGGGCAGGTCGCTGAAGATGTAATAGAACGTAATCCCCATTCCCGTAGCGATCAGGATGTTTGCAATCATGGAGAACGGCGCCAGATACTTTAGGTTCCTCACCAGGGAGAAAATGATCAACAGGGGTAACAGAGCAGCCATGTATAGTCTCACATCTCGATCGGTGTCTGTATAATAGTCAGCCACCTCCTTTACGTTCGTTGAGATGAACACTATGTAAACGCAACAGCAGCCTATCAGATCGATCACCAGAAACGAGTTGATCGTCGCTCTGCAAAGTAATAATGTTGATTTTATTAAACATTCATGATACCTCGCTTTCAAATTTTTATGAAAACACAAGTCACTTTTTTGTATGGTATGCAGAGACTCTCATTTAACTGTGCCACCGCTAATAACTTTGTTATTTATACAGATACAACAAAATGTTTAGGGAGAAAGATTTTCGTATTTGGAGGGAGACGTAAGTCTGTTTGGGTGAAGGTTATCTCAAAGTCATATTTTCCAAAACGTTACAAAGAGTAATGTTTGTTTAAACGGTATCACATTCCCTTTTGTATAGTGAATCGATAGAGTAACAAATTCTGCGTAAGAATGTATTGACTTTCATATGTCCTAAACCTAATAGTTAACTAGACATTATCGAAATAATTCTCAATACGTACTCACTTAGTACCTACATACTTAATGAACTGATGTCAATAACATCTCTGTTCATAAGATTTCGGAAAATATGACCTAGAGATCACCTTCAGTCACACGGACTTATGTCTACTTCCAAATACAATAGCATTCTTCCCAAAAATTGTTTTTGTGTCTGTATAAGTAACAAATATGTTATGGGTGGTAGAGTTAAATGAAACACCCTGTATATGTTAGTATTTATGTATTATTTATAGAGTAAAGTGTACATAAAGGGGTTCAAATTTGCACTAAACCAAATTAAACCGAACTACTGTAATGATTCATCTGATAAAGCATCAGAGAGAATATGATGTGTAAAATTTTAGCTCCTTATCTTATTCGGGAGGGTTTGCTATCTCTGTATTGAAAATGTCATAGACTTTTTTCAAAATTATTGCAAGAATGTTAAAGGAGAAAACAGCCACTAAACTTGTTTTTAGATTTTATCCCATAAGTACCCTTCTGGTCAAGATTTAGAACTGAAATTGTGCACAAAACTTTCTATCAAACGGTTGTTCAATCATCTTCATTGTAGATGAACAACTGATCGGTTGTTTAATTTGGCGCAAGAGCAATTTTCACCCTCTTGTTCTATCGTATGGTGTAACATAAATATTAAAAATAATAAAAGTTCCAGTTTAATTGTAAAGAATCAGAGGATTCTTTAGAGCGTATTGATACCTAACAATTGTTAAATTGCGTGGTACTCAATGAATGTACATGCTGTTGAAGTTACTTGAATACTTTTATGTAACGTATTTGTTACTAAGGGTGGTAATCTCTGTTTGTCAAAGAGGGGAGAAGAAATCAACGTAACAGAGTTTCTCGAAGGAGTATCCTCCACGTAAGACTTCGCTATTACGCATGCAAAGCTGACTGAAAGAGGGAAGCCATTTTTGGCATCGGCCGCCGACCACACAACACACAACTGACGCCCACTGTCGGTCACTACTAGACCCGATGGAGATAAGGCGCTATAATAAGTCAAACCTATACGCAGTTCCGTTATAACTCCTTCGGTTCCCGTATCTCAATTATTTTATCCTCCAAAATTAATGAAACAATTTTAGTGAGAAAAGTCGATAACATTGTAAACAAATCGAAATATTGAAAACTAACAACGTCGTGGCTGAAGTTGGTACAAAACTATACACAATGCTTGTATAAACAGTTTCTTCTGGTATGAAAAGTTTTCGAAACATTTAAACCGATGAAGTGCCATATTATAATCAAAATTCCTTTGTAAAGTATGTATTGGTTTTCATGGCCGCCGTGGCACATACACGATGTCCACAATCGTGCAGTTTCATTAAAGACAGCCAAACTAATATCACACACTTTGTTGTTGCAAGCCATATCACACAACATAATGTTCAGAGAATTCATAATTTTCTTCTGTTGTTTTAGTATTTCATAAAGATAGAACGTTGCCTTTAATCGAATATTTTAACACTGAATTCTAATATTATTTGATGAAGAATTGCGAGCTAGACCGACTGGCGAATGAAAAATTATACATAGACAAATTTCAGTGACCTTAAAATTTTGTAAAAATAATAATTGAAAAAAATAGATTTACTATTACATATACCTACTTTTCGATATAGAATAAGTTTGCCTTCAGGAGTTTGTTTGTGTGATGAGTAATAGCGAAAATAGGTGGCGGGTGAGTTTATTCTACTGCTCACTATACATAATGAGTGCATTTATTAATGAGCACTATACATAACGAGCGTATTCATTTCATTGAGCACTGCAGATAATGGGCCTATTTATAATGGGCCTATTTATAATGGGCCCATTTACATATATTACTGCACATTATACATTCTAATGTATACACCATAACTGAATAATCAACATTTACCATAAATATGACCTGCATTATTCGAAAGGACACAAAATTTATGTCCTAACCACGTTTTTAGTTAAAAGAGGACTATACTTTTTCAGTGGTAACTTTTCTAAACTGTTTAAACTTTAAAAAATACTCTTTCACATTGTAAACAGTTATATATAATATTGAATTTATGGATGAAAACACTTGACGAATCGTCTAATATCATAAGATGTTCCTATCGTCATTTTTTACAAAATATTGCATTCATTGATTGCAACATTGCGATACCCGAAATGTGTCAGATTGTTTTCAGAATTTTTTCAGAATTTTGGACTTTGACTAAATGGGAAAAGTGAGACAAAAGCAGGTTTTGCGATTTTTCCCTGTAGCTAGCCTTACAGATGAGGTATCGAGCTGAACCTTGGCAGAAAGGTTTCTCTGTTGGCAGGCTATCAAATAGTTTAGGTTTGACCCTTAAATTCGTCTAGACTATAGCCTTTCATCAAAATCTGGTAAACCAAATCAGTTCGCGCCCGCATAAGAAGAACTTAAACAAGGAAGTAATACTCACTTGGCGAGGCGAGCGTATTTCTGCACAGGTTCTGGGCCGACAAGAAATGCAGCTTCGGCAACATCTGCGAAACCTAGGCTAGGTGTCTGTGTCCGCCTGCATAGGTTATGGGCACATTTAACAAGGATGTGCACGCAGTAAGTGCACACGGCGCCTATGAAAAATGTAGCAAAAAGGCCGAATAGCAGTCCAGCATTGCGGAAGGCCATGGGCATAGCTAGGATCCCTGTCCCTAAGCTGCCCTTCAGCAGATGAATGAGCGTGTCCAGATCCGAGGTAGGGTGAGCCAGCTTCCGGTGCTCGAAAGGATTGTAGAGCGCTGCTTCCTCGTCGTTAGGCCGCTCCACGAGCGGCAACGTTGAACCGTTCGTGACAGTAATCGGTACGTCATTTTTCTCGCACTTGTATCTGCAAAACCGACGTCGTTAGCGATGTGTTCTTGTCAGCGGTGGAAAAGGATTGCTGGGGGGGTAAGAGCGCGCGTGGACCATATGGGGGTCGCTCAGTGTGGTGGGTCTGTGACACGGTGTGCCGCGGTTTGTGACCTAGTGTGACTCGTTTTGCGGAAGAGGAAATGTGGAAAACACTTGGAATCACGTTGGATGGCCACTCCAATCGGTCGTTGCTAGTTTGGAGCGATGGTCATAATAGGTGTTCACGACACCCATATGTACTAGTTCGGTATGATGGGAGTAGACTGGACTGCTATTATGACTATGAGTGTATTTCACGTTTCTTCTTTTGGAAAAACGTGGTGGTGCTTTGAAGTAATAGGATCGAGGTGGACTGTGAATGAGTTGTTTCTTCCGGAGAACTGATTGTTAAGTTGGATCGTGACAATCTGGGGTAGTTGGCAGTGACCAGGTAGAGGATACTTAAATTCTGATGATCCTTGTGTCGTCGGGACATTGTCTTCAAGTCGAGTACTATTATTACTGGTGCGTGCCTAACTTTGTCATGCTAGAAGGATATTGTAAATTGTTCATTGTTTATTGTGTTTCCTGATGGTTTTAGCTACTAGACACTATGTACAGGATGGGTCATCTAAGACGGGACACAATTATCCTAATTGTTTCAATTCAATAATAGCTCCTTCAATTTTCGAGGTAGGAATAAATGTTTGAAATCGAAGTTATTCGATGATTGTATGGTGGAAAAAATTGTCTTGAAAATCCCTGGTGATTTTAAGCAGTTGTGATCATGGAGAAGGTTTATAGTTACAAATGTTGACAAATATATAGGACAGATTGCGAAATATTGAGAGTGACCTCGTTAAACAATTCCCCCTGCCTCTAAAACTATGAAAGTTATTTAAATACTCTGTCATTGGCAACTAAGGTTGTCTTGAGTGATTTGGGTTATGTTAAGCTGTTTCACTTAGTTAGGTTATGTAATGTTTTCTATACACGATTGATACTGAAATACTGATTCGTTGAAGGATTTTTGAATGGCCTCTGTCACAAGCATGTTAAGTTACATGTATTTTCTATATTTCATTCACGGTGCTACCTGGATTTCCTTGTTCGCGATGCATGCACGCCATTTGGAGGAAGACAGGAAACAGGGAGGATCGAAGTATTTTGATTTTTCTGACGATCTGGACTAATGGGAGCGATTGAAACATTGCGAAGCAGTGTAGACGGATTTTTTATTTTAATTGTGGCAATTGTTAGTTGTAATGCTGATCATCCACTGTGAACTGTTGATTTATACGATTAAAAAAGATGAAATATTTTCATACTACAGCCAGTGTAAATATCTTTATCTGATTTTGAAAAAAGAAACAAAAAAGAAAATTTTAACAATAAATTTTCAAAAATAACATCTTTCTAATAAAAATTTTTATCAAAAATTATAAGTGGAATATTTTGTTTGTTTTATTTTCTTATTGAAACCAAAATTTCTGTTTGTTTTTAATTGCCACAAGGGATTAATGTAAATATATGCTAAGGCAATAACTGTTAAATGACAAGCATCGCAGACAAACAAGTCTTATTAAAAACGTAAATTAATTATTATTTGTTACTACACTGTTGTTAATCATTTTTAAGTTCGTTAAAAGATAATTTTTTTTAAATTTTCTTCAACCGAAACGATTTTATAAAAATTTGTAGTATCAGAAACTATTTTATAAATATGTTTACTATCAAAAATGAAATTATAAAAATTACTACTATGACAAATGAGTTTATAAAAATTTGTAGTAATACAAAAAGTACTTATATAAAATTTAAATAACAAAGCACTATTAAGAATAAAATGAAAGTGTCTAGTATGAGAAATAATTTAGGACACACTGGATTGGCATAAAGATCCACAGTTTATCCATCATTGTATAATTTCAACAGTTGCCAAAGGCAGAAGAGGAAGAATGACGTCCACCTACACCACTGCACGTGCGCTTATGAATTAAACGTTACTCTGAACGAGCACGATGCACGATAAGGCTGTGATCCACGCGTTTTGATCAAGCAAAAGCTAGTCACTTTTTACGGGCAGAAATCTACGCTAGCGAGGATGGAGTTGGCAGTGAATGATGCGAGATCTCTCATCGTTGATGGAGTGGATTTATCAACGTTATTTTCCGTACGATGCACTGTCACAGAAAACAAAAAATATTTCGTTTTCTGTTTTATTTTGTGAATGTACGTCTATGATTTTATTTAAAAAACTCAGCCGAAAATGTAGAAGTTCTTCATGTGAGACCTCATTAAGATGAAAGCGAGTTAAAAACTTCATAGTAAGAAGCATGAAAAAATAGCATTAAACGATTTTTCATACAACACTGAATGAATAACATAGAATATAATTTTTTGGTAAGATGCTTAGATTTTAAGTAAATCCAATTTGAAATCTTAAAAACCAATTTACTCGAAAATTAAGTCTGGTATTTAAAAACTTTATTTCAATTTTCGATTAATTTTTACATCAGGAACTCAATAATATATAATTTATTCTGTTAAAAAATAAGGAAATTGCGTTTTTGTCTCTTCATTAAATTTCTTTACCGTTACGATTGTAAACATTTTGATTGATGTCTTATAATTGATTCAACCTTCGATTTCGTCCCTGTTATCCAGCTTCCGATTCTGTGCAAGCATGCTAAGGGAGCGTAGAGAAAAATCGCAACAAGCGAATGCTCGATCGACCTCGCATTTTTCGTCGCGATGCTTCCTAATCTACTTGCGGCGGTTTTCGTTAAGTCAGTACAATTGTGTTCCTCGATCACGGGAAAAGTGCATGGGTGCGACGTGTTTCGTGAGGCGACGATTCGCATTTGGCAGAGTTCAGTTCCGTCAAGAGCAGAATTAGAAAATCGAACTTCCGGGATAACTTCTGGCAAAATTCTCCACGGAATCCACCGGGCCTCGGTTATTTTAATTCTTCTCGAGGTGTTAGCTCGCGTGACGCGGAGCCTCAGAAACAATTGAAGTGATTGCCATTGTCGAAATCGAATATTTTCAAAATTGTGAAAATGTTTCAACGATCTGATTAAAAAACTGATGACAATATGAAATATCTGTGATCGATTTTTTGGATATCTTCACGACCACAGGTTGGAAAACAAGAGTGGATTAAACAAATTTTGCTCTCTGAGGCACCGCCCGCGCCCGTGATCCTTCGGGAGCTGCGAATCCACACCTGATGAGAACACTAGGCAGAAATGGGACAAACCATGTTTATTTTGATGCCCCGTGTATCGCATTATGCAGTCTCAATAAGGTGTTGGCTTAGTTGCGAAAAAAAGTATACAAGTGAAAAAATATATTTTTATCAAAACTGTGACAAAATTTTCAAAAACGTGGTTTCTTCTAGATCGCTGTACAGGGTGAGTCCGAAGAAACAGAACACCTAAATATCTCCGTTACTTTTCGTTGTATAAAAAAACTTCTTAGAACAAAGTTACACTGTTTGAAGGGCCACATGTAACGGTGCAAGGGAAAAAATTTTCAGTCTTTATTTTAATGAGATTTCAAGGTCATCGATGTTTCTTTTATGGAATGATATATCTTCGTTAACGTAATGTTGTAACTGACAAAATAACGAATTCTTTTTGTTACGTAAAATGTTCAATATTCCTTGAGCTGCTTACATTCAAATGTATCGCAATACACAACATAATAACAGTTTCGGTGTTGACAGGAAGATATTTATGATATCATAAATATACCTTCACCTATGCGTTCGTACAGAATCGTGTTTATCAACTACTAATTACTCTGAAGACCTTCTTGCTATCATATTTCCACTGTTTCTAAGATTTCTAATCTATCAGTTTATCGATGAACGTTTCACAATGCGTTCCTTCACAATGCGAAGGAATATAAGATCGATATGATTTTCATTTATGGTGAAAGTCGACAGTGTTTAAAAGAAGCAGTGCGGTTGTACAAGGACCGATTTCCTAATCGTAATTGTCCATCCGTTTCCGTTTACTTCAATGTGATAAATAAATTCCGTGGAACTGGTAGTGTTAAAAATAAAAAATGTACGAAGGTGAGGACTGTAAGGAATGAATCAAACACAATTAATGTTCTGGCTGCAGTGGCTCATGCTAGTACGAGGCAAATCGCACGAGAAAGTGGCATTAGTCAAAAATGTGTATTGCAAATACTCCATGAACAAAAATTTCAGTCCTTTTACCTATCAATTCTACAAGAAATTCATGGTAGAGACTTTGTAAATCGTGTAAACTTTTGCCAGTGGGGATTGAGAAAATTGATAAACGATAGAGTATTTTTTAATAAAGTATTATTTACCGATGAAGCTTCGTTTACGAATCACGGGCAGGTAAATTTAAAAAACATGCATCATTGGTCATCTGAAAATCCACGGTGGTTACAGACAGTCGACAAACAAAGACCATGGTCCGTCAACGTTTGGTGCGGAATTTTAAACAACCAAATAATTGGGCCTCACTTTATCACAGGAACATTAAATGCAGAAAAATACATTGCATTTTTACGAGAATCGTTACCAATTCTCCTGGAAAATACACCCTTGGACATTCGCGAAGATATGTGGTATCAACATGACGGATGTCCAGCCCATTCTTCCCGTGTCGTAACACAATTCTTGAATAACAAGTTTCCAAATCGTTGGATTGGACGTAACGGACCCGTATTATGGCCAGCTCGCTCACCAGATCTTACACCCCTTGATTTCTATCTATGGGGAAAACTGAAAGACGATGTTTATCATGAACCACCAACCACTGTAGACGACATGAAAGAAAGAATCGTCAGGGCTTGTGCGTCGATTCCCTCAGAAATGAATTACACAGCAGTACGTTCTGTAACTTCACGGCTAAATGAATGTATAGCAGCTCAAGGGACTATTTTTGAACATTTTGCGTAACAGAAATAAAGCAAATGAATCTTACACGTTGAATTTTATTTATTCCGTTTTTCTGGGTTGAAGGTCATTTGTAGGTCATACTGTGTTACATGGATGAATTCGTTATTTTGTCAGCTACAACATTACGTTAACGAAGATATATCATTAGATTTAAAAAAACATCGATGACCTAGAAATCTCATTAAAAAATTGTTTCCCTTACACCGTTACATGTGGCCCTTCAAACAGTGTAACTTTGTCCTAAGAAGTTTTTTTGTACAACCAAAAGTAACGGAGATATTTAGGTGTTCTGTTTCTTCGGACTCACCCTGTATATTAGGCATAAGTACACATTAACCTGAGGGCACCGTCCTGACTCCGTGGAAGTCGAAAGCAATGAAGCCGGGCCCACACGGGGCACACTACATGAAAAAAAGGAAAATAAAGCTCTCTACGTAAAGAAAACAAAAGTCTTCAACACTAGATTTTTAGAAAATATAGTATCTAGACTGGACAAGATACAGTTTTCCCCTCTGGGGCACTGGCCTAGCTCCGTGGAAGTCGAGAACAATGAAGATACGCCCACTCAGGGCACTCTACGTAGAAAAAAGAAGAATCGAGCCCTCTACATACAGAGAACAGTGGTCTTCGGAGTTAGGTTTTTAAGAAATCTATTATAGGATCTAGACTGGATACACATAGACACAGTATCATTCATGAGATACAGCCCTCCAAGTTCTATCGAGGTGAAGAACAAAGAAATCAGGCACAATCCAAACATTCTATATAGAAAATGGAATATCCACTTAAGTACTTATACGAAGCGTGGCCCCAAAGAATAATACAAAGTACAACCTGGAGCAGATGCCAGTACCGATGCTTTTTCTATGCCTGTACTAAATATCATTAAATTTTACATTCTTCACGACCTATTCGGTAGGTATTTAATTTACCAACTTCCTAAAATGGAAAATTACTATTATTACGCACATGCACTTATTTTTACCATTATGTACCGATGTTTGACGCATAGATGCTGTAGGGCCCTAGCACCCTAGTACTGTAAAGAGTCTAACAACCTAGTACAGTAGAGATCCTAACACCCTGGTACTGTAGGGATCCGAGAGATCCTAGGGACTTGGTTCATTCATTTGAGACACCAGTGTTTTGTGTATGTGTATGTTTGTGTGTTCGAAGGGGGTGGGGGACAAATAGGTCGACGATCAATAGTGTGATAAAAAATCGTTAAAAAGTTAGGTGTGTAGGCATATAGGTACCCATTTAGGTGCGGTAGTTCTCTCCGTAGTCGTGCGAAGCTTTCTGTCGAGAAAGCTCCGTCATAGAGTCTGTGTGTGTCACGTGACACGTGACAATAGTTCACGCGCCGCGATCAGGCTTAGAGGCCGCTGCAACCACCGCACTGCATCACCGCGACGGCCAGCGCCACGACGCAGTACGACGACTAACAAGCCTTCGTTTTTCATTTTGCACTTCTCGCCGAACGTGTATTTTCTTTGTTTTGTTTTACTATTTATATATTTAGATAATTCGTATCAAATTCGAACGATCTACGTTTTTACTCGATGGCCAATTTGGTTTTCTGGTGTTTTTATTTTTTCGAAGCTCGCCTCGATTTTTGTTTGTTTGAAAAATGGTACGTTGTCCAAACAAATTTTTGTCGCTATGCTAAAACGGAATTTCGAGAACGTGCGTCGGTATTTGCGTCACGGTTACGTCCGATCAGAGTTTCTCACACGATTATGTTTTTTGTAATTTTGTTTCCTGAAATGAGATCCGGACCGTTTTATTACTTTTTTGTCTAAACCCGCGATTGTCCATCGGAGACCGTTTGACTTTTTTTTTTGCGTCACTTTCATGTTATTCGCAGAGCACTTTCATAGAGCCCGAATCTATGCCCGCAGTTTATACGCAAGTCTGGAATCATATAAATGCACATATTATATGGTAAAGACAATTGTCATCTTTATATCCTTCAAAACGATAGCAGTCTTCCCGCGCACACCGCTTGGCCTCAGGGGCGAAGCATCCTCAACCAATGACGAAGAAACCGCCGCGGGACTCCCCCTTCTTACACCTTTTTTCTCGAATATTTCAAATATCAAACATTTCTCAATTGTTTCTTATAGAAATTCTCTCGCTTTTGCTACAAAATACGATTTCCCTACCATAGCGTCGCGTGTACATCCCTACTATGTTGCGGTGTGCTGATAGCGCCCTTTTGTGGCTCGCATTAGATTTCGATTTTACCCACAATTTACATCTTGTTCTCGGATTCTTGCTATAGTAACTTTCTCAATTCTGTTACGAAATAGATTTTTATCTCGTTAATGTCGCGTTTCCTTTCTTCTAGCCCTCACGTTGAGCACTTCTTTACGTTAAATTCCTATTTTACCGATTTTTAATTCCTGTATTATGGACTTCAGGTAAATCTCTTTTCATATTTCTGCTTTATCAATTAATACTGAGTAATTTAAATGTAGCTTCCAGGAATATTTTTTTCTGATTTAGCAACCAATGGGATAAGGATTAAATCGCGTGGACGTGGGTGAAAAGAATTTTAATTTACGTTAAAAATGAGAAAGTATAAAAATGTGTGACTAGTTCAATAAAATTATATGCGCAATTTAACAAAATTATATGACCCATTTAATAAAATTGTACGAATAGTTCAACAAAACTGAATGAACAATTCAACAAAATTGTATGAACAATTTAATGGAATTGTGTGAGTCATTTAATGGAATTGTATGAGCAATTTACTAATATTGTATGAATAATTTAACAAAGATTCGGCCGCCATTTTGTTTAGTAGCATCACGATGTCCAATGATTTGAGATATTTGAGATAAACAGCAGAAAATAACGAAAAAAAGGAGGTGTGGAGGTAATGTGGTTACTACATAAAAATAGGGATTTCTGGGGACACGTGGAAAAGTTTAATTTTACAGGCCTAGTAGAAGCTTGAATAGAAAACAAATGCTGGGGAATGTAAGAAAAACGTATTACAGTAAAATCTTGATCTAAGTCGCACGGTGGTATGCGATCTTCGTCAGATCGTTTACCCCCTCCACTGGAGGGCATACCCCGTGAGGGGCTCAGAAGCTCGAGCTGCCTCAATCGCTGAGTTTGTCGGTGTGAACCATCACTAATCCAATTACAAAACTTCTTTATTTTTCATTATTTTTCTAAGGGACTTTCACCAACTTATTTGTGGCATTTTTCTGCTTAAACTGACACTAAACACGACATAATTTGAACTGTATTTAGTGGTTTAATTGACGGTATGTACAATGACTTTTGGACGTAGAAGAGATCAATGTCCGAGCACGGACTCGAGAATCGGACTTAGATCAAGACTTTACTGTGATGGAGTTGCTAGCCAGCTAAACGCATCGCAAAGAAAGGAAGAACAAAGAAGGGCATAATTGCAGCGGTTGAGACTGAATGGACAATAATCAAACTAGGGAAATAGAAGAGGAATGTCTGGTCCAAATTAAGATAAATATAAAAAGAACTGTGTGCAATATTTTGGCAGCATATTGTACAGCGGGTAGATAGAATTACAGCGGGATGTAGAGTCTATAAACAATCCCTGCATCGTCGAATGTCATATTCTAATTTATGAATGCCTCTTCGGTATTGCTTTGGATAGGTGGCGCGTAAAGTGGGAGTACAGCTAATTGGAGACGATTCGTGCAAGAATGAACGAAAACTTGTTTGCTAAACTATTTACGGTTATTTCAAAACCAACTACTTTAAATTATTTTATCTATTAATTATTTTAGAATGATTTACGATTGTGGACCCGCATGGACAGGATGCATAGAATGATAGCTGAAAGAGACATGAACGTATGAATAGGAGCAACTGATGCAAAGGAAGACCAGAGATAAAGTGCTAAATATGGATATTGTTGATTGAAAGGAAAAGGATGACATATTTTAAATGGCAACATTGTACGGGATAAGGAAGGTAGCTTACATGTATACATCGGTACACAAAGACTGTAAAATGATAATGGATGAGATGGCAGATTTGGATCACTTCCAGTTGAAAGTAATAGTAGGTAGGAGAAAAAGAGAGGAAGAAGGAAAGTACAAGTAGAAAATGAAAATATTCACTTACGGAGTAAGGATAATATAGAGGAGTACAGGTAAATGATGGAAGATATGCAATCTGTATGAAGTGGAGTAGAAGAAAGATGGAAGGAGTTAAGAAAGACAATTGAACAGAATCTCGTAAAAAAGCAAGTCAAGTGGAGGGAAAAAAAGAGTCGATAAGATAAATGGTGAAATAAGGACTGTGGGAAGCAAAAGGTAACAGCAAGGTGGGCATATAGATGGGAAAAGGGAGAAATAGGGAGAAATCAGTATCTTAAAAAGAAGAAGGTCTTAATGGAAAGGAAGAAGAAAGAGAAGAGAGGAGGAATGTTGGATGAAATAAAGACAGTAAAGGCAGAGAACCAAATATGAATATTCATAAATACAGAACAGGGGAGACGTAAAGAGATAGGGCTATAAATTGGCATGGAGCAGTGAGAACAATATTTAAAGAGATAAAACACTGAATTAATTTGCAAACTTAATAAACGTTTTTGCATAATTTTGAGGCTAAAAATTATGAATAGTACATTAATTGCATTAATAACAGCTACTGTTTCTGCAATATAGTCATATGCACCCACGTCGTCTTTGGCAATAAAAAAGGAAACAAAAAAATTGAAATAAACTTTATATGGGTTTCTGAATGCTTAAAATATATTAACAAAAAAATAAAAGATATCAAAATAATAAAATATGAAAAAACATATAATAAAATAAAAAATAAAATGACAAAAAGGAAAAAGCAGTTAAACATTTTTTTTCCACTTTTTCTAACGGTTGCCATACTTATTACCGTCGGTTTGTCGAAAATTCGCGAAAACAAACCAGTTAAATTTACTAAATGCCCTCGTTTTCCAGAACGGTAATTAACCTTACCAACTAATTACTTCGACGTGAAATTTCCCAGCCGATTACACACTTGACGATCAAGCAGATAATCGAGCAACAGGTGTTCCGCGGATCGATACGCGTCTAATTAGCAATTAGCAATTAACTGGCTGAACATGGGGTTTCTCTGAACGGTGCGTTTAAAGGAAACCGAACTCGTAATTACAATTGTTATCCCGTCAAAAATGAATTCTTATGTAACAAGACGCCGCGCGCCGTGTCGGAGAAGACAAAATGGCACACAAGTTGTATCAAAAAAATCGATCGGAAGAGCAGAAATTGTTTCGAAAATTAGTTGGAAGTGGATAACTTGATTTCAAAATTGGTTTGAAGTGGACACATTGTTTCGGAAAAGACGATTAAAAGGTGCAGCAAGGGGGAATTCCATTTTCTGCGTAAATTCCATCGAGTTTTCTCGGCTTCACGACGTTGCCGCTAAATCGACGATCGAGAGAATCGCTTGTTTGTACAGAAAATCGATAGTCTTAGATGCATGGTTCATCTATATTGTATCCTCTCATGTCAGTTTGCTTTTCTGTAGCTATGCCACCATCGCCAGAGAGTAGCAGATACCCTGTTTTAAGTATATTTAACTTTCATTCCTCATTTGAAAAAGCAAAGGACTAATTACTTTAAATATATTTGAATTTTATTTTTTATTGGATCATATTCAACAATACGTGCTTTAAGTGTATTCGATTTTTAATTCGTATTTGAAAATGTAAAAATACTGTCTCTATTTCAAATATATTCGATTCTTCCTTCCGATTTGAAAGGAATTTTGAAAGCATTTGACACGAGACCGCTTACGATTTTTCGAAGAGCCGCACCAGCTTGCATTCAGAATGGCGGATATTGATCATTGCTAGATATCTCTTACCATGTTAGATTGACATAAAAAAATTAAATTATATTGTGATGCTGGTTAATGAAAAGAAAAATTTCTAAGAATCGTATAATTATTACTAGATTTTTGTTAAAATCTGCCACTTCGTGTGCAAGAGAATGTAATGTTTATTTACTTTGGTTTTGTAACATCCAATTTTTTGCTGTCTTGGTATTCCGAAAGCAATTCATTATAGCTAACGGTTGGACTGTCATAGTATATTACACTCATATTTGCCATAGTCAGCATCTCCGATGCTGTCATGTGAGAAATGTTTGTAAAATGCGCGACAGTAAGCGAAACGGAAGCCGACTGTAGATTAAAATGGATTGCGAGGTTTGCGCAACGAAGTGATCGCTAAAGCCATTCTAGCTTCCGAGGAATTTTGTGAAATATAGTTGCGGTTGGTCGAATAATTTCGAACTATAATTTAAATCGACGTGAGTACGTTCATTTATTTAGATAATGTAGTGTGAAGCTACGAAGTCACGCCCACTTTTCAAATTTTATATAAAAACTAAGATAAAGTAAATAAATAGTCATATTTAAAGACTATGACAATATTAAAAAGAAGGCGGCCCACGCCCATGTAGAAAAAGAAAAAGGAAGATAAAATAATAAGCGGGAAATTATATTGTGCACTGTTAAATTAAAACTTAGGCACAGATTGCCACACTGGGCACTACTACAGCTCCATTGCGAGTTAAAAAAATGCGCCTATTTGGAGTACTTAGCGTGTTAACTGTTTTGCTTCATTTTAAGAACGTGCTTTTGTGTACTTAATTACTTTTAAGCCAGAATTATTTTTGTTCTTTTTTCATACTACACCGCGCACTCTCTTAAATTTTATTTAATAGAAAATGTATCTCAATACTCGACATAAACAGATAACAGGTTAATACAGGAAAATCAAAATTTTGAATTCATAGTGAGATCTATAGGAAATATAATCTCTAAAGTGAACAAGGAGACAGATATTATGTAGCACTGGCACGGCTCCGTAGATGTCGAGAGCATCGAAACCACGCCCGCTTAGGACAAGAACAAGGAGGCCACGCCCCTTTGCATGCATAGAAGAAGTAACGAAAGTATGCCTACTCAGCGCGATCTACACAGATTAAGATACAGAATCTAGACTAAACATGGCAATAGGTTCCCTCATTGGACACTGTCTTAACTCTGTCGAGGTGGAGAACAATGAAACTATGTCCACTTAGAGCACTCTGTGGAGAAGAATACAAATAGTCGATACTGAAGTTGTAAGATTACCAGTTTCTTTTTTTTTTTCTAACGTTATTTGTTCTGTAGCCTTGCTCCAGGGGGCAATCTGGGGTTCTCTGAGGAGCAAAGAGTGCTCTAGTATCATGCCTGCTCCAAATTATTAATTATTATCGCGTTATTTAATAGATATTTATTAGATCGTGGATTTTATGCAAATCACCATTTTTCATGAACCATTTTATAAAAGTAACAAAAAATTAATTGAACAAAATAAAGTGTAAATATGTTGTTAGTAACTATCTCAAGTACATAAAGATCCATGTCTATTCTTAAAACTGGTGTTTTATAATGCAATCCTTCATTTAGTGGGCGTGACATGATTAAAAATGGGCGGAGCAAACAGGGTCTGAAACTATACAGTCTGAGTGTGTATAAATACGGTGAACAAAATGGAAGCACAAACTAGCAATTGAATCGTCACGATTCAACGGTCAACCGTCAAGCATCTTTGGTGGCAGCTACGCTACGAATTCTACGTCAGCGGTCAGGCGGTATGCGTGATTGATTGTATTAGTAGTGATTATGTATAATATAATAATCAAAAAAAATATATATATATATGTATGTAATAAAATAGATAACAGAGCATATAAAATGAGAGAATACACATATATACGATGGAATGCACAATATATGATCCTCGGGTTGTCACTCACGTTTGCTTGAGCACGGAGCATTTGAGATTTGGCAAGAAAGCAATGGTGATGATTGGTCGTGGTAGCAGATTGTGAATTGCTCAACTATCGTTGAACTGTTCGTTCGCGTCGCTTTCGTTAAACCATGTGTCGCACTTACTTGACAAGAACCATGTCTGAAAGTTCTGTTTTCACACCGTGCTTCTTTGGGTCGTATTCCGCTATCATCGGGCGCATTGGTGTTCTCTGTAACAAAGGAAATATACATTATTATAACTCCGATTTTGATCAATGCTTGCTGCAATATAGTTCACATGAAACTGTATTATATATATTTTTCCCATTTACAGTAATGTTTTGATTTACGCGAAACAGGTGTGCACGACATTTGTGAATATATGCATGCTACTGCGATGTGTATTCCCCCCTTAATTATTTTTTTATGACAGCTTTTCCAACATATTTGTGACACTTTTTCTGTTTAACACTTTGAGTGCTAATCCAGCAACTCCAAAAGTTTCATGAGATCGGAGTGATTTGTTTAATGAAATGAAAATTGAAAAGATTAAATATATGACACTGAGTAGTCTTCCAAACATCTTCCATTTGCATGGATATTAATCAAATTTGGGTCAATGAATGTATTAATGTAAAAATTTCTTTTGAAATTTGAATAAATAATTCCGTCACCCATATATGGAACGACATGGCGCCAACGTGTTAAAATGATACCAAACATGATAGAGTATTGAGCAGATTCACTTGTTCGATTGATAGATCAGCTAGAATCTCGATTATCCGAATCGATATCCAAATTCTCCCTTAAACATCTCAATCTAATGCGATCCATACAAGCACGATTTATTCCACAAATCAATAAAGATTTAGTCTAACACTGTAACGGATAAGAGAAGTTCTACTATATCGTGAATTAAACAAGTAAATATGATACCAATTGCACTGTGTTTAGTGTCGTTTCAATCAGAAAAGTGTTACGCATATGTTGGCAACATATTAGAGTTAGTATTGTTTCACCGATGCGCTGGTGTCTATGTTTTGTTTTACTCGCTATCCCTTTCCACGTTTGACGCTAATGGCAAGAGATCAAGGAACCGCGTCTGTACACATACATATAAATGACATTTCGGTTCCGGATTTCTCACATATATCGAAACATTACTGCATTTCATTCACGTTGAAGGGAACAAAACAACCGTGGAGGTTGAAGGATACGAAGTGTGTTTCATTAAATATTTTGGACAGCACTTTAAACATAGAAAAATGGTGTATTTTTGAAGTAAATTGAAAATTTTTGTAAATAAAATTATTATGATAACTGAATCCAATGTGACTAAGTTAAAACGTAAACCAGATACTTAATTCCATTATCTATTGGGTTTTATTAATAACTGTGCAAAGTATGTAACAGGACAATTTCATTCTGTAATTACACTATCTCGAGATTTTTAAACATTGTTTGAGCACGTTCAAGTTTATAAAATACTATAAAAAGTTCATCATAGCATTCCGGAGAGTCTAAAAAAACTAAAAAATATGACTTTTCTTTCCAAATTAAATTTCTTTAAAATTACAAATGATACAAATAAACGATTTTCACATTTAAATTCGATGAATCAAAAAGTATACAGTCGCCTCTTAGTTATCATATAGCAGGAGAGATGAAAATGTTATTATTAAATCTGAAAACTTACAATCAGTTTCATTTTAATTTTAGTTACATTTAGAAATAAAAGATTGTATTCTTACTGCAGTACAGTATAATTGCGATTTATTTCGTAAAAGGGTATAAACCGTGCACGCTGCATTGTATCATGTGTCAAACGAGTGCACACTGCATATCGTATATTTACTGGCGCCTGTGCCCGGCTTATACGTCGTGGTCTGCTTTTACAACCTGTTCGACCTGTCAATGGTGGTCTTTCGCAATTCTTACGCGATCGGAGCCAATTTTTCTTACTCAAATGTTGTCGGTTGTCGAATCGCACAGTAACGCGCCGACCTATGCTCGATTTGTAAATCTGATAGAGACACGTTTCGAAACCGCCAACTATTCTCACGTTTCTGCGACACAATTATTTATCATTCACGAGGAAACATATTCAAGTTAAACGAAATCATTTTGATAAAACTGTGTTATAATATACTTTGCATAAAACTGATGGAATATATTTTTTTCGTTTACTTCGTCCATGTTAAAGGTGTGAACACAGCCCCCAAAGTGTGGGTATGCAAAGTATCTTGTTACTTATTTTGAATATCTTGGTAACTAGAGGGAGTAGAAAAAATCTTTTGTCAGATTATATAATTATGAATGGATAATTTAATCGCATACAGGAGAATTTCAGAAAAATTCAATTGTTTGAATAATATTGTCAAAAATTTAAATTTGCATAAAGTTTGCATTACATGTGTCAATTTTTTAAAAGTGACACCTTTCATCTATACTACAGCATAAATCAATTCTATTGTGGCACATTAGAATAACAGAAGTAATTATAAATACCTTAAACTAAAATAATATTTATAATAAAATTGTAATGTAATAAAATAATATTGAACTAAATATTTTTCAACGTCTTGGCAAGTGTGCATATGGCAACGTTTTGTTCCATTTATTTATTCGATTTCAAAATAACAGTAAGTTCATAAAATGAAAGTTGATGTTCGTATAAATGAGTTTCTGCTCGTGCGAACATACGTTATGTCAGAATGTTATCTTGTGTTTTGTCGTTTGACTGCGCAGTAAATACGAGTTCAAACGGCGTGTCACAATGGAAATATTTAAATTTATTTTTTAATTTCGCACGAACTACTCTTGATAACGGTATGAGAGTTTACTAACTAACTTGCTCAGTTTTGTGTATGCTCTGGAATCCGTTATTGCGCACAAAATTTTCAGCGTGGCAAGAATATCCATATAGTGATTTTATTTTAAACTAAATCATAATTTATATTACCAACAAATTTCATTGTTACATAGGGGAAATATCATTGTTAGTAATATTGATATGGTTGCTTGTTTAGTTCTCGTAATATGAAGCATCTCTTTATTGGGTGTGAATAACAGCATTCAGTGTCAATTGAACCGTAAATGGTAAGCAGTCTTTTCAATTTTGTAAGCAGAATGCGCAACTATTATTTTTATATATGTATACAGTTCCAAATTGTGTACACGACAAAAATCAAAACGATTTGTATGAACATACCACGCGTGATTCTTAATTACATTCTTTTTATTCAATCTACTGTACTTTCTGGTATGTGCACATTTTCGGGAAATGTGTCCAAAGGATTGTTCAGTATTGGACAAACTAAACATGAATATATATATATATATATATATATATATATATATATATATATTCATGTTTTTGAATATTCTAACTTTCATTTGATTAATAAAAGCATATTATTTATTTTAAAATATTATTACTCAAAAAAGAATTTCATTTAGCTGTGCTTTTGACATTTATTACATTTTATTCATTTAAAAATATATTATTTACTTTGAGATACTATCCAAAAAGCTTCATTACGTTTTGTAGCTTTGAACATTTATACCAGTTTTTTTTATTTGTTTAAGGAAAGTACAATGTATAAATCTTCAATTCAGCAAATCATCAAGATGTCACCTACAAAAACATGAATGATATTTCACAAACAAACAACATCGAACATCAACGGCACCTGTCTATTTACCACAATGTGAGGCCGGTCATTGTCAACATTCGACAGGGAGCTCATCTCCACATCGTGCACACTGTCGGTGTTCCCCATGTTCACTATCCCCGTTCACACTCTCCACATCCCACTAAATCACTTTCCAAAATTCTTCCTCTCCCTTCGAAAAAGTCCTTTATCAGTCCAAGCCGTCAAGTGTTTTATTTATCTCCGATCGGTGCCAGTTGGTATTGTTCCGTTCGGCCCAGTTCGCTGCCAGCAGCGATGATACTTGCCCGATATAACGAGGGAATCACTTGAACAGGGTAGCGAGCACGTGTGTCGGATTCAAAACACGGGAGAACGCGTCACCGGTCACTGCTGGGCTCTATCCGATCCAGACAGTGTTTTTGGACCAGCTGACAGCGACGCATTGACATCACGCATCGATCATTTTGTCAACGCTATTACGAGATGGTTGACAAAGTCAAAAATTCGTCTTCGTTCGGTGGTTATAGGATTTTAGGGAGCCAGAGACTGCCCACTGGGATTTAAGGACCGCCTGCTAGGTTCTTCCCGCCGCGTCGCGCCAGTTGCAGCGCTGCCTACCGGCGTGTAGGGTCCGCCCACTAGTGCCTAGGGCCAGCCACCGGCGAATGGAGCCGCCCACTGCAGCCCTAGAGAGCAAACGCTTTCACTCGACGCCGTAACCCGCGCTAAAGCCGGAGTACCGTGATAGTTCCCACGTCTCGCAAACCACCGGCTCGGCTCCGCTAGCTGAACTATGGGCCTGCTCGGTTTCACTAGCGGCTCTATCTACGGCGCCGAGAGCTGCGGCGCAGAAAATCGCGGAGCGCTGCCAAATCTTTCGGCAACGTCCCGAGGACGGATTCTTTATATACCGACACGGCTACGAAAATAGGAAGAGCAAATAGACGCGGGCGGCTCTCACGTGAATCGTGTGAGCCGTGCTGCTGTTGTGCCGACTAGCCGACCGCTAACCAGACTTAATCAAACCCCTCGGCGACGCGCGGCAGATGGACGCGCGTCACCTTGCGCGGAGATTGCACACCGTGTTAGAGGATGATAATTGACGTGCGTACGTATTTTCCGAAGAAAATCATATCGCGTGCTCTTCGTGACTTCTTTTTTTAGATTTGTCGGTTGGATTTGTGACTGCGGGAGTTGCTAAAGACGGTAGCATTGTGTTTGTGTTGTGAGACATCTTTGAGAGCTGGAAGCGACAGGGTGGAATATTATATTGATTGTAGAAGAGATCTGAGTTGGTTTTTGACGTGTAGAATTGGAGTTTGAAGTTTAAACGAGTTCCGGGTGATTTTGGTGAGGCTTCGTTTTGATAGGAGAGATTCTGGGTTGAATCTTTCTAATGTAGTATACCAATCTAGTTTTCTATTTGTTCACCTCTGCAGAGCAAGAGCTAGAGTCTGTCACAATTGAAACCACAATGTCATGTCTACCAAATTCAATTTTTTTAGGAAAACTGATACAAAGTTTCAAGAGATATAGCATCTTTTGATGCTGATTTTCAAGGGATACTAAATCATGTCCTTTCGGAACTCTCTGTACACGAAGGGCAATAAAACCACGCTCATTTAGACATCTTTACAAACCACAACCTTTTGAAGCCTTCCTTATAATAGTTTGCATCGAAACAACGACGCAATGAAACAACGTCCACTGAAGGAGATTTGTACAGGCAGAACAAGAAAGCTACCCTTCTTTGAAGACTATGACAAGATTAACAGAACCCCCTACTTTCTGATTATTTCAAATTGGACAGTCTTCTATTAGAACATTTCTTGGGGGCGTGATTTCGTTGCGCTCACGATCCTCAATGGAATATATATAGTTAAAGTTTGGATTGTTCCTATCTTCTCCTGGAGTGTTCCAAATTATGTATGAATGTAAAGGCGTTGATTCAAATTCGGCCAAAATTACCCAAGACCAATTTTCCTGAAACTGCATATTGGTAGCCCGTTGAATCTAACACTGATTCCGTGCAAAACTTTTTCCCAGGACTTCACGGTTACGGGGGAGGGGGAGGGGGGTCAAAGTACGTATTTTGCGAAATCTATTATGTGCCGCAACTTTTAATAAAAATACGATATCGACACGGCACTGATACCAAAAATCATAAAAAATGCATGCTTTCCAACGGTGTATAAGTTTATGAAATTTATTTATTGCTAACATATTTTTTTCCTGTTTTTCGTGTTTTTCAAGGTGTAAAAAATTCAGAAAAATTGCAATTCCTAAAAAAAGTATCGCCTGATTTTAACCAAAAACGCTGCATTAATAGTACATTTCATGCCCTTTCGAATGGTGTTAGTCATACCTTGGGGAAATTATTCGTTTTTGAGTTATAAAGTAAAATGTGAGTAGAAGTTGAGGTGCGCTGTCAACTACTCGACCTACATATATATTCGTTTCAAACGTGGAAAAAACGCTTCCTACGATTCTATATACACTGTACATAACACAGCTATGCTATTGTTATCAATTTTACTGTTTTGAAACGGTGAAACACATTGGTTATATTTTACAATAATTAGACCAAAATGCAGATATTGCTTATTTTATTTTATATCTTATTCGTGATTTATATTCACGACAGTATTTAATAATCTGAAAGATTATTAAGATTTTCTTTTAAGATTTGCCGAAGCGTAACTATTCACTCTCTCATCGATACGCAGAATCAAAGGACTAAAAGAAACAAACATTTTCTTGTGTCGCAGCCGTCTAGAATTTCGAGTGAGAAATCATGTATTGACGAGATGTGTTTATTTTTTCACGTCCCCGCTTTGAGATTACTGCTGTCGTGGTAGACATTTATGCATTTCTTTTAACTAGACCAAAGTCAAATCATCAGTTTCATTTTCGTTGTCGTGTCGTGAAGGTCCATTGTCTGTAAGAGAATTTTGTATGTGCATAACATTTCCTTAGAATATTGGATTATTTTAATGTTCTTTTATTAATAGCGGTGTAGTGTATAAGTTACATAGTGTAGTGCATATTCTAAATAATAGTATTTCTGACAGTATAAGTGACTAATAGTAAGCGTGATTAGTGCAATAACTGAAATAAATAAAAATTAGTTCTAACAACTGCGACAAAAGGGGCATTTCTCTTTTTAAAAAACCCGAAGAAAGAGAATAAAATTAAATCAAATCAAGTGTTTTGTAAAAAATGTTTTTTAGAATCTTCATTTTCAAATATTGATGACCAAGAAGCTGGAACAAGATTTCAAGGTGTAATATCACCTTCAGTACCAGTAGAGAGGGGGAGGGACAATGAATCTTCCGCTACTTTACCAATAAAAGCAGCTCCTAAGTGTCATTCGAAGTGCATCTTTGGTTGTAGAGGTGTTGAAGAAAAAATCTTTCCTTTATTAATAAAAAATTAAGGACAGAAATATTGATAAATTATCGTATTATAATCCACAAAAGATCAGTATGTTGCAAAAGCCATATCACAAACGACAATATAGATCGATCTTCGACTCTTGCATTGCAGGACAATTTACAAAAAGAAACAACGCTATCAATAAATGAAATTGTAAATATTATTGATCAATTACGGAACTTCAACGAAAATAAACCACATGAATATAATTTTTTTGATAAATTACACAACAGCGAATTAAAAACCTGGTCCGGCTTAGAAAAAAGCGAACGACAAAACTTAACTGAATACTGTTTCAATAGAAGCGAGTGCACTATCTCAATATACAAGGTGGCAATTTATTTAATGCATTTATATCGTGGTTCGTCTCAAAGAGACATTGCAGCTATGATAAATATGTCACAACCTACGGTATGTAGAATAATTTCAGAACTGCGAAATATTAATAAAATAAATAACAAGAGAAATAATAAGAGAGAAAATAAAACAAGAGACGTCAAATATAGGTCGTCATTTAAACAACATTCAGGAAAATGAAGATAATATAATTACCATTTGGGATGGAACATATGTATATTTAAATAAAAGTACGAACTATCGCTTCCAAAGAGTAACATATAGTGGACAGAAGAAAACCCCCTGGTTTAACCAATTTTTTAAAACTGGTGATATTTTTATACTAGACAGGGGATTTTTCTACATTAAACAAAAATTACTAAACAATAATTATAGAGTTCTTATACCCGCACATTTAAAAAAGGGAACTAAACAATTAAACACGCTTGAAGCGAATGAAAGTAGATTATGCACAAAGCAAAGGTGGGTCGTTGAATGCGTCAATAGTTTATTAAAACGATTTGAATACTTCAAAAATCAAGTAAACTCAATGTATGTGCCAAAATTATTTGAAGATTTTAAAATCGCAGCTGCCATACATAACGCATATTACAGACGCATTTATAGCGACAACGATGATACAGAAATAGCATCGACAATATTAAATAACTTAAACCGTCCCAATATAATACAAGAAATAGTTGAAACAGAAGGCCCCGTTAAGAAAATGACAAACTTTGAACCTTTATCCGAACATCACCACGACGATTTTCCAGCTTGGGCACTTCAAAATTTTATAAAATTTACCGTCACATATCAGCTAAGCCTTGCTCGGTCATACATTGCCGATAATTTGTTTGCAGGGAAATATGAGTTCCTTGTAACCAAGGAAATTACTTACCGGATTTACTTAAATATAATATAGATATTCATTCACCGCTACTCATAATAGCCAAGTTACAGTCAAGACATATTTCAAAACAAGTATAGTCCATTTTCATTTTAATTGATACGACACAACCACCACCGGAAACTATAATTACCCATTATTGCCAATGCCGGAATGGAGCAAGAACTGTTGGTTGCCGTGCACCTGTCCTAGCCAATATTTGGTACCTAGGATTCGGAAAATACATGGATCAAGCACTACCACCAGCCGAATTTTTAGCTCAACATTTTCCCTATCGGAAACCAGTCGCTGAAGATACAGATGTAGACGAGTACGATGAATAGGGTGAGCAATATCTGCATTTTGATATAATTATTGTAAAATATAACCAATGTGTTTTACTGTTTCAAAACAGTAAAATTGATAACAATAGCATAGCTGTGTTATGTACTGTGTATATAGAATCGTAGGAAGCGTTTTTTTCCACGTTTGAAACTAATATATGTATATGTAGGTCGAGTAGTTGACAGCGCACCTCAACTTCTACTCACATTTTACTTTATAACTCAAAAACGAATAATTTCCCCAAGGTATGACTAACACCACTCGAAAGGGCATGAAATGTACTATTAATGCAGCGTTTTTTATTCAAATCAGGCGATACTTTTTTTAGAAAATGCAATTTTTCTGAATTTTTTACACCTTGAAAAACATGAAAAAATTATATTAACAATCAATAAATTACATGAACTTATACACCGTTGGAGAGCTTGAATTTTTATGATTTTTTGGTATCAGTGCCGTGTCGATATCGTATTTTTATTAAAAGTTTTCGCAAAATACGTACTTTGTTAGTTTACAGTGTTAGACCCGAAGGGCTACCAATATACAAAGTTTCAGGAAAATTGGTCTTGGGTAATTTTGGCCGATTTTGAATCAACGCCTTCCCCTGTGAGGCACGCGGGTGTAACAAATCCACGCCCCTTCGGAGTTCTCTGCTGCGGGTGGCTACAAAACCACGCCCATCCAACACAGTCTAAAAAGAGTAACCTTCAGAAGTGTGGCCCCAGTGAAAAACTGTACGAAATTTTTAATTATAATATGTACAGTTGTTTACACTCAGTATATACATATCGCCGTGGGAAAATTCTTCTCACAAATTTGACTTGAGCCTCAGTTTTGAAGTTTGGCTCGACATGAGAGGACACAGGTTGCAGGCGGAAGCGGTGCCAAGCATAGTTATCGTGCATTATGACAACAAGGCTGATGTACGGTTCGCGAGTGTAGAATGCCTTTCACGATTCGTTCAGAACGAATTCAATTGGCAAGAGCATGTAGCAGTATTTTGACGCGATTTTTGTCCGGTGTCGTGTCCGAGTCTAATGCTCTATTTTGAGTGGGACACCGTATAGACGGGTCTAAAAATATTGTCCGTTCAGTAAAAGCGCCTCCTTTGATCACTACTTTGCTTAATATTATAAATAAACATACCCTTCCTCGAATTTCGTCCGAATATAGATTTTCCAATAGATAGGAAAAAACAGAAATAATTATGTTATATTGTTGAAAATTGAAATTAACAGAAACTGAGTATACGGAAAAGTAAGGCAACCATTAACTATTTCTTTTCAGGTAGAAAACTATTTTCCACCGAAAAATCGTTTTCTACATGTTTAACTATTGACTATGAACTATAAATCTGAATTTTTGTATTGTTAAAAATGAATAAAATTACAAATACGACAATCAAATCCGCGGAGCTAATTAAGAACTTCTAAAACTGAGCTAGTATTAATTGTATAAGAATATCTCATCTTCGAAAATACAAACTGCATGATATTTTTAAGATTTTGAAGATTTAAAAACGTTCTTTAGGCTTTGCAATTTTAATGTTAAAAATTAATTATAGCTGTAGGAACATTAATTATATTTACAAGCTTATGCTTTCAAAACTATCAGATCTGTAATATTAATTGAATCTTCCAGCAAAAGCAGACAATATTGTTGCATTTATCATAGTAAATTCTATGTGCACGAGATTAAATTAGAAACATTTTATAATCTGTTACTAGACGGCGGGTGTTTATGCAAATATGCAGCTGCAATAACTTGTTCGGTCCATTAAGAATTTGAGCACCGAATAAAAATCTCTAAATCTGAATGAAAATTTGATGTTGCCTGCCATAAATTTTGCAGGTTACTTGTATCTCATATCAGAACGTGTTATGATTATTTCAGAATACCTGCTCCGGTTCGCGGTTTCCGTTAAAAGGAAAAGAAACCACAGAAACAATTGGAAAATCGGAAAACCTGGCGGACTTTTCAAATAGTTCAAACTGAAACGAAAGAAAAAAGAATAAAAATATTTGACCGAAAACAATTAAAAAAGAATTATTTTAAGATTCTATAAACTTGCCGAAGTAAATATGCCGATTGTGTGAAAAAAATAATACACCTGTATATGCTACTTTTATTTGCTTATAGTAAATTTCTTTTACCATTTTTGATTGCGATTTTCTTCTAATTTTAAAGTCAAGAAAACGAAAAAGAAAAGGGAAAATATTATTATGAGAAAGAATTATTATGAGTTTTTAAATTTCGAGAAAGACACATTTTTCCTTTTTGGTAAAAGTGTCACTGACAGCCATAATAATATTTCATTTGCCTGTGATATAGCTTATCGCACTTTTTGGTTTGGTTTCGTTTCAATTTTAAAAAGATGTAGAAACGAATTGGATTTTTGAGTGTGCAGAGAGAAATGTTTGCGTTTTGACACAAGTATACTGAACGACAACTACGTACCATTTCATTTGCATGTCGTAAATCTTTTTCGGTTTCATTCTAATTTCCATTTTCAATCAAGAGAAATTAGAAAATGAGAGTATACATTCAGTTTAAGCAGAAATTGTATGCAGGTTTTAGTGGTTCGACTATATTGAACATCGATTGCGCTGCGAAAGCCTATAGAATTATTTTCATCGAAAGTCGAGAATGCCGCATTTCAAAGGTATTCGAAGAAGCTTCGTGCCGATGCGGCACGGAAATAGAATTTCCATCGTGGCTACAGCATACGTCGAGTCTGTTCGGCTGGACCCACAAACTCCTAGTAGCCACAATTTGTTTTACAGAATCATGCAGTGCCATTAGAAAGTTCCATAAAAAATGTCAAATTTCGACTTAAAAACACGCTTCCAGACAATTGTTCGTTTTGAACACAGGCACCTTGACGTCTTTCAGATCATTTTATGGCGAATTGAAAAATGATTTTGTTCGCATGTAATTTTGAAGTTTAAAACTATAGTTTAACCATTCTTCGCAGATGAAAATGAGAAATATGAAAGTTTTATGAAAGTTAAAGTTAACTTTTTGTTTCAAACAATGGAACTTAAGATTTCTAGAATACTTCATTTGATGAAAAAACAACTTTAAAAAATTAAATTATGTTGTATACGTTCGATTGATTAATGTGTGAGCTTTAACTCCACATTTCTTGCCTCCTAGAAGTTAGCCCCCCACATCAACGGTTGTGCTGAGTTGTGCTAGATTTGTGCTACATTGTTCTCGAATATTATAACAATAATATAAACAATAAGACTAAAAATTGAAAAAAAAACGAAAAGTGGGGGGCTACTGAAAAAATTGTTTTTCTCAATTTTTAGTCTTATTGTTTATATTATTGTTATAATATTCGAGAAAAATGTAGCACAAACTTAGCACAACTCAGCACAACTGTTAAAATTATTTATTTCAACAATTGGAGGGCTAACTTCTAGGAGGCACATTTTTTTCGAGTATCAAAAACGTGAAAAATGTTTAATGTAGTTGGCATTAAAATCAACGCTCAGGTTCGGATACAGTCGTCTCGATGATTTTCAGATTGTTTTCTGACGATACGTAAGAACATTTCGAAACAATGTTGATATACAATTTGTTACTTAATGATCTAGCTTCTGTTTAACAATTCCTGCATGTAACATTCCACTAACATTTTAAGGTAAACATACTTAAAGTCAAAACTTGAATTTTTCGCAAAAATCTCAACGTCATTTCCAAATTTCCAGGCCAAAATTCAAAAGTCAAACATCCTGTTAATTATACGTTCACGTATGTATTTAGAATTAATATTACAATTTTAGTATTAATAATATGTCAAAGATAACAACTTAAACAAAAATGTTTCTATATTTTCCACATTGCCTACCATTTATACTTATTTAATACCTTTCCCCAAAATATAAAAAATTAATTTGGCAACAAGATTCTAGTTCTGACAATTGAGAGATAATTACAGATTATACCAATCATTTAACTCGCATTAATTACTAACAAATATTTCTCACTAATAATTCCGTAACACTACCGGACATTACACGCAGCTGACACATAGTGTTTTACAATTACGACAAGATTGTATTTGAGCAGACTTCGTACGATTTTTATTGTAATATGAAAACATTTTTATAATCCCAATAATTATTAAAGAAAAATCTAGAAACAGACCCTTTCGATTGATCTGTAGTGTTGTCATTACTAGTCTGCGGATTTTGTGGATATATTACAAAAATGAGTAGGTGAAACTCGAAATAGAAGAAACATCAGACGAAATTAATACTACTAGTACATTGTTTACAACTTATTACAACTATTAAGAGAAAAAATCAATTTTTCTGGAACTTCCTTTCTTGTAATTGATACAGACAATGAAGATCCACAGACTAGTCATTCAAATTTCTGTACGCAGAAATTCAATTCTCTCCCAGACCTAGGAAACAATTACGGAAAACTGTTTATACAAAATCTATTTCGGTAAATCGGCTTATGCAATCGATAGTTTGAAGAAACGTGCGTAGCCTGATAATTGTCTAACACGTTAATATTTTGTTTAATGACAATTCTGACCGAGCTATTTTCGAAAACGCACGTTGTTGTCGGTATCTGTTATTACTTAGCGAACTCGTTTACCATCGGTTCTGATTTTGTAAACATTTCTCAGCGAGGATCGGTGTCACCGGTTCTTACACCTTCGGAGTTTCGAGATTCGATTACGTCGGGAATCACTGGCACGCATCTCCTGGCTATTTCAGTTGCGGCGCCTCGGCGAAAGCTTCGCGACCGGCCATCGTGTATCATCTCGGTGCGACAAGTTTCGGTCTGGTGATTCAATTAAATGAGCCGAGTCCAAATCGGTCCACTCTTTCCAATTTCCATTTGTACTTCTCGAGAAAATTAACGTTAAAGAAAAATACGAATTTTCAACTATGAACATGTCTTGTGCTTTAACAGTAATAGTTACACAGATTTAACTCGCATAGTGGTATTTCTTGAACTCTCCCGAGTCAATTGATATAGCTTAATATTGCATTATAAATACGGAAATTTGTTTATATAAAGATTAAAGTGAAGTGGTTGTCTGAAATTCTTGGATATTCTTGGTGTGAAGATTTTTTACCCCGAAATTACTGAACGTACTGTTATGGGGCATTAGTGACCACTTTTGTTCATATTTCTACAATATTGACAAATTTTTAGGTAACGAAAAAATCCAAAATTGAGCTTCTTGTAAGCCAGGGATGGGCATTTTTGTCTCAATTGGGACAAACTGTCCCCACCATAGCGCCCACTGTCTCCCACCAGCATCCGTTACCATAGAGCAGAGATGGGCAATTTTGCCTCAATTGACGAGACATCAGCGTATGCAAAGACGTGCGCGCTGCATGAAAGTGAGGTTGGTGGGAGAAGCAGGCGTTTGAGGGGCTCCACCCGTGCCCACCACTGCCATAGAGGAAGGAAGTGCTTCGCCCGTTGCGAACAGTGCGCAGGCCTCGCGGATGAAAGAGAGGTTGGTGGGAGAAGCAGGCGTTTGAGGGGCCCCTACCGTGCCCATCCTTGTTGTAAGCCATCACGTATATCTGCGAGTTTACAAATAGCTGTCACGACTCGTCAATTTAACCGGCGCTGTTAGGTCTAGTGAAACGGCAGATTTTGGAAATATGAAAAGATGGAAAAAGGAGAAGAAAGCGTTTCGTCCTAGGCCCGCTAGAGGACTCGTCGGTAAGGCTATCTAGCGGACCCGTGCCGCGGACCCCTGCGCGCAGCGCTCCATCCGGCCGCTAGGGGAAGCTCGAATGAGAATGTGTGGCACACACACACACTCCGCTAGATTAGCCTATACGTATACGAGCCGAGAGGAAACTCGTTCGAGATTTCAAGCTATTTCAAGGTTCCGCGGGGCCCGTTTTCACGGCGAAAAAACGCAAAAGTAGGAGTTTTGAGTATACACGTCCACTAAATGAAAGATAAATCTAGTGCGCTTGACTATAGAGACAGCCTACTTTTGCGATATTGAGGCGTACTTTGGGATATTCGGCAGCATGTTGCCCATCAGAAATCGTTATAGGCCGCGTGACGTCACGACATGTTGAATCTTTAAGTATCTGGAGATTTAGGGTTCTTATAGAGACACCTGGATGCACGCCCGCTAGCGAGGCACATACAATGTTTATGAAACGTCTATTATGTTATTTATTTACGTATTTTAAGCGTAAAAAGTAGACTTCGAGAAAGACATAGTTCCGGCATCTGTCGCTAGGAGCGCTGATATCTGTATTACAAGCCTACTTTTTACGGTTGTCGTAAGGACAGCTTAGGACGGTATATGTATATGTATACAAACACAGGAAGATGAAGGTAGTAGCGGGAAAGTTGTTGTTCCATTGTCCATCATGTTCAGGAAGCTCCATAGAATACCACTTCCTAAGTTAAAACATTCTAACAGTCATCGTGAATTCACAAAACGTCATCAATGCTGAAAAAGATAATTTTGCACGTTCGATGTCTCGTGCGACAATTAACCGTAACCTGCTCCAGACGCGAATAACGAAAACGAATTCAATTATGCTGTCCCGTAGCGGAGACAACGAGGAGTATATTGAAATCGTTGAAAAGTGCTTAGCATTGCAGGCACGCACCGTTAAGCCAACGGAAACGTGGCGAGCAATTCAGCGATCACGTGTTCAAATGACTTCAATAGGTGAAGACTCACGCGAAATCGTTTAGGACATTACGGTGCAGGAAGCGAAAGATCACCGACGGGAAGCATCGAAATGTTGATCCAGAAGGGTGTTGTTGGCTTAACGATCGTCTATGGAACCGAGATGGAGGGTCCCATTCAACCGTCGCGAGATCTGCGAGCCAGGGGTCCGATATGTGACCAAGGCCTTGAAGCCTAATCAACCACGGCCATTCTGTCGTTAACATTAAAATATGCTCCGCGCTACGAACACTGTCGCGTAAGTTCAGGTAAAGTGATTTCAACGCTTCACCCACCGGAAGCCTGTTAATAGCTTTTGTGATAACTAGACCGCGTATCTTCGTGCAAACTGAAAACATTCTGCGTCAAATTATGCAAAACTAAAGTCAAATCAAATGTGTCTCATCGCTTGATAGTTTCAACAAATTAAGAACAACGTAACTTTACTACTCTGTGTTCTGCTTGCCCATTTTTTCCATAGATGCATCAAATCTGCAGTCTATTAATAACTGCATATATAAACGAAGCATAATAATCTTCTCTTTAGCAGGGCTGAGCACATTTTATTTCAAATAAGATAATAAACAATCATCTGAAATATTGAATTATTTCATATATTTTATTATTTTTATTTGGCAGATAACATAGGAGTGTTTTTATTTTCTGTTTAAATCAAATGAATTAGTTTCATGTAATTTTTTATTTCAAATACCCGACTGAAATAACAAGTTAAATTACATTAACTGTTCAACAAAATTATTTAATTAACTGAGCTGTACAATAGTAATGAGGTGATGGACACGTGTCGGAGCAATAAATATTAAACGATAAATAGTAAGCTAGAGTTTATTTACACTATTTACACTTAAACGATACGTATATACAGTTCTTAACCGAAAACATAAATGATATCAACGCGTCGTCGCGGAACTTGCCCTATAAGCGAGGGTAGCGTACGGACACGGGCGGTCTTCTCAAGTCAGAGGTTACAAGTCGAATGATTCGTCTCCCTTGTCTTTTAACCGTCACGTCGTTTGTGGGGGTGGAAAAAAGAAAGTTCTCTCAAGCCGTGGGAAAGAATTTTCTCGAGACCACTGGAAAGTGGCCGTTACCCAAAATATGGCACATGGCCTTGCAGTGTCAGGGCTCGGCCGTTACGCTGAAATAAACCATTCGGGTTCGCAGCGCAACGAAACCCTAGACGACTTGGCCCTGTACGCCACAGTAACATTAACTGAACTGTATATGACAGGTTCTATAATAGAAATATATATTTCAGACGCAGTCGACGATGCTTACTTAAAAAAGTATTTGACCAAATAAAACATAAAGTGAAAAATTATTTCAAATAAATTCCAATAACGAAATAATCTAAAGAGAAAATACTTATCTGTTCAAATAAAATAAAACGTGATTATTTCAAGTAACAAGTAGCCAAATAAGATAATATATTATCTTGACTATAATTTTTCAAATAATTTATTTAGATAATGTGCGAGTCTGCTCTTTAGGAACAATTTCAATAGAAATTAGCACTAGAGCTACCAAACCAGTAAAAATGACTGATTTCTAAGTTTTTCTATTACAAGTATTGAGGTTATAAATATGTTTCCAATTTAAGTTTTTAATATAATTCCAATTTAATTTCTAATTTATTTGTAATTTTTAAATAAACTTCTCTATTAGATTACGTATTTGTTCTAACATCATAGTACATCATTATTATAAAGCAATACATATACAGCAGTAGCGTTTATTGCCCGGTAGTTCTAGTGTTAATTAACTATATTACCTGGAATAACTTGTTGGTTAATAACGAATAAAATTGCTGCCGCCATTAAAAAATTGATTAAGCCGTCAACTGTTAGTCCTTGATTCGTGGAAGTTTAATAAAAGGTTGCCGGTAGGTTAAGTCTTAACGTGTGTGCCCGTTGAGTTCAGGCTTGAGCATTAACGAAATAAATTATTCGAAAAATAATCGTTAAGATAATATATTATCTTATTTGACTACATTTGGTTGTCATTTGAAATAATCGTTAATGTTAGTTTATTTGGCCAGGCAAATCATTTTGTAAAAATCATTTGTTTATTTGAACTTCACTTAAAATTATTCGTTTCGCCTTTAATTTTATCAAATAATTCATACCCTCCAAAATTCTATTCGTTTCGTGTACTAAAGAACAATGTTAAAAGCGAATGCAGCTAAACTTTAATAATGAAACTGCAAAAATTAGCAAATTTAAACTTAGTAATTAATTTAGTTTGCTTCGATAACCTTTTCTTGAGGTGAAATTATGTATTATTATTTTTTTTAATAATGTAATTGAAATAAAAAATCATGTTTGAAAATGATTTATTTCATTTAAACGGTAAATGAAAATAAATTTGTTGTTTATAAAATACAAATAATAAAGCATTTAAAATAATTCATTATTTCAAATGGTTGAATCCACCCTAAGAAACAAGACGTGTTTGAACACTATATTGTTTTACCGATGGTTGGGTTCTTAAAAACTATAGTTTTTTTAATATTCTCCTGGTATACAGCAGGCGTAACAAGATTCTTTTGTTCAGCACTTCTAGTAAACTATGATTAATACATTCCCGTGAATGACGACTAATTTGAATTTCAAAACGTTACGTTGAAAATCACGAAATCAAGACCATTATGTACTGAAATTTTAATACTACAATATTCTCTAACAAATTTTGTAATTAGATGTTTATTAGTTGTCACTTAAAAAATAGTAGCTGAGTGACAATTTCGAAATATTGCAAGTTTCACAAGTAATTTTCTGTAATTAATATTTTAAAGAATTGTAATTATGTTAATTGACAAAACTTAGATATGCGCGAGACTGCGGATAACGCATTGTGGAAAACGAGACCGCCATCTTAGTTAAAAAATGCGCTGCATTCAATCAGATGTTTTTGAAATTTAATAAGTAATACTAATAAAATGTAATGAAAATTATTGCTCTAATACAGGGTGTCCCAAAAATATTGAAAATCCTTGAAATAGGCGATCCTGATGTTATTTAAAATATCTTTTTTCTTTGAAAAAAAGGCAGCCGCAGCTTTGTTAAGGAGTTATGAACAAAAAACACGGACCAATCAAAGCGCGGCCACAGCAGACGGATTCCGCTGAGCGCGGCGTTGCCGTTGGCCGAGCCAGAATCCGTCTGCTGTGGCCGCGCTCTGATTGGTTCGTGTTTTTCGTTAATAACTCTTCAACAAAGCCGAGGTTGCCATTTTTGCAAAGGAAAAAGTTACTTTAATTAACCTCAGGAACCGCCCACTTGAAGGGTTTTCAATATTTTTAGGATTCCCTGTATAAAAATGGCAGTTATGTACAATGCCATAAGGTATTATAAAGAATATTTTTGGTGAATATGTTCAATAAAATGGTGTTTTTATTTTGCAGATAATGCGCACGATTTATACCACACTTCGTTCAGATGGGTTATTTAAATAATTTCGCGATTACCTGTGTAAACTATTGTCATATAATCGCACGAATTGCGGACAACGAGTGATTAGGGGTTTCCGTGCTGCACGCCACATCAGTTTACACGGAAGTGGTGGCGGTCACGCTGCATTATGTTCGCTATTAAACCAGCGTTGAATTATGCCGTATTCAGATATTTGTTTTCGTAGTACATCAAAATATTTCAAAATGACTCGTTTCTGATTTCAAACGAGAAAACGCATACTTCAAAGTTTTCCAGGTTCTGAAGCTAATGTGCATTACAACTGGATTTTTCAGCTAACTTCAACAATTTTGCAAGAACCTGTGAAATCCATTCTTATCAGACAAATTGCTTAATTTACTTAATTCTCTCGTTACAATCAACAATTACATAAACATAATATTGAATAATACACTCAAAAATCTAAAGTCAATACTAACTTACTTAAAACATTCATTAAACACCAAATGATAAAGAGAACTAACAGTCGAAAAATAGAAAAGTATTGTAAAAATTCAATTTCTAATTTAGTTTTGAAGTGAATGAGCTTGCAATCATATTCTTTCTTATTCTCAGTATAGAATCTTAATAACAAACTATGTAGAACAGTTTATTTATAGGTATATAATTTTAATGCATTTGTAGATTCAATTCACACGTGATTTTAACTTATTTGCATAGGTAATTTATTTACACTTTTTATTCACATGTAACTATAATTTATTTATAAATTTAAGTATTTGCAATTGTAATTTATTTTCAACTGTAATTTATTTGTAATTTTAATTCATTCGCAGCTTCAATTTATGTATAATTTCTATTTATATTTTTAATTTGTTTATGTTGGAATGTTATTATTAATTATTATTTCCGAACAGTTTATTTAGCACAATACTCAGCTAACATACTGAACACTGACATTTACGAGCCCGCAGTTCGAAAAAGTATAATCTACCAAGGAATCAAACAATCAACTGTTTCATTGACGACTAACTCGTCTCGCACCGTTTATTTAAACAAATTTCCGATTAGGCGCATAATAGCACACTTACGAACCAATTGCAGTGAAAGGGATGCAATTCTAAGGCCTGATTTACGCTAACGATTTCGCGGCGGCAGCAATATGCTCATGGCTCAATCATACTAATTATTGAAATTTATTCACTGTTCTGAAACGTGGGCAATGCAGAACTGCTTGCTTTACGAGCACTATGGTGACTAATATGTAGCAATAATGTAACTAACACGGTGTGAGACCGCTATTCTTGCGATTAAACATTGGCACTAGCCATTTTCTATCGTATAATGTCGTAAATAACGTTGAGAAAAAATTAATTTGGTATCTTAAAATAGAAAGTTGACCTTAAAAAGTGGGGCAGAAAACTAAGCGCAGTTGAGATGGCTGGAATATTAATTATTGGTGCTGTTTTAACAGAAGTATTAATTTTACCTCTTTGAATTTTATTGAAAACAAAATTATAATATTGTTCTTTTTATAGTCATGAGTACGTACAAATAATGGTATTATGATTCTTGTTCGTTTATTCTTGTTTAGTTGTTATTATTTTTTACATTCGAAGCTAATTCATCAGAAGGTTAATATTACTCTGTGGCGGCTAATTCCTACGCTCGTCACCAGATGGACAGACAGACAACGCCTTTTCCGCTAGTACCTGATACGTCACCGATTTGTGTATATGTATACCGTCCTAAAACGTCCTTACGATATACCTGTATCTAAAGCAGGGCCCGCTGGAAGGCCTTACTGAAGAGTCCTCTAGCGGGCCCAGGACGAAACGCTCCTTTTCCTTTTCCCTTTTCTCACATACATTTCAGCAGCCGCCAAAACTCTTTCCAATTTTGATAAAAGAAACGATAGAAATTGTTTAGGACTTTGGACTCAACTTCGATCGTAATAATTTTTCGATATTTGGTGGGAGGTGTAATTTAGAACAACTTTTTCCTGTGAAAGTATATGGCGGTTTCCTTTAGGTTTCAAGATATTTGCGAAAGATTGTCGGTACCACCAAAACCCTAACCCTAACCAACTATTCGTGATCTTCCAGGTCTAAAAAAAATTAAGACAAATGATTGGATTCGTATTTTAATTATTTTCGTGTTGGACTTCGGTTGAGATTACAGCAAAATCTTTCTCAAAATTAGTCAATCGCGTTTTTTCCCGATAACTTTGATTTGTAAACCGTGAAATAAAGTACAGGGTGGGGTCCTCAGCGTAGAGTACTGCCCTCAGACAGCCGAGTTCAATCGGAAACAAAAAATAGTATTGTAAGAGCGTAGGTCTCGAAACTGCTTGAGCTCCTGTAAGAGAGAGAGGGGGGCATTTCGCAGGCTGGCACTGTGAGATCATGAGGACCTTAGACCAGGCATGTCCAGAAGTAGCTCACTTGGAGGCAAATTCGAGAGAGACGCCTACTTCTCCCGCCGCGCGTCTCGCTCCCCGTGGCGGCCGTAGTCCTCCAAGCTCCTCAGACCCGTGCCTACCGCTTGCAATATGTACCGCGTGTGGCGCGTTGGGACGACTCTCGGACCCACGGTAGGCACGGGTCTGAGAAGCTCGGAGGACTACTGCCGGCCACGGGGAGCGAGACGCGCGGGTGGGAGAAGTAGGCGTCTCCCTCGAATTTGCCTCCAAGTGAGCTACTTCTGGGCATGCCTGCCTTAGACTATAAGGCAGCGGTGTCCAGCGTAGGTGCTCCTTACGCGCCTGCTTCCCCTTCCTACTATCAACGAAGAAACCGAGTAACCGACCCGCGCGTCATAAAACAATCGACGATCATCTTTTTAACGCGGAAAGCGAGCATATTGGTATGTAATCGGTTCGCCGCGTCTCGGCGCTATGGAAACGGCGAATGGTGGTGGGGACGATAACGCCTGATCTAAGGCTTAGACCAGCGATGGGCAGTTTTGCCTCTATTGAGGCAAAACCGTCCACACCGTAGCGCCTTCTGTCCCCTTCCAACAAGCGCGGTACAATGGGGCAACGAAGACACGAGACATCGGCGTACGCAACGAACGTGCGCGCTGCATGAAAGAAAGGTTCGTGGGAGAAGCAGGCGTTTGAGGGGCTCCACCCGTGCCCACCACTGGCTTAGACCATATTATCGCATAACCTATAACTGGTAAAATGAATATTTGATGTTTATTATATACAAGATTTTCTTCGTAATGGTTGTCAAATAATTAATGGTTATTTATTGTCTCTTGCTTTACATTAATTACAGATTTCCTAAAAATCCAGATTTGAGGAAGCAATGGATTCAACGAATAAACATCGAATTTTCTGCTAGTGCACGAGCCTGTTCAAAACATTTCAGTGATGACTGCTTTATTCATTCTCCCTGGAGTTTGCGGCGAGCATTGGAATGTGATGCTCTACCAAAGTTGTATGAAATGCTGACCAAATTCTGAGCAAAACGCCTCTAGCTTAGATACTGAAAATACGCAACCAGGGATGTCTTCAAGAAGGAAGCGGAAAGCTTATGTTGGAGATTTCAAGAATTTTGATATAGAAAATGATAAAGAGAATTATATAGACATTGTTAATGCAACAATTCCTAAAAAAAATAAAATAATAAAAACGTTACTCCGAAAAAATAAAAGGCTCGACCAAAAAGTTAAAGATTTGCAGACATTGGTGAATGAGCTAAGAAATAATGAGATGATTACAGGAGATGCCTCTATACCACTTTCGGTACGTATAAACTTCAACAACTTAAGTCTAAAACATTATATTACTTAATTGCTTTGCTTTTGCGTGGTAATTGGAACTGTTGTGTATGAGTGTTTTTTCTTCTATTGCATCCAACTCCATGTTTTATTTTTTTTCTGTTTTTTTTCGCTTTAGGACAGTTTACCTGCTTGCACTAAAACACTGTTTAAACAGTTGTTAGAGTCGCGACATACTGTATATCCTGCTATACTAAAAACTTTTGCACTGCCATTAAATTTTTATTCACCCAGGGCTTATAATTACGTGAGGCACACATTTCAGAATATGTTACCCCATCCCAGAAGTCTGCAAAGGTGGTACTCTTCACTGGAATGTAAACCTGGTTTTAATACAGAATCTATGAATACTTTAAATTGAAGGTATCTGTGTGTGAAGCTAAAGGTAGAGCATGTGTTTGTGCATTAATGATTGATGAAATGGCAATCCATAAAAAGATTGAGTGGGACGATGAAAACTTTGTTGGGTCAGTTTCAAGAATATGTATATTTCAAGTCCATATACTTTTACACACTACACAATCATTTGTTGTCAATGAGTTTTTCAATAATACAAACAGGTATTATACATTGCAGGTATGTGGACATCGGCACTGAAGATCAAAGTGGTAGAAGCTAAGGAAGTACTCGTATTTTTAACAAATGGCGTTAACGATAAGTGGAAACTACCGGTAGGCTACTTTTTAATCGATGGCCTATCAGGCAATCAAAAAAGTAATTTAGTAAAAATGTGTTTGCAATTACTCCATGAAAGTAGAGTTACCAAATTTTTCAGCAATTCTGAATTCATCTATTCAATTGATTATTTCATAAAATGCCAAATTCTTTGAAGTTATCCTATCCATTCTTTCCGTATACTGTGTACACGGGGCGCCCGCTGACCCTCTACACCCATAAGCCCGGCGTCGGTAGTAGGCACTGACCTTATGCTCTGTGGGTCGATGAGCATAGCTTATACATCTTTCAAAACTGTGACGTCACAAATTAATTTATCTTTTCCTCAAGGAAAAGTATCTGTGCCGTGTCTATAGATGTATATGGTCTAAGATGAGGACACTGGATAGCCCGACAATACATACACCATTTATTTTATAACATAGGTAAGTAGTAAGGCCCGGTGTCTTATGATTGGTCGTCTTCATGCTACCGACGCGACGCTGTGACGCGAGGCCCGCGCGTCTAAGTATTTAGTCACAGATCGGACCAACTGAGGTAAGAAGCAGCCCCGGTAGCGTCGCGTCACCCCAATACAGGGCACAAAAGGACCGATAGGTCTATCACAGCCGCGCATGTCGGCATGTCGGAATCGTCCGAGTCCGAACCGGGGTCTTGTAAAACATAAACATAGGTTGGGATTAGGTTGGGATTAGTTTGGGATTAGTTTGAGATTAGGGTGAGAGGTTACGTAGGTATTTTAATTAATTGTTATCTTCAGAATTCCAAAGATGTCGATGGTTTGAAAGACTCTCTTAGAACTGATCAAATTCTAGTATATGAACGAAGTTTAAAGAGACCGATCTGCTGGTTAAAAGTTATTTGTCAAGACAATGAATCTACCACTGCTGACAATGCTTGTGACTGTTTTGCAGACGCAAACGCATGCGCAGAATTCGCTGAAGTGGTATCGGCAATCTTTCGTAAATATTTCGAAAATTAAAGGAGTCCGTAAAATACTTACAAAGGAAAAAGTTGTTCAAAATTACCCTCCCCCCCCCCCCCCTCACCGCATATCTAAAAATTATTAAGATCGTAGTGAAGTGTAAACTTCTACATAATTACCTAAATTATTCGTATTGCTGTTAATAATTACGAAAATTGAAAAAGAATTACGATTTTAAATTAACTTAAATTAATTAATACACTATTATTTCGTCAATTTCTGAACGGTGAGGAGCTAAAGTACATCAAAAATTTGTAGGTGCATTTACTATGATGAACTCTAACATAATCTTTACCAATAAAATACAAAAATTTTAATAATTCTAACCTTGTTTTGGAATCTAATTCTGACCTTAACACATACAGTATCTCATCGTTAATTGTCGTGAAATTCTGAACATTAATCGTCGCAAAACAAACCCTCCTTCCGCGGGGTATACCCCGTGAAGCTCGAGAGACCTCGGTCGCCGAGAAGTGTAACATAATACGAGTCGAGGATATCGGTAAGACCGCTAAATACTAATCGAATGACAAAACTTCTTTATTTTTTATGTTTTTTTTTATGGAACTTTCAACAACATATTCGTGACATTTTTTCTAATGAAAATGATACCAAATAAGATATAATTCCGATGGTATTTACTTGAGTAATGGACTGATTTACTTGAGTAATGGACGATTTAATGTGCAGATAATATTCTATTTCTAATATTACATAAAGATTCATTTTATAATGAGAAGAAAATATTTTTTCCTAATATGAAATAAATATTATCTGTATATTAGGAAAACCTATTCTATTTCTAATATGAAATAAAGATTCATTTAATATTTAGAAAAAAATATTTTTCTTGTAACATGAAATACATATTTCCAGCATATTTAAAAAAATATATTTGTTTCTTAATATAAAATAAATATTGTACGTATATTTGAATATTAAAAAAAAAGATTGAATCTCTTTTTAATATTATATGAATGTGTATACAATATTTTGTGCTACTAGGGATCGATCGAACGGCTTCTCTGCGATATGTTCAGGGGGAAGGCAAGTTCTTGATCTTCGCTTTTCCATATCGTCGTAACAATATAAACATTCCCGTGTCGGCCGATAGCTCAATGGACCAAGGCGACCATTGACCACCGTCGAGAATCTATCATAAATCTATCATAGAACCGTCACCAGCCCTTGATTTGCTTAAAACACGCTGACGCTAACATACATATGCAACCATAAACCACAATATACCTAAAATTAGTTTCTGCACCGCCAATTATCAACAACCAAATGACTAACATTAATCACATTAGTAACTTTAATTGTTCCTGGTTTACAGTAAATAAATAAGTGTAAGTTTTTGAATTAAGTTAAACTTGAAATGAACTAAGATGATCATTAAAGAAAGATGAAATCATAATTTATTAGAAAATATTAGAAAATATAAGAAAAAAACAGAAATATCAATAAAGAAAAAACGCCGACTGGATGTGTTAAAATAAATATTAGGTGTGCAGATTAATTCGTAGTCCTTTCTTCGTGAATTTGCTGATTATATGCAAACAATTAATGCAGATACAGAATTTAGGGTCCTGAGAAAAATATAAAAAAATATAATTCAAAAATCCTTGTCCGCAAATGGTTAAAATAAAGTCAATGCCGTTGATTGTCAGGACTAATTTGAGGGATTAATTTGTACAACCAACAGCTTAAATTTTGAGGAATTTTGTTTGATTGGCTAGTGATCGGGTTAATTATTAGGTGTACAGGAAAGTTCGGTTGTTTTTTATTCTGTCAACTTTTAAAATTTGTGTGTATCCTGCGGTATTCAGTAATAGACCTTAGTTCAGCAAGCATTTATTCTCTAATAATAATCTATTCCACAATGGGCGACTCGTAACAGCATTTGAGGAAGAGCATATTGTACGAGTACCAAATAGTAAATAATGCTGTGTAAGCGGCAAAAGTCATTGCGGTGTATTTGGCGAAGTCGAAGTAACTTAAAGAACTTGTCGAAGAGGGTTCGAAAAATTTCAAAATGGTAATTTTTCATTAAAAATAAAACCCAGATTAGGGAGATCATCTGGTATTGATGCTGATGCCCGGAATTCTCAAAATAACAACAAAACTCAGTTTTTGGGTACCGCACGAACTAAGCGAAAGTGAATTTCAACTTTCTAAGTGCATGCTTCAACTTCTCTACGAAAACATCAACACTTTGACTGCCAAATCAACCTCGAACATTCTATAAAATCAAAGTAATATATTTAATGAAATAAAAATTGGAAAGTTAGAATGTATGGTACCGAGTAATCCTTCAACTTTCGTGCATTATTAGTAGAGTGAATATATTAGTATAAAACTTCATGGTATAAATATGAACAAATAATTCCTTCACCCACATACGGGTGTCAAAGCAGCCAACGTGTTAAAATGCAAACAATTAAAGAGCTTGGTTGAGCAATTCTTCCACATCCCCATATTGTCCCGACTTAGCCTCATCAGATATATCCGGCATGCATACTGTTGAGATTTGAATCTCGCGCTCTCTCAATGTCGGGAGAGGATGTCGGAAGAGGATGTCGTGATCGATACGTGATCGATTCGATGATATAGTTTCTTTTAAATAAATGTATTATTCGCAAAATATACAATTTCCTTAATGGAAAAAATAAAAGACAAGAGCATCTACTCTAGAGGAATCTATAAGTTTTCAAGAAAATGTTACAATGCTTTGACTTGTCTGTAAAATCTTTACATAAATAACTTCGAATTTATAAGAAAAAGAGCGACAGAACTTTCCCTTACACCTAATAGACACTCGACATAGGGATCGCGGCAATCTCTCCCGGTGCCCACACAAGGTTCACGAATGCGCGAATCAACGGGTGCCAGCGCAATAACAAATTAACAAATCTGAGAGAGTCACGTCACATCCTCATCTCGGGGCTTGCAGTGCGTAACACGCACACCCGGCTCGCGTGAATTCTGCGTGGGAGGGCGGTATCAGCTTCTGCCCCTGAATTACCACCGGCTGTGTTACGCGTAACAGTATTGACCTTCTTCATTTGACCGCGTGGATTCGCCGGCAACTATTGTCCACTTTTATTTAACCGGACACTCCTGAATATTCAGCAATTTGCCAATCTCTTTTTTACAATGGGTTCAAAAAACAATTGAACACTCAAATACCAATTCTGGAAAAATTGCCCATATTTAACACTTATTGAATTATTGAATGAATTAAAAATGATGACACTGAGTAGTCCATCAACCACCTTGCATATTAATCAAATTTGGTACAAAGAATATATCAGCGTAAAAATTTATTTTGAAATCTGAATAAACAATTCCGCCACCTATATGCATATGGGCGACATGGCAGCCAACGAGTTAACCAGTAGTAATCTCGTAAAAAACAGAAGTACAGAAATAAAGGATTCATTTTAAATCTTGGAACCTTGAAGCTTCTCCTTTCGATGAGCGTTGATCGTTTTCTTCTACAATATTCTCGCATACCTAGCGGGTAGAAAATTAAAACACCATTTTTCCGACAGAACTACTATACATTGAAACCTCTGTAAAAACGATGGAAACTTTTTGCCATGGCTGAAACTCCCACAAATTTGCATATCGAAGCCTCCACTTTGCAACAACCTCTTAAAAATTGTTGTACGATTTTTTTACACTGTTTTATAAAACACAGTTGAGAAACAAGTTCTCAAGGACCTAACCGTGAACTGTTAATTTGATGAATTTGTAATAAAAATGAGTAGTTGAAATTTCAAATGGTGCACAAAAGAATTGAAAAAGTAACGATATATTTAAAAAAGAAAGAAATTATTGCGTGGCTCCTGTTTCTTGAAACGAATGCAGAAAACTTTTATGGTATACAGTCACACTGTAGACCACTCAAAGTTAGCCACTTATACATATAAGTACGTCCTTCGGTTGTCATGTTATAGAAAACATGTTGTATGTAGTTTGACCGACATTGATCGACGAATACGTCGTACAGAATATTTTTAAGCCAAAATCATTTTTCGACCTTTTTTTACTCACAGATACCTTTTTCAGTATACGCTGAATGAACAAACTATTAAAGACACCTGCATAAACTGACTTTACATTGAAACAATCAATTTCTAAATGAAAATTCAGTTATATTTATTTTTTTCTCATAACTTGCAAATCATAGGAAACAGAAACAAGGTTGTGAGAACCAGGGCCTCGGAGTCGGAGTCAGAGTCGCGGAGTCGGCATTGGCGTCGGCGTCGGCGTCGGCGTCGGCGTCGGATTCGAAATCGGAAATTTAAAAAAAAAGAAGTTGAGTCGAAGTTATGAATTTTGTCTATCGAATCCGCAGCTCTGGTGAGGATACAGCTATTTATTTTACTTAAATCCATGGAATGGTAAAGGCATAACAATTGCTTGAACGATTGAATATAAGTTGTAAATAAAATTGTGAATATTTCTTTTCTACAATTCGTTTATGATCAACAGGTATAACTTTCTGTCAACAGCGTACCATTTACCACACTAAAATATTGATAGAGTGTTATGGAACTGTACCTAGCCATTTAATTGGAAAGAAATGAAAGGATTTCTAAGGAATCTAAGTAACTTGATGTTTTGAAGTGAATTATTTTCTTGACAGCGACAAGAGCGTCGTTTATTGCGTCAGAATACGACATTAAGATCTCCTGCACTCTTTAACGCGATTATGCAACTGTTGCACATCTGTTGTACAAGTGCTTGCGATTATAAAATACGTGGAACCGCCTGTAAAATACAAACTGCAAGATAACGTGTGTCACCAGTTGAAGTTTGCGTGTGTTCACAGAGTTTTACCGTAAAACTAAATTCCAACAAAATAGTTTCCACTGAATCATTCAATCTGCGTCATTAATTAATAAGCTTCTAGTCTGAGAATTAGACAAAATGACTGACTATCAAAAGAAACTAAACCAAAAATATTTTTTAAAAATTCAGTTTCTCTACAAACGTTACGAAAATACAATTCAAAAAATGGGACTCGAACTGGTTTTGACTTGAGAAATATATTTAAAGAGTCCAGTAAATATTAAACAAATTGATTCAATGTTTTAAGCGTAAAGATATTTTAATTTTCCGAACATATACAATTTTAAATCAAAATTGTAAGACACACATTTTGCAGAAATTAGAAAAAATAGAATAGTGAAATCAAAAGTGAATTTTATGTAATAGTTTGTACAGAGATTGTTGCGAAATTATTAGTGTCAAACCACAGGGAACACACGTTTCACAGCATCGATTCAAGTGTTCGAGTGTGTAATAACGTTCAAACTTATCTATCAGGGGGAAACGAACTTATCTAATCACGAATAAACTATAATACAAGCCTGAGTGTCTGACTTCCATAAATCTTTTGTCACTTTCCTAACAAGAACAACTTTTTTACCTAGCATAGTCATCTAAGAACGAGTACAACTGTCTCTGTTATCTGAAAATAGTACACATTTTGTGTTATTAGTGATAGCCGTTCCTGTGTCAGTGTCAGTTACACAATAGAGTGTTGCTATAGTGAAACTGAAGACATACACGAGACAAAAGACACGAAATACTATCAAAAATACACATTTGAGTCTTCTCCAAAAAGAAAGAGGTAGGCGTCACTATTTTTTAGCAAGAATTGGCTAAAACTGAAAATAATAAACATAAGTAAAACTACACCATAGAGAAATAATGGGTTGGGGAAACAGAAATCCATTATTTTTTCGCTAGATGGCTGTAGTGATATATATCTCGTAAAGTATTGTTCAAACAAATTCAGACTTGTGCTCGTTGGAAAAGTAACATTCCGTACTAAAACAAATTCTTTTACAGTTTTTTGATTGGTCGATTCAGTTGTGAGTTATAGGGTGTAAAAGATGGAATTTAACAAAGGGAAAATTCGGTATATTTTAGAATTTTGCTTTGCTAAAGGCGAAAATGCAAGCCAGGCGCTGAAATTGTGAATGATGTTTATGGTGCCCTTATTGTCACAGCCAATTACGCGCAATTTTGGTTTCGTCGATTCTGTTGCGGTATTTTCGATGTTAAAGATGCACCTCGCACAGGTAGGCCCGTCGTCGAAAATGTCGATAAAATCATGGAATTGATTGAAGTAGACCGGCATGTTAGCAGCCGTAGCATTGCCCAGGAGCTAAAGGTCGACCACAAAACACTTTTAAACCATCTGCATAAAGTAGCGATTGACCAGAAGCGTCCAGAATTGGCCAACAGGAGAGGTGATGTGTTCCATCGGGACAACGCCAGGCCACACACGTCTATAGTGACTCGCCAGAAACTCCGAGAGCTTGGTTGGGAAGTTTTGATGCATCCACCTTATAGTCCGGACCTGGCACCAAGCGATTACCGTCTTTTTTTATCACTGCAAACCTTCCTTAGTGATAAGAAATTGGCAACAAGAGAAGATTGTGAAAATCGCTTAGTCGAGTTTTTCGCCAATAGGGGCCACGGCTTCTATGAGAGAGGCATTATGAAGTTACCTTTAAAATGACAACAAATTATAAAACAAAACGGTGCATATTTGACCCAAATCGGACAATCCGAACCATGTTAAATAAAGTCTTGAAATAAACGTAAAAATAATGCATTTCTTTTTATCCAACCATATTATAATGGTTGCAAAAAAAATATTATACATTATTTTACTTATTTTTTTAAAAACCATTTATTTCTAGTGAAGATCCACAATTTTATTTTAAATGTCACGGTATTTTTTTGTTATAGTTTACATTTAATGTGTATATTTAAATAACAAGAAATAAGTGTTTTTAATCACATATGTACGAAACGAGATTAAACAACCTTGTAAATAATTCACCTGTCGCATTATTATTATTAGATTGATTTGCATTGTTATGTAAAATAAAAATTTTTTAAATTAATTGTAAGAAATACAAATTACATAAAAATGATACAAGTTAAATATACAAGTTAAATAAAAATGAATTTGTTCTATCACATAAATTTAATAAATTGAAGAGAATGCAACAATATTCTTCAATTCTTCTATCGTTTTTACAGTTTGGTACTTCGGCTAGTCATTTTAAATATAGGTCCTAGATTTGAACGTGTATTAGCGGTACACGTGTAGTTAACCCTTCGACGACGGTGCCTAAGTCTATTCTGACCCAGAGTATTAAAATCGTCATTTAATTACTCAATTTCTGGTGATTTATTTGAATAGATAGCTGTTACATTAATAACTATAGAAAGACTAGTGAAACTGCAAGAAGTACTTTCAGAAATAGATTTTAAAACATTGATAATAAAACTGAGAATGGTGTTCAGCACCATCAATTGTAAAAGTACGAGAAAGGTCTTTTTAACCCTTTGCGATCGGCAAACTTCTCTGTTGGGAGTACCAGATAGTCGGAGCAAAAGCTTTTCGGAGTTATTTTTCTCTAACGATAAGTGAGTTAAAGCAAATATATGTATGGATATTAAAAAACACAGAATATGCTGAAGCTTATCTATTGTGTTTAATAGTACTTATAATACATACAAAGCAGAAATGTTTAATTTTTGTAATTTTTCAGATGCAATTGCAATGTTTTAGAAATTCAGATGAACATGACTAAGATCATCCCGCCAGGATGGCGACGCCGACTTCTACGACAATCTGAAAATGCCGCTACTGTGGCGACACCGATCGCAAAGGGTTAATCCTTGTACTTTTCAATACACGGATACACGTGCATCAGGATACAGGTACACTATATGTTTGCACGTGTATGAATATCTTAATATATTTATTATCTTATGTGATTGGGTTATAATTCGCGTCGCGAGTAATGTTGGGGCCTGCCGCAGCGCGTCGAATCGCTCTCCGCATTCCGCTTAGGCCCGCTGCACAAATCCGTCTTTTTAACGTGCGGCGACCGTGCGGCGACCATGCGGCGACCATGCGGCAACCATGCCGCGACCATGCCGCGACCATGCCGCGACCATGCCGCGACCATGCCGCGACCATGCCGCGACCATGCCGCGACCGCGCGGCAACGGAATTGCGGTTCAGTTGAAAGGTGTCCACTTGCGTTTGTTTAACGTGCGGCGACTGAGATTTTCACTGCATTTTCTACTACTATCGAAGATGGAGGTGTCCCAAAAAAAGCGTAGAGTATTTGCCTATTTTGTATATAAGTACTATTGTTGCAAACAAAGAAGACGGTATTGGGTGCATCCTTTTATCGATTCGAGATTTACACGAGGCAGATTTGCTACATCCTTTGCTGATTTAAGAGAAAATCCTGAAAAATTCTATAATTATTTTCGAATGAGTGTTCACTCATTTGATGAGCTGTTATATAGAATACAGAGAGAATCGCATCATAAGATACATGGATGAGACAATCCACGCATTTCTTCTTTTTATCCTGTCGTGATATTCTTCTGCTGCGACATTCCATACTTCGGGATATTTTTTAATTTCATCAATAAAAAGCTCAATGTCTAAAAATGTATCACCGTTTATGTCGTTCATTGTGCGGCAGAATAACGATCGTATATGCGATTGCGGCGACCGTGCGTTTCTTTGAGGAACTGCGGCAAATATTGAACGCAAGACGGACGTGCGACGCCGCAATTACGATTCAAACAAATGTGCGCGGCCGCCGCACGTTAAAAAAACGGATGTGTGCAGCGGGCATTAATGTTTGCTGAGCAGCACATGCGTTGTTTTCCATAAAATTCGATAGATGTAACCGTGATTTGCCAGGTGATAATACACCATTAATACTACTATTAATACTACTGTTAATACTACTGTTAATACTACTGTTAATACTACTGTTAATACTACTGTTAATACTACTGTTAATACTACTGTTAATACTACTGTTAATACTACTGTTAATACTACTGTTAATACTACTGTTAATACTACTGTTAATACTACTGTTAATACTACTGTTAATACTACTGTTAATACTACTGTTAATACTACTGTTAATACTACTGTTAATACTACTGTTAATACTACTGTTAATACTACTATTAATACTACATAGTATATGTATGTTTGTATCTTTATTTCCGTGTGAATAAACTATGAATAATGAAATATAGTTCATTCTAACTCTGTTGCGCCATTATCTTAGTTTTTAATTAAACATCCGTATACAAAGTGGAATTTACTAGAAATAAATATGTAAAAATGTAAAGCATATATTTGACTACACGTGCACCCGTGACTTTCAATATACTAGTAGACGTATGTATATTACGATCCGTGTATCATGATACACGTGTACCCATGTTTTAAAACAGGCCTGACCAACCCAAATGGTTTCACGGTCCACATTGATGACGCGTAACGTTACAGCGGGCCGCACTTTAGGTACGCATGCATTTAAAAAATGTAATACAAATTAACAAAATGAATAAAACTTTATTGTTATACTATGATTTAATATAATTAACTCTCGAGTCTTAATGAATGAGATATTTGTTTATCCTTTCTTTCACTTAAGTTTTGTAAATTTATATTCATGTTCGACATTGCACATCTTAGCTGGTTTGTGGATCCAAAAGCACTTCCAACTCGTTTCTTACAAACAATGTTACTCGCTTTCAGCAACATTTGGCGTTCGTGGATATCAAATATAGAACTGGAGTTCGTAGTTGCACTTGCGCATTATAACAATAACACATGCAAATTTTCATTTATTTAATATTTTTTCTACACATGCAACGAGAAGCAAAAGTTTCAATAGAAATGTAAAATCGCCCAGCGAGCCGCGCAATTTAACGTGGCGTGCCGCGCGTTGGCCAGGCCTGTATTAAAACCTACACTGATAAATCAACTGCACTCGCTACACGTATTCCCGCGTATTTTAGAAATCCGCGAAATGGAGATTATTATACCGGCCTGTTTTTCAATTTTTTGTAACGAGTAATGCACTGTACGTCGGCCACACTTCCCTGAAAGCGAAAAAGGTTGTCAATCGGCAAGGATAACGTGTCCAGCTCCCTGCAACGGTCGATTGTGCACAGACTGAGGTAATAATAAACGCTATCCGATACAACATGGGTTTTAGTTGCGGTCTGAAAATGATCTAAACCAGTTATCGGCGTTACATGGTCGACTTTTTGCGCCGAAGACCAGGTATGCGTGAAAATACTTTGTCGGAGCCGAGATAATACGCCTTGAACAATGCGGTCAGCTACCAAACATGCAACCGCAGATGTGGATCGGATCCGCATTTAATTCGCATCCTCCTTTTCCTCGATGTCCAGACAGAAATATTTATATTCAAACTTTGTCGACATCAACACCTTTTACAAAACTGTGCAATGACAATTCCAACGTCTTCGCTGAAATCAAGAACTCCAGTTTCCGCGTGCATGAAAGAATATTTGAGTGATGCACACTTAACTAAAAATAATTTTTTTTAGCGATGCCATATTCATTGCTAAAATACTGAAATTGCAGACTAATTTTTTCTGCTGATGTATTGGACTTTTGCAAAAGTATTTGTCCAATTTTCGGAGACCTTAAGACTTAAAATTAATCCACCGTCTTATAAAATATTGGGAGACAATTGTAGAAAATGCTGGTGACTACATAATTGATTAATAAAACTGTTATTTCAAGACGTAACTGCTTGTGTTTTATTTTCATATGGCGCGCAAACTCTTGGAATCTTGGAATTTTAGAAAAAATTATGAAAATTGGAGTTAATGTGTAACTATTAGTTGCCTTTTGTATCTCTAATTGTCTTCGAGAAAAACACGTAGAACGTGTTTCGATTTGGTTTACAAAAATTGAATTTTTTTATATTTACTAGAAATTTTTGAAAATTTTGAAAAAATGTGCGAAGTAAATTTAATGGACAATGGTGCTAATGGTGTACTATTAGCTCGTTGCGAATTAATCATAAAAATGTAACTTGCTGTTTTGTAGAGACTGATTTTCAGTTTTACTCAGAAATACGTAGATGTGTCCAGGGTGAATTTTAATGAAAATGTATAGTGAATGAATGGTCACAGAATTCTAAATCAGCCTTGATAACAGAGAATCGAACAGTGAGCTATTTATGGAAACCAAAGTTCCGCAAACCGGTGACTCACGAAGCTAAAGGTTTCGATCGCCTCTTCCCACCATCTCGAAGAGAGAGTATTAAACATACGTTTAGTGTGTGTTCATCTTCGTATTTAACTCACTTCCTCCAGACGAAATCGTTTCGAACCGTCTGATTGTGAGCCAGACTTGGCAATGAATTTTATTGCAATCGCTAACGCGGGTTTTTGCTGATTTTAGACTAGAATTTGAATATTTCCATTCTGTGCCTGTTTTAGATTACCTTTAAAAACACCGCGAAATTTAAAATAGATTCGGGACAGACATCGTATATTCAGTAGAAATAAGTAATAATGAATAGATCAATGTTTGCATTATTTTTTGGTACCACATACAGTTCTGTGAACGCATAACTTAATATTTGTTGTGAATGTTTACCATCCCTACGATTTATTTCGAACGCGGCATTTTTAAATAAAATCTAAGTAGATTTTTAAATGTAGTGATTACGCGACTTTAAATGAGTATAGATTGGGAATAGTTAATATTCATTAGAATGTATGAAGAATAGGAATAATAAAAATTCTCTAGAACTATTTGATTAGTTGATATCTACATATTTCGAGTGTATTTTCTCAGTGGCTTTTCCATTTTTCGCGGCATTTTTAGATATTTATTTTATATTTAATTTTTCAACTATCCATTTAGATTGTAAATAATATCATAAAATTTGTGTCTATTCCATATTCACTTTAAATTTCGTGGCATTCGTAAGTATTCACACTGCATCAAAAAAATTGGTGTATGCTTAGACCACATGGCTGAAGTGAAACTTCTTTCTTTAATTTTTTTTCAAATTTTTATTAACACTTTATGACATTTAATTTTCTACGATTCTATTATTGAAACAATTGGCTTGTGATAGCTAAAATATTATATAAATAATCTTGATGCAATTTTGTTTAAATGATTTTCAAATACTGCATCGAGAGTTGTTCCTGATTTGGTTGTCGCTTCATTAGGACTATTTACCATTTCCAATCTTAATTTACTTCTAAAAAAAAAATTCTATTAATAATTTTGATTGTTCCGATGCAAAGTTCACATAGAAAGCTCCACTTAGTATCATCGGAATTTTATCATAATCTTTATTAAGGAATGCCGAACCCTCAATCGTATATGCTAATAGAATAGAATTTCGTTTCATCGTTTCATCGTTTCATTGCCAGATCGGTTTTACGACTATCGCGACGAGATTTTACGCCTAACGCGCCTAAAGAAGTTTCACTTCAAAATTGCGAAATTTGAAATGTATAAACAAAAAGGATAGTAAATTTGCACTAAAGATAACAATTAGAGGCTAACGAATTTTCAAATTATACTTTTCCATCCTAAGCGACTTCATAAGAACTTCATAAAACCAACATACACATTTTGATTACGTAAACTATTTGATCAATCTGCATGCTTATATTGAATTTTCTATACTTATGTGGCAGCTATTTCCTATGCTCGTCAACAGAGGGACATTACGACGACACCTTTCCCGCTACTACCTGAATCTTCCTCTGTTTGTATATATACCGTCCTAAACTGTCCTTACGATATCCCGCGTCTAATGCACGGGTCCGCTAGATAGCCTTACTGATGAGTCCTCTAGCGGGCCTAAGACGAAACGCTTCCTTCTCCTTTTCTATCTTTTCATAATTCGACAGCCGCTATACTTATTTCAAATTTGGCGGCATTTTTAGATACTTATTCTACACTAAAGAATACCATGTAATTGAAACTGAAGACAGTTCATTATATATAGTATAATAATTACAGTCTAATAAATGTTTCAGTTATCCATTTAGACCATAGAGAACTTCATAAAACCAACAAACTATTTTATCAGCTTAGGTCTACATATTTCTACTGAATTTTCTCTACGTCTATCCTATATTCATTTCAAATTTCGTGGTATTTCTGGGTGTGGAGTTAATATTTAAAAATGCTGCGAAATTTTAGATGACTAATTGTAAGAGAAAGACTTGCAGAAAATTCACTAGAAACATGTAGACCTAAACTGATCAAGTAGTTTATGTAATAAATCTAATAATATTGGTTGTACGAAGTTCTTTATACATATACGTTATAGAAACGACAGTAAAATTTGGTTAAAAATGATAATTACAGTGAAATCAATTTTCCAATCGCCCATTTGCATAATAAACTTCCTAAAACCGATCTAAACATATTGACAACATAAACGCATCGAAGGAGTCAAGAACTGACATTAATTACATCGAAACTCGAACCGAAATATCCAATTCCGTTCCTCCGATCGACGGTAGAGCCGTGCCACGTGACACGGTAAGTATAGCGCGCTCGTTATCGATCTAAGGCAGTTCAGTTGGCAACGAGAAAACAACCGGCTGAATCGACGATATTTACGGAGCCACTGTATATGTAAAGCGGCAAGGATATCCAAACGGTCTCGAGACACGTTCGCGTGACTTCTACTTCTAGGAGACCAGTGAACTCGGTGGCCGGCCGCCGGCGATCGAACAGTCCGCCGGTGATTACCCGGCCTCGGGTTCAGCCGGCGGCGCATGCGCATAACCTCTCTCTTTTTCTCTCTCCCCCTCACTCTCTTCCTCGCCCTCTCGCTCCCACTCGCTTGCTCCTTCTTTCTCGCGCTGTCGCTGCTCCTATTCACACAGTCCGCGTGTAGACTGGTTAGCATTGAACTTTTCAACTTGATTTCACCACAAGATAATCCACGCTGGACCCGTGCAATCGCCGAGACTGTATCCAGAGTGCATTATGTGACGATCGAACGTTCAGGACAAGTCGCGTATCGTGTCACCTATTTAAGTCTTTAACTATTTCTGATTGACAGGGATTAATCGTTGGCTGAGCGAAGATTGCCCTGTGATTGGCTCTGACAAAAGCAATGAGGCCATAGAGGAAATGTGCTTTATTTCAGCACCCCCCCCCCAATTAATAGTCAGCCTTCCGGAGAACGAATTGCTTAAACACAAGTAATTACTAACAAATTCTTATACGTTTTCTTCACTTCTAATGTGTAGCTTCGTATCTCTAGATATAACATGTATAAAATGGCATATTAGCCCTCACCGGTCGTAGCGCGCTTAAGATAGGGGTTCTTTTGCCGGGAGATTCCCGGACTTCGACCGGGAAAGGGTTATAATAGTAGAAACAACGCTCAAGATGGCTGACTACTGGCCCCAAATGGCCGGCTACTGAAACTATTTTATCCTATGTATTTTTTTTTAGCGATGTTACATTCACTAATCATTATTTCAAATCTCCATCTTCTACAACATCTGCATTACTCTATGAGGTACTGCCCCCTCTCCCACGAGAGCGATGAATTACGCCTACATTTTTGGGGAGGAGGGGGGTGGGGTGAAAGCTGGAGTTTTGAGATGTAGAGTCAGAATTAGATTTTCAGGAGATGTAGAATCAAACAGGGCATGGGTGAAGATTGTCCTGTTGGGCATTGCTCCAGCTCTTACAAAGTTAGAAGCAGTGAAGACACGACTAGACCTTCAGAATTTGGAATCTAAACAGATAGGAGGAAGTTGAAGATAGATTTTCAGAGCCTGGCTCTGAAGAAATGGAGAACAATAACGCCACGCTCCTTAAATTAGACATGGTTACAATTAAGAAAGATTAAAACAGCACTTTGAGCTTTACATTTTTGAAAAATCGACTTTTATCAATTTTTCTAAACATTTAAGGGCTGGTGCGACCACGGATTGCGCTCTGTTGCACTGTTTTAGCTATAGAGATACTGAGAGGCCATAAAATCATACTTTAGGGCATTCTACGTAGAGAAAAAATATTATGGTCTTGGGGACCAGATTTTTAGAAGATACATATTGATTCTAAGTTGCTGTGGGCATAAATTGTCCTCAGAAACGCTGTCCTGTCTCCGTGAATGCCAAGCGCCACAAACCATGCCCATTGAAGCAATATACACAGAAATACCAAGATAAATAGTTTTTCGTCGCGACATTAACAAAACAAAATAACGGTCTTCCAGGTTTTTATAGATTACTTTAAATTAGTTACAAATTGTCCTCCTATGATACATTTTAGAGTAAAGACACCACGCCTATTCAAAGCTTTCTGTATACATAGAATGGATAATGAAACCATGCCCGCCCAAGGCATTCTACACGAGCAGATCAAGAATCTTCAAAGACAGATGTTGTATAATAAAATTTCTTTAGAAAATATAAAATCTAAACTGGCCATGGACACAATTTATAAAGGAAGGATAATTTTATACCGGTCTAGAATAGAAGCACTTAAGAGCCAACAAAACGGCGCCCCTTTTTAGTTGTATGCTAGAAGGGACAAAGAAATCACATCTATTCTGGGTGTTTGTATTTTTAGGAGATATAGAAATTGAAGCTCGGAGATATCTAGTCAGAACTAAATTTCAGAGGATATCAAATCTACACTATCGAACTTGAGAGTCAGTACAGAGGCAATACAGAAATGGTAGATTAACTTAAATGGTAAACAGTAAAAAATAATTCTATGTCCCCAATTTTTCATCCCGAAAAACTTAGTCCTGAGAATAGTCTCTTTTCATATGTCTGTGCACAAAGACTATCTTTAATATTTGTGACCTATCACAGATTTTGCCAAATTCCTAACTTCCAAGAATAGTTGAGCATGCGTACATTAACCTGCGGAGTATTATTTATAATTTTAACAACTGTAATTTTGAAGTCCAAAATTGATGCTAGATTTTTTAGAAGGTACAAATGCAATATACTAAATAAAATAAAAAATCATTCTTAGTTATTAACTGTCACACCTCTGTTTACGCGACGTTTTCCGCTGTCTGAACACAGTATTCCCGCGTTCTACGCCACACGTCAATCATTGGTGACTCAATCTGAAGATTAAATTACGAGTCTAATGGACTATCAAATCCAGTTGTTATATCATGCTAACGCTTCGTTGCACCAGCACGATAACGTTTGCATTTCAAGTATTTCTCATTCGGTTTCCTAGTAAACGACGATGAAATTTGCGTTGCGAATTACGAGGGCTGGCAGACCTTGGACAAATCGGTTGCTAATACATTTTTTCAAGGTACCCGATATCTTCATTGTCAAACAAGTCATTAAAAATCATACACTTATTGTTACACAGTAGTAAATGTTTGCCCTTTTCGTTTGACCGTAAAAAATATAAAATTGTCTGATATGGAATGTTTTAAAACTATTTAAAATAATAGATGGTAATACTTTCTTTAAAAAAGTGAAACATGACAATTATTTTAAATATTGTAATATAAAATAAATAGATACAACAAATAATTTTACTTTAAGAATTTATTTTAAGCTAACATACATAGAGTTCAAGAGGGTATTTTTTTGGTTAACCAATAAGTTTTAAGATATTTTAATATTTTCATAGAATTTTAATAATTTTTTCGCATCTATCATGGTTTTTAAGATCCACCAAAAAATCCGGAAGCGTATCTAACCCTGCAATGGTATCTTCAGATCACTCATGACCCCAGGAAAATGTTCTGTACACTAATTTCCGTGATAACAGCATTGCAAAACAATAGTAAATATCAAATATGTTTAACTTTTTTTGAACATTTGGGTTTTGTAACTTTAAACTATAAACCTAAGAGTATTAGAGTAAATAACTGAATTTTTTGGAAGATCGCAGTGTGGCACTTTTTAGTCTGATAATGAGCAAATATAATACCTACACTACTTCAGGGTTAAGAGTAATTTTAACATCGAGGCACCGAAAAAACTAAAAATTGTCCGACAAAAATTTGTAACAATTTCCACAGCTCAAAAATTGATTACTGCTCGATCTAGTAGATATCTAGTGTCTACATGACTGGTGTTTCTATCAAAGCGGTCTACAAGTTGATATTTTTTCGAAAAAATTTGAAACAGCTGGCGCAGTTCGAAATTTGATTTTTGCTGTATCTAGTAGAAACTTTCTAGACATCCGGTATGTCGCGTGGCTAGCTAGACGAACGAACTCCAGACGCGTTCGCGTGACTTCGACTACTTTGCGACCGCTGACCTCTCCCCAATCCTGAATCGAACGTCCTTCATTCCCTTCCTAACTGCCAACACAATATTTTCTGCCCTCTACAAGTTAAACTCGGGAATAAACAAAATAAATTATTTGTAGTCCAAATAAATCATTTTCAAATAGTTCTTTATTCGTATCAAATAATCTGACACAAGAGATTGCAACAAGATTACTTATGATTTTCTTCGAATGAATTTATTTACCGCTAGATTGATATAGGTGTGTAATTTGAGTGACAAAAGTTTTCTGTTTAGAAACTTTTGCCTAGTTTTCAAGCTTTCTGCCGTGTTGCTCTTTTATCTCACGTGTCGACTGACAGTTTCTCTTTGTTTTTTGCATCTGGATGTAGTAGTCTCGTGTACCGTTGCGTGTTACGCATCCTCTTTTTTCTAGCTAGTCATACTTTTACTCAATCCATTCTTTTTCTTCAGTTTTTACTCAAATTTTTATAGATGAAAAACGCATTCAATCCAAATAAGTACGATTAGATATTTCAAAATTTATTTCGGTTTTCTGTACACTGAATACAAATTTCAATCGATTGTATCGATTAGAATAACATCTTTCTGTTAATTGTTTTTAAAAATTCTTCAACTCGTGTTCTTACACTTTTATACGATTTATTTTTATTTATAATCTGTTATGTAACTAGTTCAATACCAAATTACAAATCCAAAAATTTTAAATAACATTTCTACAATAATTATGTTTTAACAAATTGTCCAACTCGTTGAACAAAAACGATTCGCTACCAATACAAGCAATGCAATACAATTAATTATCACAAAATATAACTTGCGAAGTTACTTTATGGCACCAAAACGAAAAAATGAGGGATAAAAACAATTTTGTGTCTCGAAAAATTAATAGGTATTTAATCTAATAGTACCTTTTCCCCTTGTACAACGCATAAATTTGAGATTTATTGTTCTCAGTTTAGAGGACGTGTCCGGTTGCGTGTAAAATGTACATAAATTTTCTTCTTCGTGTAACTATTCGAAATATTTAAAAAATATATACATTCTACCGTTTTGTCCGACACTAGCAGATCAATGCTACAGTCATTGTCGTTATCCATACGGTAGCGTATTAGGCTTTCTGAAGTGCAAACAAATCGGCGAGCAATAAGCCACACCTTCTCAGACAACAGGGCGTATTTCCACAGGCATCTTTTCCTCCGCTCCGCTTCAATGAGTAGTGACATCACTATAGCCCGCAACTTTGCCACCACGGGCATCGGCAAGTGCCCTTGCCCGCTGAGGCCCGCTGAGGCAGGCTGAACGACACTGATCCAGATAATCCTTTAGCGGAAGTTCTAATCTAAATTACTTGCTCAGCGTATCATACTAAATGCATTCTGACATTAACTGATTTATCGTCGCCAAGTTAACATTTGCTATATACCTGATATTCCATTCAGGTTCCAAGAAGCAGATTCTACGATTTCATAGAAAACATTTTTTTTTCTCATTTACATTTTCCTTGTCATTTTTCCTTACCATTTTACATATGTACCAATGACATGTATGTTCAATGTCCTTCCATCTCCATAAATTAGTCTGATATCATATAGAGTCACTTGGAGCTATTAAAACGTCACAAAGAAGTAAAACGTTAGTCATTTTTAGTACTAAATGTTTGGTCTACTCAGAAGTATCTGCACTAGCTATACAAATATTTAAATTTATTCATTATACTCGGTTCAATATGTTTAAATGTATTCAATATTATAGTTAATAAATTTATTCAATATCATGTATCATGTTCTTTAGTACTTTACAGTAGACTTATGTACAACGTGATCATACAATTATTTGCAAAGACTGCGTATATGCATCCTCTGGGACAGTAAGTGTACAGTCTTTTTAAACAATTTGTGGTGCATTCACTATACACATACTCTAACATAAAAAATTGCACTCAATTCTATTCAACATTAACACTAGAACTACCGGGCGGGTCAAAATGACTTGTTTCTGATTTCTTCAATTACAATTATTAATATTATAAAAGTATGTTTATGAGAAATTCTTTAATAAACTACAAAATCAGAATAAATCTAGCCTTGTTATTATTATAGTGTTGGTGTTATTATTAACACCAATAAAACAAATTTCATTAGGATCTATGAGGCGTGAGAAGGTAACAAAAATAATTGTTATGATAAACTTTGTCTTTTCTATTCTTGTGTTATTAAATAAGTTGCATTGATTTTGTGTGACTTTTATGGCCATTGTGGTTGCAATCACGATTAGTACTCGGTAGTTCTTGTATTATTTTAAATTATGAAATCATTTCTATACAATCGCTATAAATGCAGCGCTATTATTTTACTAAACAAAGAGTACAAATCGTTTCTAACGCCCGGTAGATTGCGCCTCTATAGTTCAACATCGCGGAACTTGGCCGCCGAAATAATCCTGCTCCAATCCTGTCAGGCAAGTAACCCGCGTCTGTAAGCCATTTCCGACGACTATGGATGTCGCTACGTCATGGAAATTTCCTCGTTCAACACCTTTCCTCTACCCCCACCAGTTAAGCTTGTGTTCTTTTTTGTCATGGCTCCCTCCTCCTCCTCCTCTCTCTCTCTCTCTCTCTCTCTCTCTCTCTCTCTCTCTCTCTCTCTCTCTCTCTCTCTCTCTCTCTCCCCTCCCATAACCGAACGCATGGTGCCCCCACAACGCCGACTACCACCACCACAAACCCCTTTTCTATGATCCCGAGCGCTGAATGGCGGTTTAACGCTAGGCTACACGTGCACAGTTCTCTCCCACCTAAATGCAGTCGGTGGACATACAGTTCTGCGCAAAAGTATCAGGCCAACCACGTTGTACTAACTACCAGAACAAATTTTTGGTAGCCTCCATCCGAAAAATTGTACACAAATATTAGAATTACGTGTCCTTCCCTAAAGCGTATTTAAAATATGCTTTTGTTGAAGCCTATTTTTGAATACATGTAAATTAAATGATTTTTTAAAACATGTGAATTGTACATGTAATTGCATGTCTTATTTTTAACATATTTGATTACCGATTTCCTCACCGATATGATCTGCACATTTTTGTGCGCCTATGTAATTTGTGTTCTATTTTTGACATACAGAGTGGCTCAAATTACTGAACAACTTAATGAAACAAATTTTATAAATAAAGTAAAATTCTAAAATTGTCTAGTGATTTTTGGACCACCCAGTGTTTAAGTGGTACACTTTTATTAATATAATATATTATGCTAACAGTTTCATTATTAGAAAATGTAATAATATTGAAAACATTTATAAAGGATCCGTTTGAAAATTTTAAAAATGTTTTCTCGAGATTTGCTGTCGTGGCTGACTTCCGGAAACATGATTACCAATGATACACACAAAACGCGCGAGACCGTTCGTTTCTGTCCTCTCGAGACAGGAAACGCTCGCGAGCGTAACGTCCTTGCATCGAGGACCTTCCTGGGAGGAGTTCAACGGCAATCGCGGCGATTGCGTGCCAATATCGTGGCAAAGTACCGTTTTCGAGGACAGTATGTGGAAACGTAATCCGTTTCATCACAATTTGAAAGTTACAATTTCCAACATTTGCATTCGAAGCTGTTTTAACTCCAAAACCAAGACATTTCTTCCGACTTCGAATATTGCCATTGTACGTGACCTAACCCAGACCTTTTATGGATATGAAATTATTACTATTACTCGTACTTGCAACACTTGAATTTTTAACAATTTCTTACATATAAATATAGTAATGCGAAAATATTTTTAAGGAGGGTTTTTAAGTGGAGGGTTAATAACGAAAAATATATAGACTGTTTTATCAACATTGAATTGTGTATCTATATAAAAATTACAATTTTCATACTAGATTTTATGAAAACTAAAGCTGAGGTAATACTGTTATTAAACGCAACCATTGGACTCAATTAAAATTATTATCACTATTAAAAACAATCTGCAGATGTAAACAAGAATAATAATAGATTATTAAAAGTGATCCAATACAAAAAATTAATAAAATAGATATATCGACGAGAAAAATTTGAGTACTATTTAATTACCATCAGACATTTTTAGAAACAGTCTATTCATTTATATATTTAAATGATAATAATACATTACAGATAATTCCCTAATAAAGACCAATAAAATGTCTGTCGGTGAAAAAAAATTTAATTTCAGTAACTAATAAAAGTTGTTCAAAACAATCTACTTCTTCACGTATTTAAATAATGTATAACAGAGCACACCCAAAAATTTAATAATAAAAATTGATGAATTATAAATCAATGGAAAAAGGTTAAATACGAATTACCATAAAGAATTATTAAAAATTATCTATCTACTAATATACACATTTGTATAATCATAAAAACACTGCCATGTAGCCCGTGAATGACACGTCAAGACCAAGCGGAAGTTTCTCAACAAAATCTTCCGGTAGACCTTACAACAGTTTCGGTTACGGAAGACAAAGGTCCCTTACGATCATCGTTCGATTTTACGAAAGTTCGGAGGTAGAGGTACGGTCGCATCGAACAAGGAAAAAACTGGCTCGAGGAGGCCCCCTCTGAAAGGCTGTTTTGCGTGCTGCCGGTTTCTCCAAACTTCACTAGAGAAATCTCCACAGAAGGTTCTTTGTCCCGTCTCTCGAATCGCTATTACATGGGAAGTGTAACCGGGTGCCTATGGGCTTTGGCGAATTCGTCCCCCTACCACCGCCACCATAAAACTCCGCCGACCTGAAGATTTCTACCTTCGGTCCATTGTCAACGTCTGCAAATGGGGAGATTCGCTTCATTCTAGGTCTCTACCTCTCCTTCGTATTCTATCTACCGGGTGTTCCATTTGCAACGAATAAATTACCTTGAATATCTGTCGGTAGTAACGGTGAATGTTTTGAATGAAAGTTCGCTTGTTTCAAGAGGTACATCATTTGATGTAAGTGTACCGCTGAATACAGTTTATAATTATCTACAAAAGGTACTGGAGGACTTATGGTTAAAAACAATTAGTTTAGGGGATACTGTCAACGCTTTTATACCACGGTTGATTCGTTCTGTGTTAAAAGAGACATAAAAATAAGGTAAAGCATGGGAATGTGTTCTGTGTTACATCGAAACCGTGTTAAATGAAATCGAAAGATAGTAATACAGATAAAGGAAATGCGTCCCGTGTTTTATTATACCATGTTATCACAGAAATATGACTGTATCGTAACTCTTAACCGTTACTCGGATCAACCAGTCGATTAAATGCAAATTATTTATTCAGTATTTACGGAAACAATATCGTAAAAATTTTAGATCTTGTAAGTACAATACGTGCCATTTTCATGTCTTCTCGGAAAGCATGTCCGATATTTGCATTAGAATACCTCCTAAATGAATCACTCAGCTTAGCACTATTTTGTAAAATACATATAACGATTCGATTGAAATGCAAAATTATTTCATAGAAAAATACAAAATATCTCGACAAGAATGGGAACCATCGAAAAACTGTTTAAACGAACAGTGTCTTCTTGCCGTATCTGCACAATTCTTTGTAAATCATTTCTAGGAATCGATACTTATCAAATAGCCCCGATCAAACTGCCATAAACTAATATATTTATTACACGATTCTTGTATGATTAATTAATGTAACCCGTAAATAAAAGATTGCTACATCTAGCCTAACCCTGACCTAATCCGTACACTGTTATACTTGCATTTTCTCAAGCACATTGTGGTCTGATAAGATGATGATTGATCATACTGATAATAATATCACGATTTATTATTTTTTTCGTCGGTAGTGACTTGCGGGGATTCTTGCACAGGCAACTCATGAAGATTAAGTCATCGTTTACACCAGCAAGGTTAGTTTCTAGGTACTGACAGAGTCATACAAGTAACATACTAATGTTAGTACAACTATAATTTGTTGTAGTGCAACGAATTCAATCGCTTTTATCACGGTGACTTATCAAATGTATCGTCTTCGCCACCAATGAACTACTTATCTTTAACCTATTCGAGCTGAGAAACCATTTCCTGCGCGTCCAAAGTAAGCTACACGGTTTATTGACTTGGAAACATACTGCAATAATTCTCTGACCAAGAAAATTATGATTTCTACAAAATTATAAGAACGTATCATCTCTATACAGACTATGATTTTTAGTTTGTAACAGATTACAAGAATTTATGTTTTATAGTTGACAAATATTTAGTTATAAATATTTAGAATGTTCTATAAAAAAAAAACTAAAAATGATAACAAAGATTATGATTATTATAATATTTAATTTTTAGAAAATTGTCACGGTTCATAATTAATCCACAAAAATTCGATTTCAAGTCAGCAAAAATTACGTAGTTTTCTCAGCAAAGGTGTGTGTAGTTAAATGTAGAATGTTCCAAAAATTCTAATTTGGGTCAAAAGTGATCTGCCATCGGGAAGTTGACAACACCAGGGTTAAGTAACAATGCAAAGCAGACGAAGCACGTGTGGCGGAAAGGGAAAAACGATAGCAACGACAAGATAGCGCAACGCTCCGCGACACGCGTCCAAACGCACTTTTCGCGGCTGCTTTCGCATCATGACCTCCTTTTATCAATTCCACGTAACATTTAATTCAGGTTGGAATGACTCCTTGCTGAGTCAACGCTGAATGTGCATCGCGATTGCGGCGCGACGTTTGGTACATGCATTGGCCGAAACCAGTGTCCAGGTACCATAAACACCAAAATTTCCATCCAGATATCAACATTTAAATGCGAAAATTAACAAAAATATTATATTCTTTAGCAGATTGTTTGCATAAATCGACGTTTCAAAAACCTATTTACACGGCCAAATGTGTCGTTAAAAAATGCAAAATCATTTCACACAATCCTATTTACGTTAGTGATCGATAGGCTGTGGATATTATGCATTTGTGGCAAAAGAAGTAGGAGGAACACAAAATGGTTTAACTATTAGAAAAATATAAGAATATAGGTAGAGATGTTCGTTTGAAATAATCAAAGTTATTAACAGAAGTAATAAATTTCCATTCAGCTTGCATTTGTTGCAAACTACGTACCTATGAGCAGTCTAGTGATCGAGATACTGACTGTTTGACATATTATAACTTCATATAAATTTACTAAATACTGTATAATCATTTATATAATTTCATCAAAATGTAAATAAATTTATATGTTAGTAATTATTGGTTCTCGTTTACAAGTACATACACAACTTTTATCATCAAGAAATTTACCAAATGATGAAATAAATTTGCCAATTTTGCATTTTCGCCAAGTGAGGAACAAACTTTTGACCCTTGCTGTACATGCAAATGATGAGTGCGCGCTTTTTCAAACATGGCGATATGTAAAACACGCATGAATTGTACGTCGCTTCCCAGGCTTTCTAGAGTTTGCACCCAGAAGTGCAAGCAACACTTCTCAAAAAATGCAACATTTACACTCCACGATTGTTTAACTGTACCGCGATGTATTTGGCCGACATATCACTCGGAATTTGCACGTTAAGATACGCTCCACCGTAAATATTTGGTTCTGCGATTGCTTTTTGCTTCTCAGGTAGTTTACGCAACCTTCGAGCACACGTATTTCATTATGTGCGATAACGTATGCGTGATCGAGCATATCCTCTAAAACGAAAGTGGTAACGCGGTCGAGAGGCTAGGATATTACAATAATTGGAGTACTCTTTTCTTGATAAAATAAGGATGCAATATTATTTATAATAGTTCATTCTAGGTAATAAAAATGTGATTCATTATCCATCCTTTTCAGTACGGCTACTTTATAATAACGTACTTATCAATTATTGAATATTTTTAATAATCAAAAATGGTATTTAGAATTGGAAGAATTGAATAATTGCATCTGTCAAGTCCCACAGGCAACCTTGTTGGCACACTCCTGGCCAAAATTTAACGTTTTCAAAAAGGATAGTATACGTCAAGTAGTAAAAGTAAATTTACGGTATAGGTATGATATTAGTTACTACTAACAAAAATAAATTTTTAATGAACAACTAATTTGAAAGAGTTCGAAACATTTGGAAGATACTGTACATCATACGATAATTGCAAGTCTACGCAAATTATAATCCCATTTAAGAACGGATTAGAAGCTGGAATAATTTCCTCTAAGAAAAGGTTAGAACACGAATGAGTAATTTAAAATATTAACGTTTTTGGAGAATACTGTACATGGTCGCGTGATAATTGCAAATCTATTCGAATTCATTATACATACTTCTATTTAAAAAAACGCGTTTAAGATGAAAATAGTCACTAACGAAAAACAACTTTGAAGGCGAACTAGCAGTTGGACAACAGTTCGAAATTCTCAACAATTGCGAATCTATTCAAATCCATTATAATTCTTAACTAAAACAACAAGGTGAATAAAGAGATTCAAAAACGGACTCCAATTCAGTCACATGTAATACCCAATACTGAATATACATTCTAATTTATGGATGCCAACATTATATTAATCGAGCTTTAAAAGATCTATTATTCCTGTCTAACCACCCTCAAATTGTACCCGTATTTCCTAGCCAAAATCCTAAAACTCCATAAATCTCGGTTACTCCCCTCAGTTTCACAAGCGCGCGAAAATTCTCAAATTGTAACGTTCGACCCGAAAATTCAAAGAAAAAAGCGCGGATGTGTTGCTCAATAAAAACCCAACCCTCCATCATCGTGTTTCAAGAACCCGCTAACGTCATGTTCCGATAACGATATTCCGATTCGCTCGATTCTATTCGTACACCGTCTATGTAACCGTTAACCACGGCGAACCTGTTTCGTCAGCGTTTTGCCGCGAATTTTTAAGAAGACGCCGTGTCGCGTCGTTACGCAACGCGGTCGTTTTCACGATCGACGACGAGCACAATGAAACGTAAATGGGGGAAAAAGAGAAACGTGGACTCACCTGAAATTTGCCCCCGTGAACCGGCGGCGCTCCTTGGTCGAGCATCTTATGCGACATTCTCGACAGAGTGTACCTTTTGCAAGTCTGCTCTCCGATTCACTTTTGCCAGGAGACAAAGAGAAAGAGAGAAAAAGAGGGGACGGGGAAGAGGTAGAAATAGAGAAAGAGAAAGCGTCTAAGAGGGAAAGAAAGAATATGTGTAGATACACACGCGAACACACACGAATATACTTTCGGCAAAACTTTTCAATGAACCGGCTCGCTCAATGGACACGCTCGCACTGATCCTTCTGCTTTCCTTCCTCGCGACTTTCTTCCACGCTTTCTCCCTGCCTCGCAGAAACCGCTTGGTGGGAGCGTGTTTGTGTTCGGAGAGTGGGGGGAATAGGCGGTGGGAAGGGGCAGAATTTAGGGATACTTGTGCACAGGGCAGCGTGTATGGAAGAAAGAGAAACAAGAGGAGTGAGTCTCTGGAGTGGCGCTGCAAGCGTCGGTGAGACTCAACTAGGAATGACGGGCCTCGTGTATGCGAGGCTCGCTCTTACCCCCCCCCCCTCCCCACCCTTGGACGGCTTTGTCCCTTTCCGAGACTCTGACAGACGTAGGCTGCTCCCCCACATTGTGGCAGACAACCTCGAACCCCCACTTGCAACCCGATCACGGTCAACGCTCAATACGATGGTTTTCGGACGATGCTCGACACCTCTTGCTATACATAGACACTATTTACCACATGGTGATATCTGGATTTAAGAGGCTATTCTGATTTTCAACTTTCAGAAAACTAATGTTTCTTTTTTTTTGGCAGTTTCTTTAATCTTTGATTGGCCACGTGGAGTTTAGTAGGGAATAGAATGAATCCCCAGTCATCTTTAAACGTTGTTATTTCATTCTTGTAAATTTTGGGTTGCTGTACAGTTGACTTTGTGTAGGATAAGTGTACCTTATTTCAGCCCCTACCCGATAACCAGCCTTGTTGAAAACAAATTGCTTAAAAATAAGAAACTACTAAAAAACTCTTATGCGTTTCAATGAGCACAATAGTTGCTTTGTGCCCTCGTATTGTAAAACATTTAGAAAATGGTATACTAATAATGAGAACGGTTAAGATGGCTGACTATTGGCCATAAGCGGTTGAGTATTGGAACAATTACTATAGGCACAGTAGCGATTTGTTGCTGAACAAAGACAAAATATACATGTAAAAGATTGAGATGATTCTCATTTTTGTTAGAGGCTATAAAAAGCTTCAATGCGTTTGTTAAAATTGTGTATTATGACAATTTTTTAATTTGCTGTTACGGTCATCAACTTATGATAACTAGATTTAGATGATATAGGTTTTAGGATGGTATAGATAATATAGATTTAGATTTTAGGTGAGAGTCGCTGTTCATTAAAAAATTCTAGACCTCTTTAAAGTGGAGGTCTTAAAATTTTTTAAAAATTCATACTTATTTTTTTATAAGCGAATTCTAATTTTAAATGGTCTAGTGACTTTTCGGCTACCGCTTACATACTTTCTCGCACAATATTCAATGTTTATATATCACGTGCATATGTTTGTACTCTGAAGGATACTAGAATTCTGAAGGTTAAACTAGAATTAGATTTGGAAAGTTTTGTAGTTATGCATATTTGCGTTAGCTTTATATTAGATTTGCAAATATCTTTTATAAATAACTTTTTTTTTTAAAAAACAAGCAACAGTTACAACCTCTTGGAGGTTACTCAGGATGTTTTTCATATGGGAAGATCAAGATTATGGTACCTGTCTCCTCTAAACGACAGTTTACCAAAAATTAAATTTAATAGAAACTGTTCAATATATTGCCAGCCAAGGTTATGAACCTTCCATCTAAATTCTAATTTTTTAGCTGGCACTTTAACCATTTAGCTATTTATACTATCTTGTACATTACCACTCAGTGTAAATAAAATGAAATAAAAATTATTTGACACGTTTACTGTGTTTCTTTTTTAGGAATGAATCCATCTTGACCCTAGTCAATAGACAATTATATCTAAATTTTAATTTTTTCACGGTCAGTATAAATTATTAGTTATTATATATGTATACTATGTCACAAATATCCATCAGTGTTCCAAAAAAAATTGATTAAAAATTATTTAGTACGGTGATCGTGTTTTATTTTTAGAGTTGGGTCCATTTTGATCAAGGATTGAATACGTTCCGTATAGATTGTAATTTTCTAACAGACATTTTACATTATTTAATATTTACCAAGCTTGCCGCCATATATTTTTAGTTTCTATTTATTTTAAAAGTGCAGTATAATTTATTCGACGAGCCGAGTCAGTAAAGTTGAACAAATGCACAGTAGTAAATGCCCACTTAAATGCGACAGAGTTCAAGTTACATTTCTCAGATAATTAGCAAAGGACACACCGCTGGTGCTACACCGAGTCATCTCATTGGCGTTGAGTATAGATTCATCAATATTTGAAGAATATTTAAACAAAGACTGATTTTTATCTGTCGTTATTAAATAGTAAAAGATAATATTTGTTTGATAAACGTTGCGTGTTTATAACAGGGTCGTTTTTCGGCTTCGCGCCACAGTTGCGTCGTCAGCCACGAGCATCGTCTCGCTCGTAATCTTCGACTTATCTGTAATCGTCGCCCCTCGTTTTCAGCTTTCTCTGTTCCCTTGGAGTCTCTTTTGCTCTCGGACGTCGCCTTCTTCCTCTCCCTTTCTCAGCGGACTGTCCTTTTCCTACGGGCAGACCATTCGCTGCTTCCATCGCACATGCCAAATCCATTTACGTCGAACGCGTTTCTGCATCGTTCTCCAGCTACAAGTAATGTGTCAGGTTTATAATCGTCTTTCATCGACGCTCGTCGCAGGATCAAGGTTAGCACCATCAGCCTCTGGCGCCGCGCTGGTTCCCAGCGATTCAGGATTTTTCTGGGTTCAAGGGAAACGTTACATCCTGATCTGGGCTAATATTGTTTGCCATCCGAGTTTTTCGAAACTAGGTACCCGTTGTGGGGGGGGGGGGGGGGGGGGACAATGTCCTGGGGTATTTCACAATTGACTTCTGTACTTTTGGATCTGTTTGTGCTCTGAAAAGATCTATGGACCACTGTACATCGAATTACATGTAAAATGTGATAATTGGACTGCGGATTTTACGCGTGTATGGCAAAAATGACTGTATCAATCGCAAAATAGTAAAAACATTTAGAGAATTTGAAAATACTATTATATTATTTTCAACTCATTAAAATCATAAAAAATGGAAACAGATATATCTATATAACTTTTGTGTCTCGTAATTAATGCAGACAATTTTTAATTTACATAAAAGTTAGTTGTAGTGCACTGTTACTATTCCTTTCAGCCATGGAATTTTTTAACTGACTAGTCTAGTAAACTAAGGGTCTTTGATTTGAATCTTATTTGTGTTGAAAACGTAACTGGATTTTCAACCAAACGCATATACATATACCATATGTGTCAATAATGCGATAATACAATGCCCTACAGTAAAAGTGCCTTGCTGGAAGATACCCAGGCTTCGACGGGAAGAGGTTAATACTATAATATTTAAACAAAACTTTACTCTCTATGCTTAAATGAGATTGAAATTTTAGAATCTTCTCGCCTACTCTAGTATTTTCTATGTTTAAATGAAATTTAAATTTAAACTCTAGTACATAATGAAATTTAAATTTCACAACAACGTAAATACAATTATTAAGAAAAAAGTAAGATCACTAGAGATGGAAAGTTGTAATAAAATTATGTTGTCAATTGTATGGGTTACTAAAAATTCTTTTGCCACAAGTATATTTAGGCCAAAATCTGGAAATAATAATATGCTTATTACTAAAATTACTGTCATCATTACTATTTAGTCAATACGAATATGTTACTTGATTGTAAAAAAGTTTTTAATTACATAATTGTAAAAGGAAGACCATCAATTGGTTGTGTAACCGTATTGTAATGTGATTTTTATCATATGGCAAACTTTAATATTGTCTAGCTACAATTGCACAATTTTCAACAAAAGTTTACAAATGAACATTACGTAATTACAAAATTGCGCAATGTATATACCAGAATATTGCAATTTCCATGCATTGATGGTATGTATATATTCTAGCAGAAGTGCAAGAATGTTTTAATTCAGGCCGCAGTTTCTATGTATTTTATACTATATGAACAATTTTCAAAATCGAAAATTGAACTTGGTCAAAGTTAGACTTTTTTGGAATTGAGACAGATAAAATGTTTAGATTCGTGTTCAGCACACTGAAATCTGCAAAATTCAATTAATTTTCACAATTCTTCCAATTTTTCTTCAATTTGTTATTTCAATTCTCTCAATTTCTCTCAATTTCAAGAATTAAAATTTTATCAATTAACTTCAATTCTTTATCTTCCTTCAAATTGTTTACCTCCTTCAACTGTTTCAATTATTTTACTTCCTTCAAATCGTTTGATTCTTTTACTCGTTTATTGCTTTAAAAGCATTCAATTCTGTAAAGTACCTCAACTATTTCAGTTCCTTGTTACGTACAGAGAATTAACTCTGCTTTATTTCAACCAGAGTTTTCTAACCGCTTTCCTGAGAACGGAAAATGCCCTATTCCACCCTTTGCTTATAGAAACGATGACTATGCTCCAGCTGGATGCAGCCCGCACAAAGCATGATTCAGTACAGGGACAGTTGCACAAGATTCCCTAATATGGAAATCTTGAGAGCATCCCCACTTAGATTTTACAGTATATAAACCCTCGAATTTTAACCCTCAGGGGCAGTGCTTAAAGTGCAAACGGGCTATACACGTCGTTACGCTGAATCTCGTTTTGGAGTTGGTTGTATTTAGTGAGGTCGGGCCTAGTCACCCTTTCGAATCAAGTAACCTTATAGATTCCGCGAGTACGGTATTAATCTATCTTGGCATAATTATTCAACCTCTCTGTGTTCCCCGCATCGCCAGTGCGTCATCCAACAGACAGTAGTACTTAGGTAACCACACAACATTTTCTTACACACTCAATTCTTATCGCGACACTAACAATTGTAACAGAGCCAGTTTCCTGTAATATACAATTTAGTTCAAGATAATTTTGAGTAACAATTGATTTTTAACCCACCATTCAGATCCAGTATTTCTTAGTTGACCGTTCCCACATGATACAATCTTACCGCTCGGGTTGTATCAGTTAATTTATAATATTAAAGTTACGAGGCCGTTACTAATATATCCTAGGAGCTACCTGATCTTGTATCAGGAACCCAAACTGTTAACCAACCTATGCGGCTCCCTGATTTCGCATCAGGTTCGTCCGTATCCTAGCAGCTCCCCGATTTCGCATCGGGTTCGTCTGTATTTTTATTCAACCTGCCAGCAGCTCCTCGATTTCGCATCGGGTTCGTCTGCGCGTGTACCTCCTAGTGGCTCCCCGATTTCGCATCGGGTTCGTCCACGAAGTCTCTCAAATATACTAGCGGCTCCCTGATTTCGCATCAGATTCGTCCGTGCAACTTACTAACAAGCAAAACCATATTCCTCTTTAAACCATAAACCGCTCGCCGGCCACGCGCGCTAACGCTCGGCCCAGGCTCGTAACATCCTCCGATTCTTCCAATTCTTTAATTGTTCAATTCAATTGCTTCAATTTTTTCGGTGCTTTCAATTCTTCCAATTTGGTCAATTCTTTCAAATCTTCTGGTTCTGTCATCTCTGGAAATTTGTTCAGTTCATCGAAGTTCTTCATTCACTTAAAGCTTTCCAGTTCTTTCAACTTTTGAAAAGAAGCGAGGTCATTAATCAGCACAATCGCGACCGGAATTACAGATTACGCGTTATCTCGCGCAATAAACCTAATTTATAAATCCGAGTGGATTTTTTTTAAGCAAAGAATAGTCCATTGTCGAAACTTTGCAGCGTGACTCACGGATTGCGCAACCGTCATTGCTTTTTTAATCTTTTCTTCAAGATCTACTGATTAAAATGGTAGCGCGGTATTCGACTTAACGTGTCGTGCAAGTGCGATAACTTTCGATAATATTCGCTCATTAAAAATGCCCGTTCCACGCGGCGAAACGGGACATCATTTCTCAGGTGTGCGTGTCACGTCGCGATGTCACATCGGGATCACATGCGCTCGCTTCTGTATATTAGAGGGACCGGAAAGAAATCTATTATTTTTTATAGTTGAATTTTAGGGCAGACTACGCTGGTACGTTGCAGTGTAAGGAGCTCTCTTCGGGAATTGTTCTCTTTAAGTGATCATTAACTTTATTTTTTAAGACACAACTGCAATTTTCTGTTAAGCCACGAAATGTCAAAGCGCGTTGTTGACGAAGTGATTATCAGGCATTGTATGTTGCTTATTCGATCAGGGTATGAATGCTACTAAACCAACGGAGTCAATCATTGATCTATACGGCACTGTCTTAACTGACGTTTCGAAAGTTTAAATCTGGCGACAGGAACCTGCAAAATGCCCCAAGATCCGGAAGACCGTCAAATTTTGATGACATTTTGAAGTCATTGGTTGAAAGTTTAACGATTGACGAAATATATTGTTGCTTTTTCCAACGTTCCAACAGTTGGAAAGAATGAAGGAGAACCTTAAAACGACCAGCTATAACGCAAGCTATAACCCATATAGCATCGATCATTCATGAAAAAATTTGTGAGTTAAAATAGGAAATTCTTAGACGTCCCCGTTATGCCTCCGATTTAGCACCTACCGATTATCACCTTTTTAGGTCTCTGGAACATTTCATTTGTAGCAAAAAACTTTAAACCGAAGTGCAAAACCACCGCAGCGACTTTTTAATTCAAAACCCGTACATTTTTGTAAAAGTGGATTTAAAAAATGGGTAACTAGACGGGAAACTGTCCGAAGACAAGGAGGGAATTATATTTTGAATTAATATATAAAAATTTATATGAAATAATAAAGCTTTTTGTCAAGATCAAAAATAATGAAGTTCATTGTTATTAATGAATAGCATTGTTTCATGTCTTTCGTGTGCATCGAGGTAAAAAGAGTGGGGGGAAGCACTTTTAAAATCGTTGTTTTATCAAGAAAAATTAATGTTATTCAAAAATGTTTACATGGCCTTACACTGTATACTTTGATTCGTATGCTCAATGAGTTTGATTAGAAAATTCGTAAAATTAAATAGGCTGTTAATCAGGGTGGTCCCTATTTTACGACTTTCGATTTTTTTTGGTCTCACTAAATTGAGACACTTCGTGAGAAAATGGTATGTGCAAGGAAGCGATCGGACAACAGGAATTCGTACCGCATTTGCGCTAAAGTTTTAAAATTTTCATGATTTCATGTCATTTTCCAACTGTATTTCGTTATATTGGAAATATCAACAAACATTCTTGAGTGAAAGACAATGCCTTAGATAAATAATGATGAGATTTATGTGTTATTTCGAAAAAATCTAAAATATTTAAATTTAGTGTATGATGCAGAATCTGGTAAAGGGGGATGTATCAAATCTGGACACACCAATTTTGATAAAATTTTAGTGAGAGATAGTTTCCGAAAAAATATTTGACACGTATTTTTTTGGTCACCGTCCATATTGAAAGTGTGAAAACAGCCCTTAAAGTTGGGCGAAATCAGTGAAAATCAACAACAATATTAAAAGAACTCTGACAATTTATTTTAAATAGGTACTATATAATAAATTCTTCAAAAAATCATTATATACATCGTAAGCTGTGTACTTTTTACTATACAGTCTGTGACTTTAATTGTGAAATTCATAAAATTATGTGTGCTGCAGCTGCAACGACTTTGACGATGCTTTACTCCGTGAAACAAAAAAGTGTAGCGATGAACTGTGACCATTTGTCGAGTAGGAAGTACTTTTTTTCGAAATAATATTGCATGCAAAAAATTATTATGTTATATATTTATTATGTATTATGTATTGTACAGGGTGTTTCGTCCAAAACAGGACACCTAAATATTTCCTCTACCTCTGAAAATACAAAAAATGTTTCTAACGTAATTTAAATGGTTTCAAAAGACGAATCAGATGGAAGAATCGTTTTTTATAAATTGTAATTTTTTAATCGTTTTTTCAAGGTCACTCGGGTTTATTTACATATATACACACATTTTTTGTTCTTGTATGTTACAGCAAACATTATTGTGCATTCATCCATGTTTAATAGCACGACCTTGAAATGACCGTGAACTCTAAAATTTGCTAATTAATGCAGAACTTACTTTCAGCGACATTTCAGATTTCAACGGTAACAGAAATTCGACCATGAACTTGAACTTGTAAATAAACATATTGTATCATTCCTCTGTGTACATAAAGAGTGAGAGAGATATGTATTTAAGAGTTTGCTCACTGCTAGATTTCTCAGTGTATCGACAAGCGAGCCATAATGCGTTATTTAGAACAGGAGACAATTCAAACGGTTTTAATTTACGGTGAAGCTCGGGAGTGTCTAAGAGAAGCAATACGAATTTACAAAGACAGATTTCTAGAACGTTCTTGTCCATCACGTTTTGCATACTCAAGTATTGTATATATATTATATGTAAACTGTATAATTTTTGATCTTCACTCATTACAATTATAAATATAGTGTTTGTAGATTTTCATATTTTTTTCTTATAAATCAAAAATATATAGGTCTTCTATTATAATCGTTTTTTAACCATTGTAAGTACGATGTAGATAAGTCTAATGTAAGCAAAGAAGAAATGCAATAATAGTTAGGTAATGATATCTGGTCCCCTCAAGGTTTCAAATCCATTTTCACCACTCCCCCCTTGTTCCATTCTTCCATTCTCACTATCGCCTAATTTTTCAGCCTGTTTCAGCCTACTTTTCAGCGGGACCTACTGTTTATAAAGGTGGGTTCCGAACCACCTTTTGCCAACAACACACGGCGTATACCTAGTGGGTCACTACCGGCGTATACCCATAAGAAGTGTAATAATGGAAAAAGGTTTAATTTACTTCTCTAAAAACTAACGATTGATGGCGTTTTTCCCTTTTCAATTTTAATGTTTAATAAAATCGTTCAGATATTATGCATATCAATTATAGATATGAGATGTATAATATCAAATTCCTAGATGAACATTATAATTTATTTGTTTTCCTCCTCTGATTTTATTGTGTTGCAACTCACTTTGAAAATTGACTTAAGCTTTTTGAAAATATAGATTAAACATTGGAATTATTATAAAAACTGTTACGCCCATACTTCTTAAAAATCGCCATGTTCATCTGATATTAAAACTTGTGTTGTCCTGCAGAAGTATGAATATAGTATTTCGAAGTTGATTTCAGAACTTGCCATGTAAAATATATAGCATATACTCCATAGAAGCTGTCAAAATATAAAACTGACTTAGGAACATATTGCAGGAGGATGAAAAAGAGGAAAAAAATGTTGCATTTATGCAAATCAATAATGACGTACGTAAAAGTTATCAGATGTAGTCAAACTATCAAAAAAATGCATTATGGTAATGACTGGCGGTATATGAATGATTCATTCTACTATAAAAAGATCGGGAAAATACAGATTACATATTCTCCTGATAAATATCTCTATGGAATCGGATTGAAGATAATGGCACAATTTACAATTTCGAAATCGTTTTCACTGAACATATTAAGTACTTCAAATAAGTTTCAACCGCTTACAAATAGATGTCGGAACTAATAGTACTTGCATGCAGTTTGAGATGGTGTAGCATGTATGGCGCAGTACTATAAACAAGCTTTAAAACTTATTATATGATAGAATTCATGGAGTTTACGATCAGCGCCTTTCTTCGGGGGAAAAATATCTTTAACATTCGTGCACAGCGCCCCCGTCGTTTTTCTTGAACATTACTAATTGTTACTTTGTTTTTCGACCCCGCTTTCACGTTTTGGTGTTCAGCGAAATTTAAAATAGTTTTCTTATCGCAAATGCAATTGTTCGTATCATTATAGTTTGTCGACTTCCAAGCACACCCTGTCTAGCGTGAAGAGCAAGTGTTTCCATAATATTGAAAATGTGGAATTTCGTTTCACAAAACAGCAATTTGCGGGAGGTGCTTCCCGTCAAAAAGTCATCGTTTGCTTGTAGAAGTTTATGGCGGCAATGAGTTATCCGAAAGAAGTTGTAGAGATTGATTTCAGCGATCTAAAAATGATAATTTCGATGTACATAAAAGACAAGGATCGTTGGGTGTACCAAAGAAGTTCCCAGACGAAAAATTGCGCGATGATGATCTATGACACTTAAAGAATTGTCAGACACCATCACTGCAAATCGTTATTAAGAATAATTAGTCAATTTAAGTGGAGCGTTCAAAGAAAAACGTCCAGAATATGTGAAAAGACAGGACAAAGTGATTTTTCAGCATGACAATGCCATATCACACATTGCAAATCCAGTCAAACAAACGTTGGAACTGCTTGGGATGGGATCTGTGCCACTCCCGCCATATTGACCAAATATTGCTTCGTCAGATTACTATCTACATCCGATGAATGCAACATAGCCTTTCACAGCAGTACTTTAGTTCTTGTAATGATATAAAAAATGGCTTGATGATTGAATTAATTTACAGCAGTTTTTAAATCAATTCTTGGATATACGGTTTTGAAACGAATCGATCTTCAATTTAAAGACAGGCACGGGAGAGTTCGAGATTAGAAGCGAAAGATCGGGAAACTGTGATTAATGAATGCTAATTTCGATTTAATACTACATTAAATAGTATAATTGGTCATACTCAATTCAGTCGAACCGAATTTCGAAATGAACGCTAAACATTTATTCAAGTATCTAACACGTCAAAGTACATCCTTTTTCTGAACAATGGTTCACGTAACGCGTTATCCATTTCCCGTTTCGTTGACACCGCCGCGCCGAGTCAGTATTCACACTATTGCACACGCGTCGCGAGACGAGATTAGACGATTTCATGATCTCATCGGTATTTATTTCCAGTCCATTACAATTGGTTCGGGATCAGGGTTAATAACATCGTTGATACTTTGTCGCATAGAAATGCACGTCAATTTTAATTCCTTCCCCTCTTTTTTCGTTCCCTTCATTGCCCCGGAGCTGACGAGACGCGTTTTTTTTCCACTTGGATCGGTTTAGCATTGTTTTACGCATAATAAGCAGCTCTTCGTCAACGGTATTGATAAACGTATCATTGTCAGCGATATCGTATCGTCTTGCTGGTATAACGCGGATTAAAATCGATCAAGCGACAGGAATCTTTGCAGATTTTAATCTACCTACCTTTATTCATTTTTCTGTGATTTCTAAATCGGCAGACACTTATAAAAGTATTTAACCTGGGTTCACGCTTCCTTGTTTTGGCTGATGACCATTTTGGAGACGTTAAAACGGACGACGAATGATTGAAAAATCTGATTCAGCGATATTTCGAAAATGATTAGGTGTAAACAAATACTTCAAGGTGCACATTGTGCATTTCCTACAGTGCATTTATGCTGTGTACATGATAAAAAAAACTATGATACATATTATCAAGAAGTCTGAGGAATACATGAACAACACTTACGGCAATATGTCAATACTTTAAACATAATAAATGATATTGTACTCTTCAGTGTGGAAACTGCATTTTTGTGAGTTTTCTACATTTTTTACATTTTTCAACCAGGATTTTCAATTTAAGAATCGGAAACGAACTGTAAAGTATATATCTGGGTATTTGATATGTACTATTATATTACTATCGAACTTTCTGCATGCGACTATATAAATGAAAACAATACAAAAATTAATCTTTAAATTAAACTTAATTAATCTCATTAACAACTGATATAATTGTTATGTAATATCGGTAGCTGTTACACACACACACACAAAAACCTTTCAGCAAAATCAATTGTCGCTACTCAGTGTCACTTTCCGCAGCCACCCTCGTGACACAGTTAACCCTGCCCGACACTGCCAATTCCAGTGGCATAAAAACTTCTCTGTGATCGTTGCGACCTTGGTTACGTAACAATGTAATCATTTATTACCCGTACCATTCTCGGAATCTGAATTTCGATCCAAAAGAATAATCTGAATCTTATCACTACAATTTTCATATTTCCACTGTGATCAAAAAGAACACAAAACAATTTTTCAAATGACGGGATGAGAATCAAAGTAGTGTAAGTCGCATACATGGTATATAGAGTAAAATAATTTTGCGTTTGTTGTTATAAAAAAGTTCCTATGCGCATTGCAGTAGCAAATATACAAAATACATGCAAAATATGCAAAAATACATCTACAGGTTCAGAAAACTATAAAAAATGTCTGTATGTAAAAATTAAAGCACGAAACAGAATTTTATATAATCGGTAAGGTCATACTAGTTTGATGATATTGAAAATTGTGTGAACTTATCAGTGTTTTGAATGTTTATATAATAGCAGAAGTTCGAAGGAGTAGGACATCGTTAATGAAACGTTGGATCTATGGCGATCCCAATTTCGTTCTTTGTGAAAATGTTGAAAAAGTATTTATTGTGAAATCTGTAATAAAATTGTGAAATGTTATATTATTATGCTTCTTACATATTTATTTTGCATAAACATCCAGGATCTGGAATTAAGAAAGGTGTTAGGCACAATGTCTGGAGGTATTGTAAAGTAGCAAGTAAAACTGTTTTCCACCAATGGCATAATCGGTAATTATTAAGATGTTTGGCCTCCACTCCTATCCTAATAATTTTTGGATATGTCCTGGGGAGTGCAATTATGAACAATTTTTCCCTTTGGAAATATATTGCGGTCTCTTTTAGTTTCCAGGATATTTGCGAAAAATTGTTTGTACCACTGCAAGTAATTCTGCCCAAGCATGTGCGTCTGTGAAACAGTCACCAGCATTGTCAGCAGCGATAAATTCATTGTTTTGCCAGATAACCTTCAACCAGCAGATCGATCTCCTTAAGCTTCGTTCATATACTAGAGTTCGATCAGTTCTACGAGAGTCTTTCAAACCATCCACATCTTTAGAAATCTTAAGATAAGAAATAATTGAAATACAAGTCTAACCACTAACTCTAATCTCAACCTCATCCCAACCATTTTTTTTACATGAGGGTAATCTCTGTTACGAATAGCCCACCCTTCTCCGGAGGGAGAAAGACAAGGTTATGTGAGACTCCCGGCAAGAGTGCAATGCCAGTCCTACCCACTGCCTCATGACATCCGACCCTAGGGTTTGGAGGGAAGTTGTGGGTCCCGTAGCGCGATTTCATACCGGCATCCCCCCAACTTGCATTATATACTCTTCCCTGTAGGGAAACTCGCTGCTCCATATCTCGCCCGACAACGAGGTCTCTGTACGCGACTTTAGGTTAGGTTAGGCGCACAGTGGATCCGACTTCATCCGACGTCCGATTTCAGCAAACACGTACGAGCATTTTGAATGCCTCAAGTGTCGATACCAGTGTCGTCAGAAACACCCAAAACTGGGTGGATTTTCCTCTCCTCCTTTTCTCCTTCCACTATCCCATTCCACTACCATGAGCACACTCCAACGCCACCCAGTTACCCTGGTCACCAGAGAGGTGGTAAACTGTATTCTTCTCGATTTAACCGATCTGGCGACACTGGTCGATACGGCCGATTTCGTAGTCCGATGTGCCCGCAGTGGCTCCGATGATGTCGGACGATTTGGCAGACGTTTGCGGTAATCGAACCCTCTCAAGTATTTCCAAGTGCTTCGAGAGGGGTCTGAATGGGACCCAAACCGTGGTAGAACCGACGTCGGAAGGTGATCGGACAAAAATCAAATTATTTTGTTTTGATGAAATCATCATGATTCGATTATAACTTTACATTGGACTAAATAATTTTTCTTTTATCGTAATATTTCATCCTACACAACCTTATTAGTTTATCTCTATTTCACGTAATGTCTTCATATCTGCATGAGATGCAAGTATTATATTCTGCTATAAAAGAAAAAGTGCAAGTAAAAACATTAAAAGATTTTAAAAATACTGTTATATTATCTGTGACCTATAAAATATATTAAGAAATAAAATAAATTTCTACTTCAATTTATTGGAATTCAAGTATAACATTTTTATTTAACATAATGATTCACGGTCTTGTTACGTACAGAGAATTATCTCTGCTTTATTTCAACCAGAGTTTTCTAACCGCTTTCCTGAGAACGGAAAATGCCCTATTCCACCCTTTGCTTATAGAAACGATGACTATGCTCCAGCTGGATGCAGCCGGCACAAAGCATGATTCATTACAGGGACAGTTGCACAAGATTCCCTAGTATGGAAATCTTGAGAGCATCCCCACTTAGATTTTACAGTATATAAACCCTCGAATTTTAACCCTCGGGGGCAGTGCTTAAAGTACAAACGGGCTATACACGTCGTTACGCTGAATCTCGTTTTGGAGTTGGTTGTATTTAGTGAGATCGGGCCTAGTCACCCTTTCGAATCAAGTAACCTTATAGATTCCGCGAGTACGGTATTAATCTATCTTGGCATAATTATTCAACCCCTCTGTGTTCCCCGCATCGCCAGTGCGTCATCCAACAGACAGTAGTACTTAGGTAACCACACAACATTTTCTTACACACTCAATTCTTATCGCGACACTAACAATTGTAACAGAGCCAGTTTCCTGTAATATACAATTTAGTTCAAGGTAATTTTGAGTAACAATTGATTTTTAACCCACCATTCAGATCCAGTAATTCTTAGTTGACCGTTCCCACATGATACAATCTTACCGCTCGGGTTGTATCAATTAATTTATAATATTAAAGTTACGAGGCCGTTACTAACATATCCTAGGAGCTACCTGATCTTGTATCAGGAACCCAAACTGTTATCCAACCTATGCGGCTCCCTGATTTCGCATCAGGTTCGTCCGTATCCTAGCAGCTCCCCGATTTCGCATCGGGTTCGTCTGTATTTTTATTCAACCTCCCAGCAGCTCCTCGATTTCGCATCGGGTTCGTCTGCGCGTCTTCCAACATCCCAGCAGCTCCCCGATTTCGCATCGGGTTCGTCCACGAAGTCTCTCAAACATACTAGCGGCTCCCTGATTTCGCATCAGATTCGTCCGTGCACCTTACTAACAAGCAAAACCATATTCCTCTTTAAACCATAAACCGCTCGCCGGCCACGCGCGCGCTACCGCTCGGCCCAGGCTCGTAACAGTCTAATGATTATTGTTAGGTGAGGTACCTACTTCATATCATTACTACAACGTATTAGTTAAGTACAATATTCAGTAAAACTGTTTTATATCAAGGGAGGAATGGTAGAATGATTATAAAGTAATACACATTTATTTAATTTACCATCGACTTATACTTACACATCCAGTAATGCCTATTTCAAAATGTGTGCACCCTACTTTATTTTCTATTATTTCTGTTATATAATTTGTAACGAGTAGATTTTTAATTTTCTTAAATTGAATAACTCCTACGTAAAAAGTTTGTAGACTAATTGAAAGCTTTCATATAGTTTCCTGTGTTTGTAAACTTGTTTAATCAAATTGGCTTGATCAATTTTTGATAATATTATTTGTCACAAACGTGAAGGTCATGATAAGTACAATTAGGTTTGGAAACATTTTGCACTATCCATTGCTGCATTGTCTTACTGGAAAATGGACTCATTGTCAGTTTTAAATACGTGTTACTCCCATACATATTTGTTAATTTGTGCACTTTATCAGATCTAAATAATTGCTGCTGCTCGTTTCTTTCGAAATAAATTCTACTTCGGTCATAGCAAAGTAACCGATTGTGACCCAAACCATTATGTCACCAAAGCCTATTTTCCTTATTTTAAACTTTATATTTTATGGTCGCGTCAACCACTAGAATGAGTTATTAGCGACCTCGTCTCATGATGCACAGAAATTTTAAAACGGTCGTGTCTTATTCTTGACAATTATTCTTTTCGTTTATCATTAAAATAAAAGTTTAAACTATCCAACTTGTTTATAATAAACTTGTACTCAGTCAAAAGTACCATTTTTTACAAAATTTTCCTACGCACTATGTTTTCGTAGTAAAGTTTTGAACGTTCTTTGTTCTATAAAGTTAACAGAGATTTCTTTTTTATCAGATGATTGCAAGAGTTCGTGCCTGATTTGAAAATTAAACAAAAGCGGTTACATTTTAAAACATCAATTTCATTAATCAATTATATAATTAGATCCATTTTGTACATTTGTCCTTTAACGTTTTGCAAGTTGGTGAATTCCTTTATCTTATAAATATATCTTTAACAGAACATAGTGTTAATATTAATTGACATATTCTTACGCAAAAATTGAATGAAAATTGTTTATGGTTTTTATGTTATTGTTATTAAAACCTTGGAGATGGCAACTTTTGATAATGGCACTTGGACATATCTAGCTTTGGTGGGAAAGCTCTTGGACATAACTAGTGTCATTAATAATTTGTAATGTGTAATAATATAATATAATTGTTATGTGCAGAATAAATTCAAAAAATCAGCAAATAATTGAATTAATTATTGAAGTGAAATCTTTATTCATTCATTTATTTTCAGATACAAGAAAGACTTGAAGGAATATAAAAATAAATGGTCTGAAATATAGAAAATTATGTCTTTTTATTATAAACGATAAAGGAAAGTTTAGACATATGTTTACATTGATTTATTATTATCTATTAAACAGAAGTGTATTAGTACCTAGTTAGATTTTCCTCTTCACATTCTTCACATACCTCTTCCTCTTGAAAATCCTCAATTAAATCTGTCGTTGCAACTTGTCAAGCAAGCTTATCAATCACATTTTTATGGTAGAGTAAATAATTTAATTTTTTTAAATAAAAAACATACCGCTCTGGGAACGCTAGTATTAATTTGCATAAATGCAAAGCTTTTTCCTCTTTTAAACATTCCTACATATGATCTTAAATCAGTTTGATATTTTGCTGTAGGCACCTGTAGTTATTATGTTATTATATATATTTATATATGTTATTTACATATTTTAAATACACTTTTTTTATGTTAAAAACATTGATGTTTGTTTTTGTTAACCCTCAAGCACTATAGGCATTAAAACATACACAATCAGTATAAGCGGATTTGGGATCGATAATATTTATTGCATTATAACAGTACTGTATTTTAATAGTATTATAGTAATATACTAATATACTATAATATAATATACTAATATACTATAATATAATATACTAATAACAGTAATATACGAACAGTACTATTGTACTATATTACATACAGTACTATAGTACTACATTATATGTATACAGTACTATTTTTTTGTATGCAATATATGTCAAAATAAATCCTTCAAGGAACATATTCATGATTCTGATTCCCCTCCCCAGTCTCCGATATCTCTAAAAACATACTTTTTTATTGGGATTCTTCAGCAGAAGGACATTGTTTGGAGCATTCGAGGCGCCATGCCGTCGCAATCGATGTTTGAAACGCTCCTATATAGGTCAGAACAAGATGGATGGATGAGGATGACGCAGATGCATGCAAAAAGTCCCAGTCGTATTGGTCCGACACCCACGCGTACACTGGCTGGAAGCTGTAAGCGTGCATCCTTCGGTGCAGATTCGGTTGAATTGTAATCCAAGGGTAGCAGTGGGAGTAGGGGAGCTTGGAAGAAGAATAGAGAGGGTTGGAGCTACCCTCGACCATTGTCCTTGAGCCATGAACTTTGTTTTCGCGACGGAGCCAGGCGAAGTATGCCATTCATACCGGTGTTTGTTGCTGGTGTTTGCGTCACCGGAAATATTTTCGCGACTTTCAGGGAGGGGATGATGGCACCGACGGCGACATAACTTTGAAAGTTTATCGATAAGTTGTAGGACAAATATCCTCAACGCAATCACACAAGCCGGTATAGTGAGCTAGTAAACCCAGTTTGGCTATAAATAGAAAATTTTTCTGTCTAAACCAGACAAGAACCTTGTGTCCGGGACCTAAAAAACCGTTACTGTTAGCGAAAAATGTTCCAGAGAAAAGTTGCATGGTTGTACTTAGAGGAATGGCTGATACGTGCCCCCCCCCCCCCCCAGTTTTGTATTTCTTCCTGAAATTTGAATCATAACTTAAATTCATTTGAATTTTTGCTTAAAGTTTAGGTCATCTATTAAGTTTACATACGATAAAAGGCAGAAGTAAAAGATAAATAATTTCATTGAATTTAATGTGTATTAAGACAATAAATAATTTTTGGACCTGTTACAAAAGTGAGTGTAAAATGGTGCCCCAATAGAAATCGTATAAAATTCTGTATTTTGGGACATGCCACGTATTCAAAGTGAGTTATTACCGTGAGATCTGCAATTTATATTTTGAGCCGGTGCAGTGGTCCTATGATAAGTTTGTTTGTGCAGTTATCATTCACTGGGATACCTCTGCACATTAATTACAAAATTGGTGTTCATTCATTGATCATTTGGCCTATTTTTCGTTTAAACCTGACAGATTTTTAATACGAAGTACAACCATAAAATATTTTTAAGAAAATTGTGTTTCACAATATAATTTGCATATAAATTAGTTTGTGTTTTATATAATTTTAGAATAACAGTTTGCGTATTCTAATTTCAACAGTCACTGAACAGGTCACCCCATTTTGATATACGGTGGAAGTATTTGGTCACTGTTTCCGATTTTCGAGAAACGGTCAATATTTGAACTATGACAATTTCGTTAACAAAAATAGTATAATAAGAAATTTTGACTGATTTTAAAGTTCGAAGTCTCTATACTTTTGTACACCATCATTCATTTTTTTCTAGAATATTTTTGCATGACTCAACGACTAGGAAACTGAAGACACTTTTTGGTCCAAAATGTTGCAAATTGAAACGTCTGTAAAAACGTTAAACAATGTTTTCGTAACTGAAATCACGGTGTAGATTTAAAGATCGAATCTATACAACGAATGCTTAACGTTTGATCTATGATCTTTTCTAGTCGATTTATTATGTTTTGAATGAAATGTGTATTGCCATCTTTGCATTCACACGATATTAATGAAGATTAAAGAACTTTACCATAATTTTTTAAGAGAATAATTGAGTTTCGACCCGTGTTTCCTTCAGCGCTTTTTATCCTTGTGACGAGTAGAATACAACATAATGAAAAAATTCCTGACCTCTTGACCTTAAAATTCAAGACTAAGGTTAATTTTGCGGCACTATTCTTGCATCAATTTCCATCAAACCGAGGGTGTAGAATCATGCTATGATAGACGCCGCATATAATTTCTTTGCACCCTGTACATAAGTGATATTAGTAGACAGTCTAATTAATAGACAGCGGATCTTTATGCACAATAAAAATTTGTTACGTCAATTACGACAAACTGGAATGAAATAGTAAAAAATTAAGTGCAACGGTTTCAACAACATCTCATTACTGAATGTTTAGAAAACTGCTATCTTCAAAACTTCAATACGAAATACGCATTTTGCATATCACAAATTGATAATCACGATGAGACACAACTAACGTAATAATATAAATGTGGTATTTTGAAAACTTCAATATAAAATCGGCAGTTTTATGCTTCCCAGTTTTTAAAAATCGATTTTACAACCAAAAATTCTGAAATAATTCACTGTCATGTGTACTACTAGGTAAAATATCCATGAATTTTTTATAATTTTTTGTTAAGTAGAACAGAATAAATAGCATAATTCATTAAACCGTACTCACCCTATGACTACCCTTGTGGTAGGGGTACCCACTTGAAACTTGTCACAGAGGGTTTCCTTTGGGAGCCCTATCGAATGGTATGGCCAAAAATCAATTTGCTTTGGGAACACTTTTGACCATCGAAGGCCCGCTGCACACATCCGTTTTTTTAACGTGCGGCGACCGTGCGGCGACCGTGCGGCGACCGTGCGGCGACCGCGCGGCAACGGAATTGCGGTTCAGTTGAAAGGCGTCCACTTGCGTTTGTTTAACGTGCAGCGACTGCGATTTTCACTGCATTTTCTACTACTATCGAAGATGGAGGTGTCCCAAAAAAAGCGTAGAGTATTTGCCTATTTTGTATATAAATACTATTGTTGCAAACAAAGAAGACGGTATTGGGTGCGACCTTTTATCGATTCGAGATTTACACGAGGCAGATTTGCTACATCCTTTGCTGATTTAAGAGAAAATCCTGAAAAATTCTATAATTATTTTCGAATGAGTGTTCACTCATTTGATGAGCTGTTAGATAGAATAACACAGAGAATCGCATCACAAGATACATGGATGAGACAATCCACGCACTTCTTCTTTTTATCCTGTCGTGATATTCTTCTGCTGCGACATTCCATACTCCAGGATATTTTTTAATTTCATCAATAAAAATCTCAATATCTAAAAATGTATCACCGTTTATGTCGTTCATTGTGCGGCAGAATAACGGGCGTGTACATCAACTGATATGCGATAATGTAATGACGATCGTATATGCGATTGCGGCGACCGTGCGTTTCTTTGGGGAACTGCGGCAAATATTGAACGCAAGACGGACGTGCGACGCCGCAATTACGATTCAAACAAATGTGCAGCGTCGCATTGAATTACTAGTACTTCAGACCGCATTTGCGGCACCGCACGTTACAAAAACGGATGTGTGCAGCGGGTCTTATCCAGCTATACCCTTTATTTCCTTTCTTAATATGTTTAATAGGTTGAAAATAAGTTTAAATTTTTCTAATGTTTTTACCGTTTTAAATGACATCTACTAATTTTTTGGCCATAAATACATAAAATCCGCTGTTTACTAACCAGTGATGTATATCCATAACGGACTGCAGAAAGAAACTCCTAATGTCGAAAATTCGTTACAAAACAACTTTAAAAGAAAAGCTCGACAGATTTTTACAGTGTTCTGATGAATATTGCATTCGTCCGTAGAATTTGTACTGAATGACATTTACGACAGGAGTAACCGAGGTCCGCTATTTTCGTGGAGTTTTAGTGCACACTAAATTTTGAGCCTTCTTTCCAATTAGCATTGGAGTCAGGCCTCTAGATGTTGTGAACACGTGCGCTTTTAGAGTCTATCTATTTAATAGCGATTGACGTGTCGCAAACTTCGAGATGTAACACAGGACACATAATAATTAGATGTAGGCACGCGACCACCCTCTCGGGCCAAGTGCAGCCCGTGGTCACTTCCTTAGGATCAGCTTCGACCACACCACAGCAAGAAGGGCTGTAATCCTAATTTTAGAAGTAATTGACCTCAAGCAAAGACAAACTGTAATAATTGGCTGGCAATGCTGCCGTCCCATAGATTCATTTGTGTACACTACGATTTAAGGAAAGGAGAAAGAGTGTTAAATCGCGGACAGATGGGAGCAGAGCTGGGTAAAATTTTGGAGAAAAATAGATTTCAAATACAATTTTAGATAGTCGTTGTTCTACAATTTAAACGAAATACTATTTTTAAAAAGCACAATTTCCGCAAATACAACACTTTTTATTTGATAATTTAAAACATAAAATGGAATACTTTTATTTTCGTAATATAAAACGAGAAATGAAATATTTGAATTTTGCGTTAAATAGTATTCAAAATGTTTCTTGGTGACTAAAATAGATTGAGGAAACGGGTAATGTTAAAATGGAAGAAACCATAATATTTTCGAACTCGTTTTCCTTGAAATCGAGACGTCAAATGAGAAAAAAATGTATTCCATATTTTTGATTTATTTTCTTATGGAGAATTTACCGTATAAATAAAACCCACACTATTTTGAGAATCCTTCAAATAAAATACTATTCACTATACTATTTTAAAAACATTTTCTATTAGTTGAAATGTTTTATTTTTAAAAATGCACGTATGATTTCAAATAAAATAGGCTATTTACTATTTATTATTTGAAATAATATTTTACCCAGCTCTGAATAGGTGGTGCAAGTATTATAATTTCTGGTGTTATTGGATGTCACGAAGTAACAGATATCCAATTTTTTTTATAAAAAATTAAACAATAGAAGTTACATTGAAATCATAGATGATTAAATAAACAAATTCGCAACAACAATCGCTGGTGGAAATTTAATATTTCAGCAAGATAATGCAAGTGTTTACAGTGCGAAGTGTGTAGAAGGCAATTTTAATGAAAAAAAAATAATCGCTATTTTGGAGTGGTCAGCGATATTTTCCGATCTGAGCATAATACAGAACTATTAGTGCACACTGATACGAAATATTTATGAAAGTAGGATTCAGTTTAACAATATTACAGAGTTAAACATGTGTATCGAACAGAAGTGAATTTAAATCCGTCGTGAATATGCCAAAAGCATGTTGAATATTATACAAAACAAAGGGAGATATACATATTAAAAATATATTTTTTCATTTTTTTCAAGAATTTTAACAATTTAGTTAATTTTAACTGATACTTATATTACATTTTTCGTTTGATTTTGTATCAAAAATTACAAATTCTGTTATTAGTTATGGTACTTACTTGTCTTATTTCTTCTCTTCACAATGCGAAGAAGTCGATATAATATATTATTCTTTATTAGATAAATACAATATACCATATTACATGAGTCAAATGTGGAAGATGAGGACCGTATTGTATTTTGAAACCTGTTACCGCAGAACCGTAATATCTAGACTTTTTGATCATTTTGCAAAATAAAAATTTACTATGCCAATCGTAAGACACCAAAATTAAATAAAAATGTATTTTCTTTTCCAATCATCTTAAAGAGTCTCAAATGATAGATCATATCCTTAAATTTTTCTAATGTATTTTCAGTTTTTTATTTGATTTATTCATTTTTTTCATAAATGCATAAATTCCGCTGTTAAGTAATATCTAACAAGCTTTCCCGACACTTCTTCAAAAATTTATTTATGTGATTAAATTCTTCATTCAAAAACCCACAATTTAGAAAGATTTGACTGTTCTACACCCTCTCTGGTTTCTAAAATATCTCAAAAACGTATTTTCGATCCCTCACCCGTTCAGTGTGAAAAATGGTCGATGAAAAAGAATGTATAGCATGTTATTCTGAGATCTATTTGTCACATAAGTTTCATCAAAATCGGCTTGTGTTTCTTATACAGGGTGTCCCAAAAGTGTCTGAGTTCCTTTAAAGGGGAGGTTCCTGAGGCCATTTGAAGCGACATTTTCCTTTGCAGAAATGGCCGTTTCGGCTTTGTTAAGGAGTTATTAACGAAAAACACGGACCAATCAGAGCGCGACCTAGAGGCGTGTTGGCAGAGACGGCCGCGCGCGACAGAAGTCGAGCGATGGTGATACACCGCGGTCGAAAGCAAGGAACAAACAAGAGAAGAACATTTTCCGAGTCCTATGTCCGATAGTTCAAATTTGAATATGTTGTAGTCTTTAGTAGCCTATGAAGGAATCTCGAAGGATTTTTCGAAATCTTAAAAAATGTTGGTTTTACAGACGTGTAAAGAACTTTTTTTCATTAAATTATAACACTAGAACTAACGTACCGAGGAAAATGAGTTTTGAGGAGCTTATAGTGAACACATAAGAGTATCTATTGAAAATATTTCGATTCCGAAGAAATGGTTTTTTCACCATTTATTTTGCAAATGTTTTAAACAAATGCAATTTTCTTATAGCCGGGACTGTTTTAAAAATTCGAAAAAACGTGGTGACAGCTTCAAGTCTCCTCTTTACGGACCTATTTGTTAAAAGGCAGACGCTTTAAACTTGACGGAATTAAAATTATTTAATACGAACGTTGCACCGCGATATTACGGAGGCGCGCGACCCCGAAGGCGCGCGGCACGAACAGCACCGCACACTCTAACACCGTCTACCGTTTACCTTTACTGGTAAAACTGACTCTTCACTTTTTAGTTATTAATGTTAAAAACTGAGAAAACCTTGCTTACCTTGGTTCTCCTGTAGAGCCCCAGCGAGGTGAAAATGATCCCTGTATTCACAAATAATCTGTGTGCAACACTGAATCTGCCTACTCGTTAAATTCACAAGAGGAATTTAATTATTCGTTCTATGAAATTATCGAGCAGAGGGGGTCAATGTCCTCTCATTGCACGATCCGGCCCACATTGTTAATTTATTCACGATCACAGTAAAACTATTCACATATATCCATTGAGTCCACAAACGTTGAATGAAATCCACACAAATGATTCACAGAAGTCCACATATCACGCACAACTAGTTCACATTTGATGCACGTAAATCGACTGTTTCGACTGAGCGTGGACGTCTGTCTATGCTCGCGATCGTAGGAAGACTAGTTCAGAACAGCTGACGAGGTTAACGGCCTTTCAACAGCACACTGCCGATTTTCATTTCAGCAACTGTTCTATGGAACCGTGTTTTCAAATGGAATGGGAAGAGTAAATGACCGCCCCTCTTCAAATCGGGTGTCATTCAGGTACGCTTCTACCCCCGACCGTCGCCATAAACCAGCGCCTTGTGTCGAAGCTCCACCTTGAAGATGGCTCGACTTCTGGTTACCAAATGTGTACAATAGGTCAATAAAATGCTAAAAGTTTTAACGAAGAGTAACGGCTTTTTGGGAATATTGCTACTAGCCTTTCTTACACCGGTATACGGAATACCGGTATTTTGTGCGAATTTGCAATTTCGTGAAACCGGTATTTGCTAAGGTAAAATACTGGTATTTTCGGTATTAGCTATAAATAATAAATATTTTTTAGGGCATGTATATGCCGCCTTGTATGTTTTCATAAAGGCATTGCAAACAGGTAAAGCATGCGCATAAAAAAGTATACCACATTATGGTGACTCGGTCTAATATCAAACTCAACAATATTGACGCATTTTTGTCCATCCTTTTGGACCAGGTATTTACCGAACAATGTCACGTTTGCAACTGCAGTCTAAGCACGTGCAGCGTGGCTCGTGCTGATAACGCGCAAAGATAACGCAGAAACGACGTCGAACTGACCAGTTGTTAAAACAACGAGTTGATTAATGATAATAACCTCGCAGTACTTACCTACAATTAACAGAAAACCAAAATTGCAAACATCAAAAAATGTGTTTTGATTTAAAAAAAAATTGATTATACGATCCTTTTGGAATACTGTTTCAAAGTTTAATTTGCAAATTCGTTACATTGGTGGATGTATAGCTCCGGAAGTGAAGTCGTATTACGTAGTGCTAACGGATAACAGAAACTTCAAACGCATTTCTTCAAACTTCAATTGTTAGTAAGGTGCACGGACGATTCTAATGCGAAATCAGGAAGCCACTAAGATGTTTGAGAGATGGCGTGGGGATCCACTGTTGGGAGGTTGGAAGACGCGCAGACGAACCTTTTTCGAAATCGGGGAGCTGCTAGGAGGTTAAATAAAAGCACAGACAAACGCGATGCCAAATTGTGAAGCTGTAGGATACGGACGAATACAAGTGGTAAGATTGTATCATGTGGCTCTGTTACAACCATTATTGTCGCGGTAAGAATTGAGTTTGTATGAACAAACAAAGAGTGGTTGAATAATTATGCCAAGATAGATTAATGCCGTACTCGCCGAATCTTTAAGATTACTCGATTCGGAAGGGTGACTAGGCCCGATCTCACTACGGTAAGTACAGTCAGTTCTAAAACGAGATTCAGCGTAACGACCCATATAGCCCGTTTGTACTTTAAGCATTGCCCCAGAGGGTTTATATGCTGTGAAATCTAAGTAGGGATGCTCTCAAGATTTCCATATTAGGGAATCCTGAAGATGTTCTCGAAATTTCTATATTAGGAAATTCTATGGAACCATGCTCTGTCCCGGCTGCATCCAGTTGGAGCATAGTTTCCGTTTCTGTAAGCAAAGAGATGGAATTGGGCGTTTTCCGTTCTCAGGATAGAGATTAGAAAATTCTGATCGAAATACTCACAGAGAGAATTCTCTATACGTAACACTTTTTATCCTTGTGAGGAGTAGGATAGGATACGATAAAAACAATTGATGTACTTTCGACCTTGAAATTCAAAATCAAGATTAATAATGCGGTACCTTTCTTACATCAATTTCCACCAAAACGAGGGGGTAGAATTACGTTATGATAGTTGCTACATATAATTTCTTTACACACTGTACATATTGATTTTCTTAAGTAACATATTGTAAAATATTCTTCTTCAGCATTTCTGTCCAATTTAACAGAAAATATAATCAATGGATCGTCAAGGTTGAAAAAATTGATTTTCCAGGAGTATGCCAACATTGAATGGAGCATGAACGAATCGATAGTGTGTAGCCAATCTTACTGTTAAAACGGAAACAAATTCTCTAATTTAGAATTCATATTTTGGAAGTATGTTTCCATCGAAACACATTTCAATATTCATAATTCTGTCAACTGGTTGCCAAGGGCCGACGTAATCCGTGTTAAACAATGTAATAATTGTACAAGACTGCTATCGCGTGCTGTTTAAGCGAACATTTGTAAAGCTTTCCGTATTTTTTTTTCTGTTTTTACATACGACTTATGAATAATATTACAAAATGATAAGGACTTAATTGTCAAAAGTGTTGTAAACAAATGTACGACAAGGTGGAATATGTGCTAATGTACTTCAGTTCTTCGAGGCACGTCCATATTATTCATTAATGTATGATAATAATAGGCATTATTCGCCATGCTTAATGGCGGGCACGGTCCAATGACATATTCATTAATTCTATTACGTTTCAATAATATCTCGAGCCGTTAGAATTCGCTCCAATAAACCCACATATTTTGTTACCCCAACACAAATCAAGGTGACCGATTTGAGCACAGTTTGTTTGCAATAAACAAAATAATAAACTTTTTTCAAATAAATTAATAAATTGTTTCAAATAATTTGTTATTTTTATTTTAAAAACAACATGGAGAAAGTAACTATTTTTTATGGAATTGAAATAATCATTTTCAAATAATTTTTTATTTGTGTGGATTGAATCGTTCAAGTAAAACAACATAACAATCTGCACGAAAGGTTGCAATAAGCAGGCTTCTTGTGATATTATTTTAATGAGTTTATTTGTATTTGACTGCATAATGTACTTGAACTCGGGGTATGAGTACAGCATACTAATACTAACATCTACATACTAACATCAACAAAAACTAAAAAAATGGTTCGTTTTTTAATTATGTCGTAAAGATTAAAAACATGAGTTACCCCTAAATGAGTCTAATTAAATATCTAATTAAATCTCACTATTTTGACAGGCATATGTAACCATAAAAGGTTGTAGAATAGTTTTCAAGGAAACTATTTTTTGTTACTAGGTGACTTAACACGTTAAATGTGGAGCAATTTCGTCTTGCTGTCTATATCACTTTTTATTTAAGATTAAATAAAAAAATACGACTGTGAGAAGCAAAAGATTTGCTTACCCCATTTCTGTTTAATCTGTATAAATTAAACCTATTAAGATAGTGTGAATAGTTTTTAGATATAAAAGAATTATATATGTATTATAGTATCGCATTTCATGTGTTAAACTGGTTTCTTAATCATTCAATTGTGCTAGAGTTCCATAAGATGTTGTTTACCAAATAATTCCAATAAAAATGTATAAAATCAATGTTTGACTCCCGTAAAAGATTATTAATGTACAAAATTGAACACTTTGTTGCTAAATTAACAAGGGGTGCGTCATCTTAATCTTTTAAAAGCAACCAACTTAAATGTTTGAGCATGACACACTTGGATGTCGTTTAAATTCGAAAAATGTAAGGTGCCTTAAAAAAATTCTAAAATCCAGATTGTAGCAATAGCTGTCAATACAGTGTTACACATAAATGAAACATTCATCAAAATGTATTTGAACAATTATTTCATTAAATATTTATTCACATATAGTATAGGACGTAAACTAACTATAAGGAATTATTTCATTTTATAACTAAATAATGCAGAAATCTACAGAGAAATAATTTTCATGAGCGTATAAACCAACGCACTATTTCAAAGTTCAAACGTGCCATCAAACTGAAAAATTTTAGTCCCGTTTATATTAATAAAAATAACAATAATGACGTTTACGTAAGTTTTGGTATCGGTGTGGCAACGAGCAGCGTCCATTACCATTAGAAGATAATGAAGAGCGTTTACATTGTCGTCACCGGCCGCTATGAACAAGTATCGATTTATTTTACCAGGTTAATGCCATCGTTGACTTCTCGATTCGATTGATCTGCAGCCGACATCTCACCTCCGACAATTGCTCGAACAGCTGCCGACATTCCTCAAACCGATCAGTGCATTAACGACATTATCAAGCTATGTATAGTTAAACAATAAATCATTTTGTCAATATTCAAACAATCCATCACACGAACCATTCATTTATACTGGCACCTACAGTACATCGCTTCCGATCAACTAAAAGACAATTGTCACAGATCTTTGCGTACAGAATGTCAACCATTCAAATGTGAGTTTCTTACGAGATTTTTTACTTTTTTCTAAAAAGAACATTTTTAATTTCAACTATCTTGTACGCTTATAATACTGTAATAGTTATACAAGTGTTTTCTAATAGAAAATAATTGCATAGATATTTCCAAACAAAATTATTAATTTTTTAAGCAGTATTATAACTGATTTCGTGTTATTAAAAAATTCAACCGTGTTAATTATATGTATAAAATTTTAGCCAAATGCGAAGAATAATACTTCTTAATATTGTCAAAGTCAATTTTTGACGATGTTAAACGAACTTTCGGCTACCATATTATTCAAAAGTTGCCTATGATATATTATTATACATGTAGGTGCTGATATTTAGTCCCCTCAGGGATTCAAATTCCTTTTACCATTATCCCCCTTCTTCCACTTTGTCCACTCTCCACTGTCGTCTAATTTTTCAGCCTATTTCAGCCTACTTTTCAGCGGGACCTAGTAGTGTTTATTACGGTGGGTTCCGAACCAGCTTATATATTATTATATATTATTATATTACATAAATCATTCTTAAATGTCAATGCGACTTTCTCGAGTTTATTTTGAAAAGTAGAGGTCTATGAGCTGGAATTTTAATGTACTCGATAATGCAGCAGGTCGTTTTTGGTCCAAGTTAACTAAGTTAAGAGATTATAGAAACAATTTAGTAAGAAGTTTTCAGTAAGGAAGCAGTTCAGTAAGAAAGAGAAATTTTCAAATTAGAATATTTTGGAACACTGTCAGTGAAAATACAACAAATATATATAATTATACAATTATTGCAAATTGTTCGCAGAAATAATTCAGTAATTTAATAAATAAAAATAATTTTTTTCTGTTTTTGAGTAGCCGCGAAAAATTTGAGTAACTTTTGTTTGAAAACTTTTTCAAAATATTGCAACTGTGAAAAGTTACGACAGTTCAAATGCCCATACAACATGACACTGCCATTTCGAGTTGGAAGAATTCAAACAACCTTAACTATAACTTTGGCACAAGAAAAGTAAGAAAAAATGTAAAAAACTTTCCACACAAAGGTTTTCCAACTTCGCGGGGACTAATTCCTTTATCAACATTTTATTCACATATCGTGTAAAAAGTTTGTAATTCTCTATTTTTCATATTGGAGTGGGACTCAAATTTTCTTTTTACTTATTGTAAAAATTTAAACAAAATATCCTGGATGCCACCGTTTGGGACACCTTGTATATTATATTTACCATACACTAGTGAGTTGGTATTGCAACAGCACTACAAAAGCTACAAAATGGTCGACATTGGCCCCTTCATATGCAAAAACTGCAACCATTCTTATAAAAGACACAATTGTAGGCCATTGATGCACCAGTGTCACATATTTTACACGGGATTACTGACAGATGAACGCTTCCGTCTGTTTCCCATACTACTAACGCGTTTTTTGTTCCCGTTTGCTTTATTCGTATGCAAATTAGGGGACGAATTGCATTGACCTTGTTCCCCTCGTTTGAAATTTAATTATGTATTGTTTCATTAACATGCCGACTTTGGTTTTGAATTTATATATAATTATTAATTATTTTATTATGATACCGACATCATTTTTCTGGGTTTATTTATTCAGAATTTTTTAAATCCTTATTTTTATTATTCTACTACTGCATTTTTCAATCTTTTAATTTTTATTTACATTCTTTCTCTTATTTCTAGTTTATTCTTTACTACTTTTCTTTAAATATCTGTTCCTTTTTATGTTGGTTGTTGACAGTCATAATTTTGTATTGAAAGTGTGTTCCTTCGACTAATGGTTTAAAGGCAAAAATCAAATTTGTTTTAACTTGCAGGACATTATGAATAGTTTTACGTCTAAATTCTGAATTGTTAACTTTGGTTCAATAGTTTACTACTATAATAAAAGCAATTACTTTTTTCACTATTCATTCATTTATTTAATATTTATTCAGACCCAGTACCCAACAAGCCTAACCAAAGACATTAAACGTGACAAAATATCTATTTAATATTAACACCTTGCCGTCCGGCGACACCACAGTGGTGTCGCGCACAAAGTATCGCTCAACGGCCGGCGACACCACAGTGGTGTACTGGACGGCATAGTGTTAATTGCGCATTATTTAATGCATTCAGGACATATCAACGTTTCAATACGGAACGCAAGAGTCTCCGATTTCATGATTTTTTATTGAAAGTGTCTCCTGCTCTCATGAGAGCTAACGATGACAAGAACGACCGGCGCCAAGCGAAGAAATTTTTACGAGACGTGCGGACGGCAAAGTGTTAAGATCATAGTTTGTCATAAAATAGTAATGTACGGTATAGTACATTATTATTTTATAATATTTAGAATGATTATAAAATAGTTAAAATGTAATTTTGTAATAATTGCGTAGCCTAACTAATTTAACCTAACCTAATATATTTATAGTGGTGAAAATATTTATTTATTGTTAAAGAAATAGTTGTTTATAGAATAGTGCTCTGATAAATATATATTCTGGTAAATAGTTATAAAGTAGTGTTATAATTGTTAATGCAGTTATAAAAACTATTTGATAACTACTACACAATTATTTTACATTGTAAAGTAACTGGGTTCTCAATTGTGATAAAACGATTTATAAAAATCATAAAAATTGTAGATAACTGGTTCTAATATTGATTAATTAATTCCAATTAATTTGAATATCGAAGGTAATATTTCATACAAGTTATAGGGATAGAAGAATTGAAAGAATTTGCAAAACGATTCAACAGAGTTACATAAGTGCGCAGTTCCGTAAAATTCCTCTGTAGATCGACTATGAATGGCAAGGTTTCTCCTGTGTCAATACGTTGCGAAAGAGAGCCAACTGAGTTTAATGTTACCTACGGTATCAGCGTCGCGAACTTCGAATCTTCAACCCAATATCGTATTGCCGTGACAAAGCGCTGTTGCGCCACTATATCGGGTGTTTCACCTGGCTTCATTGTTTAAAATTTAAAACATTTTACTGTCGTCGATACCAAAAAATGTCACAGGAAAACATAATTATTAGATTGCAGAACTTTATGCAAAATAAACCTTTTCTGTATCAATTTCAGGAGACAGAAGTCCAATATAAAATCTTTCCTTTAATAATTTTAGAAAGTTGATCAAGATTTTTCTCAAAATCACATTTTTCGAGACTTCAAGGTCATCGATGCTTGTTTAAATAAGAGAGTATAGTTTTATTACCATCATGTAATAGCCAAAATCGAAATGAGTCCAATGACACTGATTTTCATGACCTTTGTGTAACCTTGAGTATCAAAAATAAATGGAAATAGTATAACAAACTATACGAATTATTATGCTAATTTCTATACTATACACTATTGCATTATTAAAATGCTACAGTGAAGTTTTAACATTATACTAAAAGTAATACAATATTGTTGTCATATTACTATTAACTTTTTCTATATTAACTGCAAGAAACAGGAGTGAAATATAAATTGACTGCATCTCTTAATAGTTTTAATAAATAGTAAATGATATTATGATATTCTTAAATTCGTCCAATGTTTTAATATTTTCTATTTCATCTACTCTATTTGACAGAAATGCATAAAATTTGCAGTCTACCAACAGATATCTGTGAGCTAAACACGAATCTGTAAATTATTTTCAATTCGCATGTGATGTTCTACTGTAACAGTGATAGTAATACAGTTCTAATTTGCATAGTAGTATTCTGCGGACTCTCTGAAATAAAGTGATATACTTTAATGTTACATTATCAATAAAAAACGCATGTTTAAACAATGATTAACGATGGGAACATCTAAAGCGATTCAAAGTTTGCGGATATTTTTCTATCTTTTTAAAAAACTAAACGGGCCAAATGAAATCTAATTACATCATGCGTAAGATCGATCCTTTTGGTTGTTGGTGGTGTTGGTAAAATTTAGAAATCACATGTGGTTTCCAGAATAGAAATGAAATAGTTTAGCAAGACGTGTCACACTGGTAGTGGTACTCAACGCTGCGCTGGTGCGATGGTCATTTCTAGTACCATAAATAAATGTTACTGTATGTTACGAAATTTTGAACTGTAATTCATCTTTTTACTATTTAATAGTTTATAATGAGAAAGTTCAATAGCGGAACACGCTTTAATTACACGTAATTACACGCATTCCGCAGTCCGAAATATGACAACTGCTCCAACTTTGAGTATCACTGCCAGCATAATGCCTGTTGCAAAACTGTTTCGTTTGTATTTTGCAGACGAGACGTGATTTCTAAATACTATCAACACCATTCGTAAGTCGAAGGATCGCTTTTTCGCCCGGAGTCCTTGGATTTTCTCCTGAGTATTGATTTTTTTTAAATAAATTGAACAATAGTCGCTAACATTGGCACCGTTTGTGTATCCATTTCTCTTTAACCATTGCTAACACATGTTTCCGCGTGGATACTGAAATATTAGACTACATATTACCGTATCCACAGAATAAACCTGTGCAAATTAAAACTATATGAAAATTAACCTTGAAGTACAGAATGCCTAAAAATTTGAAAATATGAGTTCGATTTCAGAAAATCTATTAGAAACCTTTACTTATGGCTGTAGATCCAAATACGTTTTGAATAGTGTCGTTTTTATATGGGGAGCTGACAATCATAGTGGTGTAAGTCATGTATCTGAATGGTATATCGAGTAAAATAATGTATTGTGTTTGTTGTTACAAAACAACTCTATACAATACGCATTGCGGTTGCAAAAATATATCCACAGGTTCAGAAAACTATAAAGAATGTCTGTACGTAAACATTAAAGCACGAAACAGAATTTTATACTATTTACAACTGAACTTTCTAATTGAAGATCGACTTATATCGATATCCGACGACTCCCATAAATATTCAGATGCTCTTAAAAAGACGATAACTCAAACCTACGATTTGGATTTTTTTGAGAAGTTAGAACAATTAGTTTACTATATCACGTGAAAACAATTTCTGAAAAAATTGCAATTGGTCGGAACTTCAGTGAAAATACTAAAAGTTGTATTTTACAACCTTTTTATGTGGGCCTATATTGAAAATTTAAAAAGTACGTTCTGTAGATCTGTGTTGTATTTGAAAACAGAAGAGCGTAAGGTGGACTTACTTCACTATGATCGCAAATGGCTCGTTCTATTTGTTTATTGGCAAAAGAATAATCTACCATTTTTCAGTATAGAATGAATTTCTATGTCAAATAACGCTGTCGTTAAATAAATGGTGCCTTTAAGATTCGAAAAACTATGTATATTAACTGAAATCTTTGGAATTTGGATTTGCATCACTATGATTCTCGGCCCGCCATATTGTAGTAGGTATATAGTAATACTACACACAGGGTGTCCCAAAAATGTCGTAAATCCTTGAAATGGGCGGTTCCTGAGGTTATTTAATGTAACTTTTTTCTTCGCAAAAATGACCACCTTGGCGACAGGTCCCGCTAAGCGTAACATTATCATTGGCCGAGCCGGAATGCGTCCGCTGTAACGGTGTTCCGATTGGTCCGTATTTTTCATTAATAACTCTTTAACAAAGCCGAGGCAATCATTTTTGCGCAGGAAAAAGTTGCTTTAAATAACCTCAAGAACCACTCACTTTAAGGATTTATAAAATTTTGGGAGACATTGACAATGGCAGTATTATATGATACTACTATATTATTTATTTAATTTATTATAAAATACTATACATATTGTACATAATACTATATTAAGGACACTCTATTATATTTCAACAGTAATTATCATACAGTACTAATAGTAATACCATACTAATATTACATTATTGTACTATTAGGTGTCTGCAAAAGTTTTTACTCTTCTTTTCAATTTTCTTTTATTTAAATATATAAAGTCAATTATACCGATGCATCGATTGCAAACAACAATTGCACGAAAAGTTTACAGATTATAACCATTATAAGTTATTATGCATGAACGATTGAAAGAGACTAAAACTTTTGGATACACCTACTTAATATTTCTATTATTGTACAAACCGAATTGCAGATTATGAAAATCCAATAATGGCTATAAATGACAAAAATATTAACAAACATGCGTCTTTTCGTATCCTGCATGTGCAATCCTGAACTGGGTCCCACATTTTATGGTACAACCTGTACTAATATACTAATTACTATCCATATATCAAGTTAAATATAACACTACATAATTACATGTATGATATAGGGTGGCAATTAAAAATAAACAGAAATATACATTATTTTTCATACTCGACGTAACTTGAGGTTTATGATTATAGATCGTTAAATTCGTCTTAACCTTGCTTGAGCGCGTGATGGTAATAAAAATATACGACCCCGTTTTTAAAAAAAACTTCATCTTGAAATTTCGAAAACCGCAACCCTGGGTAAAACATGTTGTTTATCATAATATTTAACCCTTGAACCCACCGTTACTGAGAACCGGTATATTTAACTAATTGTAAGAGTATTAAAATCGATATTTAATTTTCTACCGATTGAGTCGAATGAATAAAATGTTACATTAGTAATGTAGGGAAGATTAGTGGGTCTACAAGAAATATTTTTAAAAATACGTTTTAAAAAATTGATAATTGAAGCTGTGTATGGTCTTGAGCAACATTAACTGTATAATTATGAAGAAGATCCGCTGGTAGAAGGATAAACATAATTTCGTTTTTCTATAACAGTTTTTTCTACTGTTCATATTATATGTAAGGTGTTTCAGACGCTCAAGATAAGTGGGACACCCGGTATATATGACGTTTGGTATCTCGCGGCGGCTTTTCAGTGGTGCCACGCGAAAATATGCGTCGCCCGAACGTTATATTTCCTACGATGACGCGTGGACGTCGACCGTATTATTCTTTTCAACTGTCACGTGTTTAAATTGTATAATGAAACAATCATCGCAAACAGTGACATAATTATTCACAAAATATTGAAACATTCTGCAACATACCAGTCAGCTCAGTATTCAGTGCTTCCTGAAACATGTATTAAGCCATTTATCGCTAAAAGCCATTAGTTCAGAAAATATTTCAGTTTGACAATCAGAGATACCAGGTGTACCATTTGTACCCCATATCAACGTCTTTGAATGTCTATGGAATCGTTGACGATAGTAAACAAAATATTTCAATTGAAAGTCGGATGGTTTCATGGGACACGTAACTTGGCGTAACAATCTTTCCGTAATTGGACGCGTAAAGGACATATGATGAAGGTCAACGAGATTTACCGAAATGGGAAGATTCGAATACATTGGTCGATGCAGTTTATGATTCTCTTCTTAAAAAATGTATCAGATACTGAGTCAAAAAATCTCGGTTCGTCAGATACATCGGAAGTTGAGTTTGTTGCTGTTTAAAAATAGCATTTTCTTTAAAGTGTTCTTAAACATGCAGTATTTGTTTGAGCTCGTTATTAAGTTATGGGTATTCAAAGACACCAGTCAATATATATATATATATATATATATATATATATATATATATATATATATATATATATATATATGTATGTATATATTTGTGTAATGTTACTTGTTTTTACTTTGAAAAAATAATGTATGTAAATACTTCAAATACCCATAAATCTGCGTACAAAATCCTAGTGCAAAACGTTTGATAGTTCTGCCGAAAGAAACCCCTAAAAATTGGTAGAAAGGTGGCATTCAAAATCAGAACACCCCATTAAAAAGTCGTCGGAATTTTTGCTGCGTTTGATTGAACGAGGCGCAGGCACACGCACACATTCTAATAACGGGAGAGTCGCGTAAGTCCTGCAAATGCTATGGCAAACGTCCAACAAGGGCCCTCAAGCCTTCTTATCTTGGGAGAGGACCAGGCCACGCGAGGCCCCTCGTTCCCCGATGTACATTTCCTTTCAAAAGTATCGGGTGTTCTGTGACGCTCAGACGAATTAATATTTTCCGAATCTCAAAGCCGAGATAGAACAGAACATTTTCTGAAATCCTTTGAATAAGCAGCACTCCATTTACTTAATAATTACTAGACTGCGGATCTTTATGCAAATTAAAAATTGTCGAAGTTAATTGTAAGAAACAGAAGTCAAATGATAATGCATTTCTTCTTTTGATAATTCATTATAGTCGATAATAGTATAACAACGTTCTTCAATGCCTTCTCTGCGCTTCCAATTTTGTATTTAACCAACCCATTTTTGGCATAAATGCATAAAATCCGCAGTCTAACAATTACTATAGCTAATATTATTATAGCTACTACCGACTTCGACATTATCCAAATAATATCTCCAGCTGTTAACACTAGATTCATGAACCACTTAAAGGCGACTATTTTGCAATACTTTACAAAACAACAAGAATGTATTTATTAAGGGCTTTAACGATTTTTATTATAATGTAGTAGAACCTCGGATATTTGAAGTCTCTGTTATCCCAACAACCTTCGAATAGCTCAGTCTAAAACGATCTATATGCAACACTATTTATTATACAAATCAATACAAGTAGCTAGCCATTCAATTAAGTTACTATTGGATTATACGAACTATCAGAGATCCTTGTTTAGTTCTGTAATTCTAGTGTTAAAATTCATTTTAATAAACCAACATACAGTGACTCTTATTAATATTCGAACACTTTTAGCAATGCGATCACTTTTTTAAATTTGAACCAAATGCCATACGTTTTTTTTAAGAGTAAAAAGGATTAGTTCACGAGATTACACGTAAAATTTTTTATCTAGGTCTATATTGAAAATTGAAAATATCTGTTCGGTAGATTTGTTTCAACTTTGTACATTTTTTAAATTTTATCGAAACGTATAGTGTCTCACTTACATGTATAACTCAGTTAAAATTACTATCGTATAGGTCGGTTAATTAATTAATCTTGCTGAATGTTTTATGTAAAATTATTTGCTATTTTATTTGTGTTAAGTATTTGAAATAAATTTTGAATTAAACACAAATTATAAATAGTTTTCTAGATCAAATAAGAATAATGAATTATTTCAAGTGATTATTTGTTATCTTATTTGAAATGGAATGTGTCCAACACTGACCTATTATAATAGCAATCATTGTTATAATTGTACTGATATTTTTACTAATTACGATTGTTCTAACTAGCCTTTAAATGCATATAATCTTTAGACTGAACGTAACAGTAATTACTTAGCTGCTGTTGGGACAGTAAAAGCATTCAAAGAATTTAAATATTTCAATATATTACCATCAACTTTTTAAAATAATTAAAGGAAAGAGGAAAATTCGACTCTTGTTGCAATTGATGTAGAAAATTTGTATTCTACATAAAGATCTAATAATCATATTTAGTCTTAATAATCTGAATAGCACAGTCCTACAAAATAAAACCTCTTTCGTGTTTTGCAATTTGTGTTGGGTGATTCTTATAGGATTGTCATTTTATAACCAAATCCGAAAACAGTATTGCTTCATCACGCACCGTGTTCGAAAAACATTGGTTTAAGTAAAAATGCATGATTTTGATTTAAAAAAGTGAGGTGTTACGCGAAAACTAAACATGCGAGAAAGTTCGGGTTTGGGTCAAAAGATAGAGGGGGCTCACCACAGGCTGTTCGCGCTATCACTAGCCAGCGTTTTTCTTGTAAATAGTAAATATTAGAAAAAAATGAAAGACGAAAATCTAATACTGTTTTTTATGCGCAACACAACGGCGTATGTAATTTCTTTTTGTTCATACCATTTTGTTAGATATGAAGGTGACCTTCAATTTTTAAATAGAATGCTATATATTTTTTTATATCACATGAAAGCGTGTGTCTAGAAGAATTCATCCGTATACTGCATAGTGACCTTGAAGGTTATGCAAGATCAGAAATGGAAGACATTTTGAATATTTCATACCAATGTGTTTACATGTATTCTTTATTGGTGAAGCTATAGTAAATGTTCAATATGACTTCCTTGTGCACGAATGTACATTTCAGCTCTATTAATTACATTTTTAGTGACTTTTTCTAATGTAGTCCGAGACACTAATGCACATACTCGTGTTATTTTGCTTTTCTTCTAGGTATTTCAATTTACTTTATCTTTTATTTCCATTGCACTGGTGATTACACTCGGATTGTGAATGACAACACCATCCGATTCGTATGAATAAGAAAAACTTGTAAACACATTGGTATGAAATATTCAAAATGTTTCTTCCGTTTCTGACCTTATATGATTTCATTCCATTTAAAAAATTGGAGGTCACTTTCATATCTAACAATATAGTATAAATACAAAAAAATTACATACGTCATTATGTTACGCATAAATAACAGTACATACTACTTTCTTTTTCCTCTTTCATTTTTTTCTAATATTTACTTTTTACAAGAAAAACGCTGGCTAGTGATAGCGCGAACACCCTGTATATTCATATGGCCATTTATATTTTTTTGTTACTTTCTAATAGTTGTAAATGCTTGTTAAAGTTTAAAAAAGAGCTGACGCGGGTACCTTATACAGTCTATTTTTGTAGTTATGTGACAAATCCTTTATTTAGCAGGAATTTACTATACAGTATTGAATCCTACGGATGTTTCTGGTACCGAAACAATTCACGAAAAGTATTTGGTTTGGTTAGTATTTGAGCAGGACAAGAAAATATTCATTGACAGCTTGTGTGCGACCCGTTCACGCCACGCGGCCATTGCAGCCTTTTCTCGGCTTGCCAGGTCCGTTGATATGCGTAGACGACATTTGTACCACTCAAATATGTCTTTACTTCCTATGATTAAGTTACATAAATTTCGTTTGTATTTTTGGATGCCAGTCATTACACAAAATTATAAAAATGCGAGATATATTCACAATTTATTGAGGATATGCTTAATAAAGAAAATTAAATACAAAAGGAAAACTTACCTATTAGTCACGTAAACAAATTTAAAAATATTTCCGCCTAGCCTGACGCTTTTTAGTGGTATCCCGATTTTCACTAATGAATGTCCAACAGTAATCTGCAAGTCTCGCACATGTCTTTTCCTTGGGAACATTTTTCTATTGATGAAATATATTTTCGAAAGATTAATGCGGGAATTATATTCTTGTGTTTTGATTTTAAAACAATTTCGTCATAAATTTGACAAAAAGAGTCCGGCTGATTTATACACTTCCGTATAGAGGAGAACACCCTCTATCTTTTGACTCAAACCCGAACTTTCTCGCATGTTTAGTTTTCGCATAAAACCTCATTTTTTTATCAAAATCATGCATTTTTACAAAAACCAATATTTTTCGGAAACGGTGCGTGATAAAGTAATTCTGTTTTCGGATTTGGTTTTGGAATGACAAACCCTATAAGAATCATCCAACACATATTGCAAAACTTTGGTGTTGTACAGTGTAATCAGTCTAATTCATTATTCCGTATTCACACGAAAAAATATTTAACACTAGAACTACCGGACAAGTCAAAATGACTGGTTTCTAAATTTTTCTTTTACAAATATTGAAATTATAAAAATGTTTTCCGGAGTAATGTTTTAGTCAAATTCTCTATTAGAATACATATTTAATCAAAAGTTGTACGGAAGTTGAATAAATGCATTCTTGTCGTTATTAGAATGCAATATACACCAGTCGCGTTTAGCGCTCGGTAGTTCTAGTGTTAAACAATGGTTGAAGCAACGGGGACAAACTGCGCCAACTTTCGCGAATATTTTTATCCTGTTTAAAAAACGAAATATGCTGGAGAAAATCTAATTATCCCATACGGAAAAGTGATCATTCGATGTATTGCTGACGACAGCCAAAGTGGTACTTGGGAGGAATGCGAAAGGAATTCACAAAGAAACCGCCTTATTTGTCAGACGCACAAAGTCGAGTCACAGACTTCTCGCTACATATTCGTTGAGAAGATTACCAGTACTACCTCAGGTGTATCGCATCGTATGTCTGTTAACTTTGCGCCCCTTGCCCTTGTGACGTTTCGAGTACCGCTTTGGCTGCCGTGAACAATACGTTGAGCGGTCCGTCATGACAGTGTTGAGTACTACTATCAATTTGACGCGCCTTGCAAAACGTTTGAATGTATTTTGAAAATGAAACGTGATCTTTTATTTTTGCCAAAACCATCTGTTAGTCTGTTTATCGCATGAATTATTAGATTTTCTCCTGCATATTTAATTTTTCAAATAAGTTGAAAACTAGGAGTCCCCAGAATACCTGTGCAAACTTGTTTTGGTTTCAATGTCCCTGTTGCGTTCGGGACATTTGTGATGTATGTATGTTTGTATGCATGTGTTCGTCTAGCGGCGATACTGCGTGTCTGTGCTGATTTCTTCTTGTGCAGTCTGTCGTGCTGTACATACGTGTATAAAGAAATTTCAGTAAATTAAACTATTTGCATACGCAGATAGATTATTCAAACCACATTCCACTCCAACATCCTCCAACAAAAAGAAATTCACAGACTCGTATTCTATCCACGTAAAGATCTATTGGAAACGTTTTCTTGAAGTTATGAATCCGATAAATCTCGCTGAATGCTGTTATTGTATTTATATTTATTACTACTAATAATAATACACTAATGCTATACATATTACTGTGATATACTTATACTAATAAGTAGATGTAATTATACTAATAATCATAAGAACTTTTATATTACACAATTATGTACAATATTGCTACAATAGCAGTAATATTATACTAGCAGTAATACTTTGCTAATTATACAATTGTACTAATTATTATATTAATTCTAATACTAATCGGTATTATATAATTACACTAATTATTACATCAGTTTTTATATAGAGTTTTATGTGTACATATACGCGTACACATACATATTGTACATATGTAGTATACGTATACAATAATATTGGATTATTTGGTTATAATTTTCCACGACAATATTATTATGGTACACTAATTTATATTTGACATTACTCAATAAACATTTATTTTATAATTGCAAATTATTGCTATGGTACACTGGTACACTTTAAATAGAGAAAGTAAATCTTTTCTGGTGAAAGTAAGCAACTTTGTAGTACGAGTATATCGACTTTTATGTTGTTCAAAATTCCAATGTTTGATGGAATTTTCAATCCAGTTTGTAATGCAATTCAAATACATTCTTATTGTGCTTAACTATTCTAAGTTACATTTACTTACTTTGTTGTATCATTTATAATAATTGTTTAGAACTCCCATAAAATTCCGGTTCCAATATTTCAATTTTATAATAGTAAGTACATCAATCGAGTAAATGTTGGAAATTATGTACACACAATTTCACTTTCATCTGGACAAAATTTCGAATCTTAGTCAGGAATGCAACGATTGATGCATTGTCATTTATGTGTAGTCACATGATTAGCACAATTGATAATTATCAAATGACATCAGAAATAACTGAAACGGAAAATATACGCTACAAAAAAATGGCCGCTGCTACTTTCGAGTGCCATTTAGTGCTTGGTTCGAAAGATGGCTGATAAGATTTTTCCAAGACTATGAATCGGCTGTTATCAGTACGCAATATTTACATTTGTAGAATTTTCAATTACTGCTATCAAACGATTGTTCTTCTCTGTATTGTTATAATCATCTTTTTCTTGGAAAAACGGGTCAGAGCCACGCTCATAATCGCTGTAGTGCCCCCCTCCCCCCCCCCCGCACCCCTTCCTACATCTAAGAATTATAACATAATCTTGTTATAAAGAGAATGTTTATGACATTGAGGTTTTGACAGTATTTGACAATAATATTATACAAATATAAATGATAATTTTCTGGTCGTTCTTAATTTCATAACTCGAAAATACGGGATTTTATAAAAATTTTACAAACACTATTTGAAAAGGTGTAAAAGACACTACTACGATGAATTTCTGGTTAATGGCAGACGATTGCTTCTTAGGAAAATAATAGTGGTGTACTATTTTTTTAGAGAATAATAAATGTAAAAGCTTATGTAAAGAACGATTAAAGTACACAAAACCGTACACTGTTATAAAATTTGATTTTTCTGTGGTTACTAGGTCTAGGTAACATATATATGATTTTCGTAAAATGCAAAATAATTAAAAATACTAGTAATAGTTTATTTAGTTGAATTGGTACTGAATAACAAAATTAGATGTACAGGTAATTGTGAATTAGTTTGACATATTCTACAAAATATTTGTATAAATAGACAATAATAGTAGATACCTATATTGTAAGAAAAATAATTACAATATTATCGTAAAACGGAAATTATTTTTCACTAGATAAGGTTTCACTGCATGCATAACAATATAAACTTATTTTGGTACTATACATGTTTTATTTTTCAATATTCTCGCTATAAATATTCAAATGAGATTTAAAACTGCACTTTTCATTTTTAAAACGAGTCTGGCTAATATAAATACAGCTGCAACATTAAATTGACTCTAATATTAGAATCGTATCATATCCACCCTATAATTTAGTTGGGAATTAATTTGTCCGAGACAAACGCACACGACGTTCGTTGTATTTTCGTGACATATAATTATAGACATCAATCACGATTGCGTAATGTAAATGCGCGCTCTGAAGAAAATCCACCGTGGCGATTAAAACCGAATGTACTGAGTCACTGATACGATCGAGCGATTGATAGCCGATGCAAAAATTATTTTATGCTTCGGCACTATGATTTATCACGCCGCGCCGTTTCGAAATATGCGTGGTATACTTAAGATTTTATTATACTGTCATATGTTTATAATTTTATATGATTTTATAGACAGTTTATGATCCTTTTTACGAATACAACATTTGTATTCGAAAACATAGTAAGACACATGTGTGTAAGTTTGAATTTCCCGCTGTGGATAACAGGTGACTGGTGTCGCCCACTTTAAAGAAGTGACGCTTGAATTTTCGAAACTCGATACTATGGCATTACCGTTAACACAATAATAATTAGCATAATATGATGATTTTGTTTACAGTATTAATATAATGGTATGAAATTTTATATTACCATAGTTAGCATAAAATAATGATTTACAATACAGTATTAATCTTGAGTATAAAATGATATGCATGTATAATTATTATACATAGATATTGTAATACAAAGTTATATATGCATATATATTGTACAATTTTAGTTTTACGTATTATTATAATAAATTTTAGAAATCGTCACATCCAGAGACAAATGAATGAATTCTGAAAAATGGCCATTGTATTCAGAGATAAATAAATAAATATTGAATGGTGATAGTCGATTCCGGAGATAAATAAATCGATTTTTAAGAATGGCGGTCAAATTCAGACATACATAGGGAATTACAAAAAATTTGAGAGCAGCAGTAAATCAATTAAAATCACCGGGTGATCCGGAAAATTGAACCAAAGTGAGCCGACTGAAAAGGGCAAGAATGGCCTTCGATTTAGTCTCCTGGTGGACGCAACCTGGTTTTTAGGCGCGGCTACGAAGCGTCTACAAGACGGTGGCAACCGACTGCTTCAGTGGAAATTTCCATTGCAGTTGGCATGCCGTGTGGTATGACTGTACAGTCCACCATGAAAGTACCGACGCGCTTATTCTCATTTTAACAACCGGTAAACGAAACTGCCCATGATTACCATAATCGGCAACCGCGATTGCAACTAAAAACCAAACATGAATCACTCAAAATAGGCAGTAATAAAATATATACTTTTAATTTTTATTGACAAGTGTATGCATAATTGTGGGCACCATGAGTTGCCGTATTTTTAATTGAAATAAATGAGGAAGTGGATCGTGTATTGGAAAAGCTATTTAAGGATTATTTTTGTACGTTAATATTTACTACACAATGTTTTGTTTATGCTTTTCCCTTTTTGTGTTTCTGAAAAAATGGCGTGACAAGGTGATCACGTGGTAAATCTCGTGGCACGGTTACATAAGAGACACTTTACATGTAATGATCAATAAAAAGTTTGATTGTTGTATCAACTTCAATTATCTCTTCAATTAAGTTCGCCATCTCATCCCCATCACTGTGCTTCACGTTCCAATTTTCTGTGCACAATATAATTGAATTAATTAATACAATTGGTACGCAGCGATGGTCATAATTATTTGAACGTAAGGAATTGTTAATTGACTATTTTAAAGAACGTTCAGTTAGTTGGTTCAATGCAATGTTTCAGTTAGGTTCATACCTCTAAATTCATTTCATGGCTATTGCGTGGTAGCTAACACCTAAAAAATTCAACGTAAAATAATTAAGTAAATAAAAAAAAAAATGTTACAAATCCACATGTTTCGTGTATTATCTTTATTGTAAACTTATGGGACAGACCGCGTGGTAAATCCGTGCTTTGCACAAAATTAAATATGTAAAATAATGTACAGTATTATTTTAGCAAAAATATTACCAAAATGGCTTCGATAACTGCTAACCAGTTACGTAAAAATTAGTAAATAATTCTGTTAATGAAATGCATCGAATGCGAGACATTGTATACTTTATTTTCTGCAAAATAAATAAGTTTCCATTAAATATAATTCGCTAAGAAATTCGTGTAACAAAAATTCGGTTACGAAAATTATAGTTCAAAATTCAAATTGTACGCAACGTTCGCGCCATTAATCGGTAGGTAAAGGCGATAGAAAGTTCTTATAGTACTTCTATGGAAAAGTACTTAAATTACTCGACAAAATGCATTTTTCTGCTTGAGATTCCGTATGAAGTGACAGACTACAGACACAGACAAGGTATATTAATAGACCAATCATCGAATTTATTTTTCTGTCACACCACCGACGAGATACTGCTAAAGACAGCCAGCCTTACGGGAGTTCGTGTCGCCCGAATAATTCAAGCGTTCTCTTACGCCCTCTAGGATATATTTTGGCTGGAGTAAGAAACAGAAGGCCACCGACGATATTTCGTCGGTGCAGAAGGCCTCTGAGGAGATTCTTGAGACGGTGCGACGGCAGACAGCAGTGAGATCAGATGTTACATTCTCGAACAAACATTTTGGTGTTGGTTTTTAAGGCTTAAAATACTAAAAGTAAAATTAATATCAAAGACAAAAAAATCCTAGACATTTTGTACGTAAGAAAGTATGAAAGCATATTTAGGAAAATCAATATTCAATAATTCCTACTTCCGATTTCATACGAAATACCTCATTTTGTAATTTAAAAATATTTCATAAACAAGCATTATTTCCTTACACTTTCTAATAATAATTGTTCTAAGAATCGATCTCTGGAAACATACATATGTTCAAAACAGATTAACGTTTATTTGATATACTATATCGAATAATATAGAGTTCGAGAAAGACTCGCAAGGATAAATTAATATAATACATATAATATAATTGTAGGATCATCGATGCAAACAGCGATTACAAAATAAAAACATTACTTGTCACGCGACAAAAGAAATGATTATGGTTATCTGTATTCGACTCGCGTCGAATAAAGTTTCATTCGATGAAAATTTATTCGGCGAATAAAGATAATTTTTTTATTCATCGTTAGCGGTGAATAAAGTTATCATTTTCATCTGTACCTTTATTCGACGTTTTATTCGACTTCGAATAATTTTCTGAGCCGCGTTGGAATGCTATAGCGAAGACCGAGCAGTTGGCACACGCGTTACAATGTATCGCCCAATAACCAGAGCAGGGATCGAATAAACTGTGAACTCTCATAAATCGAAGTTCTTTCTGGATATGTTCCTACCGTAAAAATTTGTTCGATGTCCTTTTTCAATTTCCAAAGAAACCTGAAATTTTCGAATACTTATGTTTTCCTTTTTTGTAAATAAGATTCTCAACCGAAAAATCGGCAAAAATTCTTAAATATATATGTCGATAATCGCAATTCGTCAGATTTTTTCAATATTTTTGCATGCAATTAAATACGGGTGATTGACCGAAAACCATTAAAACGGGACTGCTCTAGGTAGGTCCTTTAAAGAGAAAATATTCCAAATTTAATTATAAAAAAATATTTTAAATAGGAAGTTAAATTTTGACAAATAAAATAAGATTAGATTAGATATAAAATAAGACATTCAGCGTTCAAGAGAGACTGTTCCGCGATCCCATGCCGAACGGAGAAAAGGACGGAGTAAAGCTTGAGGACCTCGGTCGTCGAGGAGTGTAACACAATACGGGTCGGGTATATCGGTGTGAGACCACTACTAATCCAACAACAAAACTTCTGTATTTTTCATTATTTTTTTATCGGATTTTCACAAACATACTTGTAGCATTTTTCTGATGAAAATGATACGAAATATGATGTAATTCCGATGATATTTACTCCTGTAATGAACGGCGAAAGGTTCGGGGGCAAGGAAGGACAGCGTATGGGAAAGAAAGAGACGCGGAGAGTCCTACTTTTAAGCCTTCGCGTTAGACTGCTCGATTTTCGCCGCGTCGCGCGTCGCACAATGGGATTAGATGTTCACAACTATTGTAGTCGTTGAATTCAGCCCGACGTCAGCAATAACATTATTAAGTAAAAAATATATAGTGACGATTAGAAAATCAAGGAGACCTTACAATTTTATCGAATAAAAAAAATTGTTTTATGTAAGGCATGCAGGTGTCTAAGGACTCAGATCGTACGTGTCCAAAACTACCGTAAAAGTGCGTATCAATACAAATAATTTCGCTCGGAGTTCGTCGATGCTTTCGCAAGCAATGTCAAAGTATTCTGCCCTCCCGAGTCCTTCGGCTTCCACCTTGTTTCGAGCCTTCCGGGGTCTGGTGCGTCAACGTGACGCCTAGGCTGGTCGTTAGTCTGGGGCGGGGCGTTTTACATTTAATTTTTTATATTGAAATTTATAGAAGAGTGACTACCGAGTAATTTTTATCAGAAACATTTTTTGTCAGAGCACTGGAAATGCTTGAAAAATTACAATAACGTGTGAATAATGAATGATATTTAATATATTCTTGCAACAACAGGTGATATTTGAAATCTGTCTTCACATCTGTAATTCTTATACGAAGCCACACAACTTTACCATGTACAGTATTTCATCGATAATGGTCCACAACACGGATCTGCGCAGGGACGTTTGTAGTATAATAATTTGAATTTTTCTTTCGATAGCACATTGTTAAAGTAATTGTTTAAATAAATAAATTTTATAATTTGTTTCTAAATTCATTATTTGAATTCTTATTTCAATTATTTATTGTTAAAATGATTGATTAAATAAATAAATTTTTACAATTTGTTTTTATGTTCATTATTTGAATTATTTCAATAATTTATTGTTCAAATAATTGTTTAGACAATGTACACATATTTACATAATTAATATAGGAACACGTTTCTATAGAGTATCAAAATTTATAATCTACAGACATTTTTATAATCTATAGAAATGTGTTTCCATATTCATTATGTAAATACTTGTACATTCTTTAAATAATTATTTTAACAATGAATTATTGAAATAATTCACATAATGTATATAGAAACAAAATATGAAAATTTATTTATTTAAACCATTATTTTAACAATAAATAATTGAAGCAACAATTCAAATAATGAATATAGAAACAAATTATAAAATTTATTTATTTAAACAATTATTTTAACAATGTGCTATTGATAGGATAATTCAAATTATAAATATATTATCTTAACAATAAATTATTGAAATAATTCAGATGGTGAATATAGAAACAAATTATGAAAATTTATTTCTTTTATCCGTTAACTGGAAACGAATGGAAGGTTCGAAGTTTCGAAGAGTCGAAGCTTCGGAAAAGTAACAGCCCTAGTTTATACGCGAGGAATATCATTGTCTGAGGTTTGCCGAACGTAGAGAAGGATAGCCGAGCTCGAGAGGCCTCGGTCACCGAGAAATGTAAACATACCTAATCGGAATTTCCAACTTCTTTATTTTTCATTATTTTTTTCTGGGACTTCGATGACCATATTTGTGGCATTTTTCTAATAAAAGTCATACCAAATGTGATATAATTCCGATGATATTTACTTGTGTAATAGACAATTAAAGTTTCGGGCGCGAGGAAGGATAGCGTATGGAAAAGAAAGAGACGCGGAGAGTCGCAGTCGGCGGCACAGTTCAAAGGCTCGCACGTCCTCACAATGTATTACCAAGGAATAGCTTTTTTATTATTACTTATTTTTTTATGAGACTTTTGCTAATAGATTTGTGGCATTGTTCTGATTAAAATGATACCAAACACGATATAATTCGAATCATATACAGGTGTATGGTCATTATGTAGAGGTCAGGTACATAAAATCGGTGAGGCAACAGTAATGCAATGACGACACATTTTCATTTTTAATTAATCTTTTAGAAGACTTTTACCATCATATATGTAATATTTCTCTGATCAAAATAATTGCATTTAATAATTGCAGACAGTACTGTCGAGCATTAAAAGTGGTATTATCGGATAAATAAGTAATAAAAATTAAGTTTCTGCTTTCTACTAAGGATCTCGATAAGAACGATTGAATTTTATCGTTTCTTGTAGAGTGTATTTATTCTTCCTTTTTATTCTATAATTATTACAGAATATTTTTTCTTTAAGAATAATTATTTTATAAATATCCCATTAATTAAATTAAGTTTAAATTCTGATATTTTATAAATTCCTACATCTACAGGCTATCGATTATAAAACAGTGATTCCAATGCTGAACAATAAGGAAAATAAGTAGGCGATATGAGTTTAATGAAATTATACAATAATATGTAATTATTTTCCAAGAAATCACAGAATGGATAATGACATTCTTCATTTATTTATTACCTAAGGTATTACATCCATTTACCTCTACGCCACTCATGCAGTCGTGCCCAGTTGACGAGCAAATGTTCTGTTTAGGTAGAGAGCGCGGAACTTTTAGCACCGTGGAACTTCATAGGTCTACTTTATCCATTCCACGAAACCACCGGCGATGCCATCGGACCCGTTACCGACCGGTTTGAGAGCTCATCAGAGCCCACTTTTCGGCGACACCGAATACACGGGGGCTGGCTGTCTTTAACAGTATCTCGTCGGTGATATTAGTAAGAATCGAGAATCTTCTACAATCCATTTCTACTACGAATGTTTGATGCGATTTCGAGGCAAGAGATACAAAAGGCACGTACAATTGTGACATATTGATATAGAGACAGTCTTAGAAAGGAATATTAATCCCTACCTAAATTCCTACCTACAACATTGAAAAATTCGCATTGTAGAAGGAATTTTGTGCCGATTTTAGAATGTATTGCCATAGGAATTTTGTGTCGATTTTAGAAATAGAAATTTTTTAACGTTTCACGACTCAAAATAGTAGAGGATGATACTTTGCCATAAGGCACCGAGGTTTGAAAAGAAACACGGGAGCACGTGAAAAAAATCATTAGAATGTTATCGTCAGCTCGAAGAAGAATTCACTAATTCCGGAAAGTAAGCCAAAGTAAGCCAAAGTAACAGAACGATAATAGCTTGAAGTATTCTTGTTCGCGTTAATAGAAAAGTCAAATGGACCAGCTCGAATAATATATTTTGTTCTGAAAAAAGGTTGCATAGCATTGCAAGATGTCATGGAAGGGAATAGGTTTGACGTTTAGAAATAGTAATTTATTAGGTCGTCCCATAAGTTCGTGCCGCGGATATGTTTATAATTTTCGCTTTGAGTTTCTCTTTTTTAATGAAATACCACTAAAATTTTATATGACAATATAATGAATTTACCAAAAAGGTGGGAAGAGGTTACGAAACGGGAAGGTTATTACATTTTTTCGTAAACATTATAGGTATGTTTGAAATATTAATTTAAATAGTAGTATAATAAACGCCACAAACTTATGGGACGGCCTAATACAAAATCTTTCTTGAAAATCTTTCAATACATTTGCTGTTACATCTAGCATGTCTCACATTCTGCTATTCAATATTAACGCAAATTCTAAGTGTGTAGCAACTAGCTCGATATTAACCACTACTTGTAACATATTATACTATAAATTACAGCATTTTAGAAATTGTAAATAATACCGATTGCCCGGGTCTCACCACGAGGAAGTTGCTGCACAAGACACCCGAAAGGGAGCCAGAAGGAAGTAAGGATTCCTTCTGGCTCTCTTTCTTACAACGACGACTTATAATCTTAAAAACCTTAAACAAATTTTTTCGTCAACGGTGTGGATCGGAGAAGACGTTTCTGACCCACGGAGGACCAAAGTTAATTCCGGCACAAGGCTCTGATTCCTTCAGAGAGAGAAACAAGAGCGAGCCAGAGCAGAAGGCTCGCAAATAATTGCTCGTTGTGCGTGCGTTAATTATTACGATTGTATGTCGTCGTTGTAAGTATTTCGAGTAATTATTGCAGTAACTTCACTTTTCTCGGCTTGCTTTTGACTCCAACAGAGCCTTGCTTGCAAGATTTGGACCGGTATAGTTCCGGTATTCAGCGTGGATTCATTGAGTGCGATAGTCAGAGGCCAATTCACCAGTGTAAAATCCTTACTGCGGTAAGACTACTCAGGTTATGTCAACGCTTGTCGTTACACGTGACCGGTAGATGGGAGAAACTCGAGGTATTCGGTGTAAGGCGTTCTTAGCCATTGTTCTTCGTGATGACGTGATTACTATACTGCTGGCTTCGGGCTTGTAAGCAGTGTACGCGCTGCAACAGCCTCGAGCATTCTGCTTGTTCCTCTTTTAGAAAAAATCAAAGCCTTCTGATTGATTCGCTTTTGCTCTCCGTACAACTTTTACTTTGTAATAATTACTTGTTAGCAATAACGTGTTTTAAGCGAAGTCGAAGACTGATTGCCTTCGAAGGATTCATGGCAGAGTCTTGATAGCCGCAAGGTCTTGAGAAGCTCGAGACGAAATAAAATTGTCGTCGGGCGGTGGCAGGGGAGCACGCTGGATTATCCAGCCTATCGGTCATCACGCGGATGTTTTATTATACAGGGTGTCCCGAATTTAAATGGCAAAACTTCAGGAGCGTGTAGGGGACCGAAAAACTAAGACAAAAAGTCTTTTAGAGATTTGCTCATTTTTGCTTCGGTTTGGAGAAAATCGCAAAAAAAGAAACAAAACAAGTTTTCATTTTTGCACTTATTTATTTACATTTTATTTACGTTATCATCTATTTAATGTAGATATTGTTCACAATGTTGCCCTCTTGCAGCAATGCAAGCATTACATCTAGCACTGACTTGATAAATTGCACCTAAACATTGTTTTGGTGATATTTGGTGCACTGCATCTATAATTCGGTCTCTTAATTGGTTCCCTATACGAAGAAATCCATGGGTGTCATATCAGGTGATCGGAGTGGCCAAGGTACTATTCCTCCACGTCCAATCCATCGTCGTGGATAATTTATATTCAGCCAAGCTCGAGCAGCTCTGCTATAATGAGCTGGACATCCATCGAGTTGGAACCACATTTCAATCCGCTGCTGCAAGGGAATACCCTCTAAATAATTAGAAAAGTTACAACAACTCAAGAGAGCAACTGACAACAGGATATTGAATTTTTGCGATTTTCTCCAAAACAAAGCAAAAACGAGCAAATCTCTAAAAGACTTTTTGTCTTAGTTTTTCGGTCCCTTACACGCTCCTGAAGTTTTGCCATTTAAATTCGGGACACCCTGTATAAACCCCTAATTTGCATTGCTTAAATGAATTGGGACTTTTTCCTTCAATTGAATTAGTCAATTTTTAGATATGATTTTAATTTTTTTTTAAACCCTTATCGTCTTACTTTACATTTAAAAAATTTTATCGAGTTAACATTGTTCGAGCTGACGATATGATTCCATTGATTTTTGCATGTGCTATCGTGTATCTTTTAAAACCTAAGTGCTCCTATGGCAAAGTACCATCCTGTAGTATTAATTTGAATCATGAAACGTTAAAAAACTACCATGAGAATACATTCTAAAATTGACGCAGAAATTTCTCCTCAATTTCTGCGATTTTTCAATTTTTCAACCCGATCTTAATATTTCTTTCTAAGACTATGTACCTTTATAACGACATGCCACAATTGTACGTGTTATATGTATTTATTGTCTCTAAATCATATTAAACATTCGTAGTAGAAATTGATTATACAAGATACTCGATTCTTATTAATATGCCCAGCTTCATAAGTTATCGGCAACGTCGAGCGCGGCAGATAATAGTTAATGGGCAAACGCTAAATGGAAAAGTAGTCTTCTCCTTTTTTGGAGAAGTAGTTTCTTTCATTTAGTGACCTGCAAATCTTAGTTTGTAAGAGTCGCTGTTGTAAGAAAGGGAGTCTAAGGAAGAGAGACTTCATTCTGACTCCGTTTCGAATCTCTTGTATGTGGCACTCTTATGGGCTTTTCTGTCTAGGCACAGAGGTAGTCACGTGACTTTACAAGTCGCGGAGGTGGGTATCTGCCGTACAGTTTCCTTTGAGAAATGGTATTATCTACAAACGTGTAGCTGATTGATGAATACGAGATGGAGCTACCGTCGCATTCTATTTAGAATCAGAAAGAGAACTCGATTGTCGTTGCAACACAAGAAGTATGTGACGAGGAAGCTAGATTTTACTGCGTTGTCAGCGTTTAAAAGAGCAATGTTGCCGCATCGCATTCGTATAAACACCGTTGACACTTGCATCGAAAGCGTTCGAACTGGTTCGAGCGGTTTCTTCTCTTCCTTTCGTATCTGTCGAAATTGGAAGACTTACTACTTCGTAATTTAAAATATGGAATTTTCAATTGTAAATAAGTGTATTAAACGATCATTTGAATATTCGTTGACTTGTTTAAAAATCTTCTGAATTTTTTAAACTTTTTTACGCATATAACATTGCTAAATATTAAATTTTAGTACGTTCACGTGAACCTGGTTATGTGTACGTCCTATGTAAATGTACTGAAGAAAAGTAGATATATACAAATTATGTTTCGTATATATTGTTAACATATGTTAACATATCAGTATAATTGATTTGAATTTTAATACGAAGAGTATTATTTTCCGACGTGGAAATGAAAGGTATAAACAATCACGGTATGACAATTGTTTCATTTTAGACAACAAACATAAAAAAAACCTGACCGCAAAGATTTAAAAAATAATCATTATTATAAAAAAACAAAAGCCCGACTGCGAAAAGAACTAAAAAGATAAGAAACAAAAAACTAATTTATTGAACAAAATATTGATAATAAATAAAATAAAAAGTAAAATATAAATATAGAGTATAAATTATTATTAATTCTTTTCGCAGTCAGATTTTTTGTTTTATTAATAATATTTTTCATTTCTATTTCTTTAGCATATGTCGTGGTCAGATTTTTTTATTTGTTTCGTTTGCAACGAGCGTAAATTGCATCATCTGGACACAGAGTTGGACATTATTTACATAAAAAATTATTTAAATAACGATTTGAATAAAAGATACTTTATCTTTATTCGTTATTCGAAAGTTCGAATAAAAAAATATCATTATTAGACGAGTATCGAATAAATAACTTTATTCGACGAGAATTTATCCGACGAATAAAGATAATTTATAATTCAAAGCCGTTTTATTCGATATTCGAATAATTTTTTCGTCTATTATCTGTATCTTTTATTTGAAAATCGAATAAATTTTCGAATAACTTTTGTCTGACAAGCGCAGAACTTCAAAGCCCCAGCGACTGACAAACGGTCTTCTTCTATGAAGAAGAGTCGAGCATTATTGTTAATTTATGCTTTTACATTTTTAATAAAAAAAATATTATTAATACGAACAAGTTTTTGTGCTTATCCCGATGAAAACGAGTCCAATCACGACATCATTTGGACTATCTTCAATAAGATTTTCATTTTTATCGTAATATTACATAACAATGAAACGTGTTCGATTACACTCGATTTTGAACTCATTTTGATCAGGAAAATCCGCCCCATTCGCTCGTCGCAATTTTATGATGATATATTGAAAAATCTAAAAATTTAAACTTTCATCCGTGCGGGATTCTCCATCTGCATACATTGTATGCCGTTTGTCAGTCGCTGGGTCTTTGAAGTTCGACGCTCGTTTTGCGTCCTCGCTGTTTATTCAAAACATGTTGTTATTTTTAAATAATGAGTAGTTTTTTAAAATAAACAAACATGAAAATACGTCCTATATCGTTACTATATCCTCCATGTTATGCCTCCGAATAAAAGATACGGATAAAAGATGAAAAAATTATTCGCTTCGAATAAAAAAAATTATCTTTATTTATTGAATAAATTCTCGATGAATAAAATTCGTAAGAACAACGAATGCAAAATTTTGTATCTTTTATTCGTTATTTTAAATTTTTATTTAGGTAAATATTTTGCCCAACTCTGTCTGAACAAGCTCTAAAGGTTTGACAAGGAAAGCGATAAGGTATAACGAGAGTGACCAAGATAGACATACAATGACCAGAGACCGCGATCGAGCTCCAGCACTTGAAAAAAGTTACTAATTATTACATTGCACACGTGCAATAACAAAAATATCAATTTCCATAATTTTGTCAGATTTTGATAGAATATGTTGTAGTCTTTAGCAATATATGAACATATCTCTAAGGATTTTTCAAGGTGAATTACACAGGTCTGCTAAATAAAGTGTCAACCAGTTATTCATTAAATTATAACTGTTGAACTACTAAACTCTGATAAAAATAGATGGTGACAAAATATTTGTTTTTCAACTAAAATTATTTTTATCATATACTTTCATGTATCTACTGTATGTATTTAAACGATTATTTTCATAGACTTGGTAATTCAATTGTTATAATTTAGTGAAAATGGTTAACACTTTATTTTCTAGACCTGTAAAATTAACAATTTTGAAAATTTTGAAAAATCCTTTGCAATATATGTTCATATCAATTTATTCAAATTTCATCAAAATCGGAAACAATGTGTAATACAAAAAGTGTCCGACTTCGTATGGAAAATTTTACATAAACTATAATAAAAATTTAGTGCGAAAATTTAGTTTGAAAATTTAGTATGAAAATAATATATAGTACATAGTAAATTATCCAAATATAATGAGTTATATTTATCATATTTATAAGCCAATTCCTTTTTCTTTTTTGTATAATATGGTACTGTATGAAATTTCATCGGTATAAAAATTTCAACGCAATTTCATATGATAGACATTGCTTGCATGAGTCCGAAACATCAAACTGGCGGAGTATTTGCATGTATAAGAAAGTTATATACATATACAGACATACACAGAAACACGTTGCTGATGAGCGAATAGGCGTCAAACATAACCACAATCTAATCTTGCAGTTTGCTTCAATTCCACGTCGACAGTCTTTCTACTTAGACGCCACCTGAAGAAGTTCAGCTCAACTAAATTTGTCACATTTTTTGCTCTATATTATCGATATCCTCAGCTATCATGCATTTCTGACACGCCCATTGCGCGCCTCAAGTTTTCGCCTTTATTTCGCAAGAGAATCAAGACAAAATATAGCTCAATTTGTAGCTGGAGATCTCGGCTAGTGCGCTCTGGTCACTAGAACATCCAGAAAACTCATCTAATGGCATAAAAATGCTTACATTCCACGGCGTGCGCATCGTAAATTTGTTAGCCTACTTCTAACGCTTATATTACCAAATATCTGCATAATCTCGGCACCTCATGACCAGAGCGCACTAGATTGAACCTTCCTCTTTCGAATAAGCCCCTTACCAGCGACAAAATATCCTTTTAAGAGAACGAAAACTTGTGACTCGTAAAACCACGTAAAACCATAGTTTTGTCGGTAATGTAGTCGTTCTACCTTTCGGATGTCTGGCCACAGACGAGATATAAGAGTAGACCTTAGACCATATATACTTATAGACCCGGCTTCAGATAACGTCCTATGTTCCAAGATTAAAAGATGACGTAGGAGGCCAAGTTTTATAGTCTGTTGAGAAATCGCAGTACCTTGGTGGTAAAGTGCTAGAGGGGAAAGGGGAATCGTCATCGCATCTGATCCTGTATAGATATTTATGGAAACTGTAACTGTAATATACATATGTACATTTATTTTATTATTCGTTCATTCTTACTTTGCTCTAGTTATTTTAAATATGCCTAACTCATTTTGTTGATTATAATTGGGAAAAAGATGAATTTTAATGTAGAAGTTGATAATATGAAATCTGTATTTATTTCCTCACAACTTTATTTAAAAAAATACTAGTAAGAACAATATAGGTACATGTATATGTCAAACACAATCAGAGTTGGGCATTATTTAGGTAAATAATTATTCAAATAACGATTCGCGAATAAAAGATACTTTATCTTCATTCGTTATTCAAAATTTTTATTTAGATATAAATTTTGCTCAACTCTATATACAATACATAATATTATATATAATGTACGCAAGGTAATATAAAACAACAATAATAATATCAATAATATTTATTAACGGGTAATACTTACAGTACAATTTTATTCATATAATACAATGCAAACTTATAATACAATACAAATTTACAATACAATACAAACTTATTCCTAATTACTGATTACAAAATAAAATAGTTTTAGTTAGTCTATTTCTTATCCTATCATTATCTACTATCTTATTAACTATAGAATATAAACGTATATTACAATAATTATAACTTGTAATTTTAATCAAATCTATGATATGGTTTGATTCTACAGTACTATCGTACATATGGTGGTCAAATTCTTTAAACACATTCGTTTTTACGTTTCCCATTATTTTCAAAATTAATTTTTGCAATAAATGTACTTGTTATAGGTTATGCGATATTAAGTATAAAATACTTACTTGTGAAAAGATATATTTGTATCACGGTTTCGTCGTTCTCTACAATTTTTTATGCAACAAGTGTGCACCATTTTTCTAAATTTTTAAGAAATACCTGATCAAATATAATCGTTTATCTCGCTTTTATATGCGTAGCTGATCTTCTCTCTTTGTTACTGGTGACGCTTCTACCGCAGTATGTGCATCGCACGGACTTAAGGGGGCGGACTCCTGATCGAAGCGTTCCAAGCGGCCGCTAGGGGAAGCTCGAATGAGAATGTGTGGCACACACACATTCCGCTAGATTAGCCTATACGTATACGAGCAGAGAGGAACTCGTACGAGATTTCAAGCTATTTCAAGGTTCCGGGGCGCCGCTTTTGACGGCGAAAAAACGCAAAAGTAGGAGTTTTGAGTATACACGTCCACTAAATGAAAGATAAATCTAGTGCGCTTGACTATAGAGACAGCCTACTTTTGCGATATTGAGGCGTACTTTGGGATATTCGGCAGCATGTTGTCCATCAGAAATCGTTGTAGGCCGCGTGACGTCACGACATGTTGAATCTTTAAGTATCTGGAGATTTAGGGTTCTTATAGAGACACCTGGATGCACGCCCGGTAGCGAGGGCACATACAATGTTGATGAAACGTCTATTATGTTATTTATTTACGTATTTTAGGCGTAAAAAGTAGACTTTGAGAAAGTCATAGTTCCGGCATTTGTCGCTACGAGCGCTGATATCTGTATTCGATGAGCGTTGCCACCGACCAGTGATACTCTTGTCGATGCTGCTGCCGTCGTCGACACAACGCCGCGACAGATCAACATAGCCACGCAGTCGACACCGCAGGTAACATACGTGTACCTACAAGGATCGCAAGGGTCTCGGAAATTAGATACCACACATCGACAATGCAAAGAGGTGAATCTTTAGACAATACACGTGATGGATGAAACATCAATCTAGCGGACAGGATTCCTAAAACATCCAATTTTCCGTTTTCAAGAAACAGTTAGCAATATTCGCCAGCCTGTTGCCAGTCGAGAAGCTATGCAAAAGAAAGCGAGACGCTGGCGTAGCTTCTCTCTCGGCCAGCCTAGCCGTGCCGTGGTACACTCACACACCACTCGGCCAGCGTGTACGTGTGCCAACGGCGATTGCAAGGGCCCACGAGGATCCTAACTACGCCTAAATGAAGCACAAGAATGATCTGTTTGCAGTCAAGCGCGCTAGGCAAAGTGTAAATCTAGTGCGCTTAACTAGAGAGAAATCATACTTTTGCGTTCTTTAGCCGCAGTTTCGGATATTCTCCAGCCTGTTGCCCGTCGAGAAGCTATGCAAGAAAGCGAGACGCTGGTGTGGCTTCTCTCTCGGCCAGCCTAGCCGTGCCGTGGTACACTCACACACCACTCGGCCAGCGTGTACGTGTGCCAACGGCGATTGCAAGGGTCCGCGAGGATCCTAACTACGCCTAAATAAAGCAAAAGAATGATCTGTTTGCAGTCAAGCGCGCTGGGTAAAGGGTAAACCTAGTGCGCTTGACTAGAGAGAAGTCATACTTTTGCGGTCTTTAGCCGCAGTTTCGGATATTCGAAAGCATGTTGCTCGCACTCACACATCGCTCGGTCGGCGTGCACGTGTGCCAACGGCGATTGCAAGGGCCCACGAGGATCCTAACTACGCCTAAATGAGGCACAAGAATGATCTGATTGCAATCAAGCGCGCTAGGCAAAGGGTAAATCTAGTGCGCTTGCCTAGAGAGAAATCATACTTTTGCGTTCTTTAGCCGCAGTTTCGGATATTCGGCAGCATGTTGCCCTTCGAAAAGCTATGCAAGAAAGCGAGGCGCTGGCGTAGCTTCTTTCTCGGCCAGCCTAGCCGTGCCGCGATACACTCATACACCACTCGGCCGGCGTGTACATGTACTAACGGCGATTGAAATTATTTCGAATATTGAAAACCGCACCTCGATATGTTCAAGAAATAAACAAACTGTATTATTTTTGCGCAGTCGTAATTTACGCCGCCGGAAATGATCATACTCTTTCTTCTATACAGGACAAACTTTACTGTCCACTCGAAATCTGCGTTGTGTTACAGTCACATATCATCTGGACTGCTTCGTCTTCGACAACGGGTCGAGCATGAGCTGATAAAGTAAGATACTTTACTTTTTATATTTTCAAGTACATAGCAGTTTTGTCACATTTCAATAATATATTTTGTGATGTTTCAGTTACAGTCACATATCATTTAAACTCCTGGATCGTCGAGAGGATGATGCAGTTCACGTAGTGTTATGGTAGTATCGATTTATTTGTGTTTTTTTTATGGTACAATGTATCGGAAGTCGCCTGTACACACGGTCTTTATTTGACTGTGGCTCAAGCCGGAATGCTCCTAAAACAGACCTCTCGCCCTCATTCATACTCATTCACGCCGAATTACTACCTGCGGAAGAAACGTGGAGAAGGGGGAACTGGTGACGCGTGTATTATCCATACCGTCATTGGAATTTTCCGAATGCCTTCTTACCATTCGCCGAATCTCGCGACTCTTCCTGTAGCCTGACGGCCCCGGATCAACCTTTCAGTCTCCCCGTGCACGTTAGTAACCTTCATAACCCGGGAGGTAGTCTCCCTTGCGAGGTTTGGCGGCCTAAGGTCGATGCGCTGCATCTTCCTTTACACGCTATGGCTTGAAATGCGACCTTACTCTTTTGCAAAGGTGCATGTTTCTGGTCAACGAGATTCGTGCGTTTTCCATTACAGCCGACGATGTTTCTTTGTTCTAAGACTCTCCGTTCCAACCTCTCCACGCTACTCCTGGCATTCACACAATTATCATGGTATTCACACTTACAATACATACCGCCGTAGCATCGACCGATACAAATCAAATACAATTTCGTATTATTAGCTAAGAATTTTCGCCGCAACATATACAAACTAAACCACTATCGGTTACAATTATATTTACATAATCTTCGCCGCAACATGTACAAACTAAACCAATATTTGTTCCGCAACACGTAGAACGAGACGGCGAATGAAGCAATCTTAATTTATAGCAATCTCAATAAATGACATTTATTAACATAATTTATATATACATATATGTTTGGTATATTAATAAATTATTTGTACATGTAGTTTAATTTTCATTTATCTATATACATCTGTGACGCCTACGCGTGTCACGGACGGACACAGGATCCGAAACCGTGATCGCGGGGATCTTTCTAGGCTTCCAGATACATAACCTACCTCTGACCCTCGGCTCCTGTGCCTTTTATATGAGGAATCTCGAGTAGGATTTGTTTAAGCTATGGGTTCGTTATGTGAATTATAGATATGATGGATTATTTGTTATATGGTTACTATTAGGTCGATTGATAAGGGTTAATTGAGTCGACAATTGTTTAACGACCAACTTAACAATATATATATTCTGATAAAAGGAAAAGGTACTGTGTACAATGCTATACTTAATAATGAAGGCCGTACTTGGTTTTAGGATGCTAACACCCGAACAGTAACAATTGAATAGTTTCGTGATCTTAGTTTAACAATATTTAGTTTGAAAAGTGACTAGCTCGGTTGTAAAGGGCCGAGGTTCACTGGACGAGTACATATATATATATATATATATATATATATATATATATATAAATAGATAGAATAAAATGCAGATAAATATTCTACACGTATATGCATACAGACAGGGCATTAACATTGGGATGAGTTTAGTATGAAAAATCACTAATGATTCTGTCCCCGTTCAACGCAGGGCCAAGACCGCGGGTCAGGCCTCGCCTTAGAGTTTTCCCACAACGACAATGCGTTAGGCAAAAGCCTGAGACCGGGTCCTGGGATGGTTAAGAGAACACCCGTTGTACGCCCATATATATATACATACACACATAGAAATTTGTACAACGTTATAATATACTGATGACTTTGGTAACACTCACCAGACTGATATCTCTCTCTCTCTCTCTGTTTATCACAACGTTAAGTATCAGAGAGGAGCCTTTATTTAATACTGGTGTTCGTTGTATAAAAGTAGGTGAGCTAGAAGAGAAGGAATAGAGAAACGATTAGTTGTAGTATGCGGTTGCACACTTTCCCGCGTATACGTTCGGTTTGAACTTTTGAAATAACAATGCAATAATATCACTACAAAATAGTTGACTAAAACGATTAACTGGAATTTACTTGGATTGATATTATTATCGGAAGACAAAGACTTTCGCCCGGGCGTTAAGGAAAAATCCAGAAACGACTCGAAACGAACTCTGCTTTATAACGTCTTACGGACTCTACGACACGCACCTCGCGCTTGTACATTGAAGAAGAGCAATCGTTTCCCGGTTCCTTCGTATACCTTGGCCCGCTGGCCGGCTCCCCTCTCTGCGCGCCTAGCCAATTGGGCTTAAACGCTTTGTTCGATTGCCCAATCGCGCGTCTTACGCGGTTATCCTTTTCTCTCATGCTCGCACTCTGTCACTCTTCCGAGCGGTACGCAACGACAGTCGCTCTCACTCGCACTCGCACTTCTCACGCAGTGGTCTCCTCTCGCTCGCTCTCGCACGGTTCGCGCCAACGGTCGAGGACCGGCGTAACCCATGTAAACACAAAGGCCCTTGAGAAGTTCAGCATGCCAGGCTAGGATATTTCCACAACGGCGAAGCGTTGCCAGGCATAGCTTTGCTTCGATATTGTTCTAGAACGTTCGGTGTGTCCAGTTAGGGTGTTCCCACAACTGCAATAGTTACCAGACACACCCTTACGTTATAGAGATGTATGTTCACACGGCCCGCCCCTCCTCGGCCGTTGGCATAGCCGCTTTATGTTTGATGGCCCGACTGACGAGTTCGTTTGTTACCTAGCTGAAGGTGACGGACGGGGCATCATTGTCTCTATTGTTTCTGTCTATTTATAATTGCTAAAGTCGCCTCGCGACCCGTGAAATTACATGTTTTGGACGGCGTTGACTCATAGAAGGGTATCCGTTATTTTTATACATACACCGCGGAATAACTGAATCTATACTTCGTCAAAGGCGACACCGTGATTAATTAGGGTGATCCCACAACTGCAAGAGTTATCAATCCCGGTGTTGCCGACGGCTAAAACAAAGATTAAAATTTTGGGTGTGTCTGGGCCGCACTGCGATCAATTAGGGTTAATCCCACAACGACTAGGCGTTATTAACCACAGTGCTTCCGACGAATAGAGCCAAAAGTAATTAAAAGGAATATAATTGTTCGGAACGTAACACACCCATAGCTCCGCGTTCCATGAGTAAAGTCTGTCCCGTATAGAAGAAAGAGTATGATAATTTCCGGCGGCGTAAATTACGACCGCGCAAAAATAATACCGTTTGTTTATTTCTTGAACATATCGAGGTGCGGTTTTCAATCGCCGTTAGTACATGTGCACGCCGGCCGAGTGGTGTGTGAGTGTACCGCGGCACGGCTAGGCTGGCCGAGAAAGAAGCTACGCAAGCGCCTCGCTTTCTTGCATAGCTTCTCGACGGGCAACAGGCTGGCGAATATCCGAAACTGCGGCTAAAGAACGCAAAAGTATGATTTCTCTCTAGTCAAGCGCACTAGATTTACACTTTTCCTAGCGCGCTTGACTGCAAACAGATCATTATTGTGCTTCATTTAGGCGTAGTTAGGATCCTCGTGGGCCCTTGCAATCGCCGTTGGCACACGTACACGCCGACCGAGCGATGTGTGAGTGCGAGCAACATGCTTTCGAATATCCGAAACTGCGGCTAAAGAACGCAAAAGTATGACTTCTCTCTAGTCAAGCGCACTAGATTTATCTTTCATTTAGTGGACGTGTATACTCAAAACTCCTACTTTTGCGTTTTTTCGCACTCAAAAGCGGCGCCCCGGCACCTTGAAATAGCTTGAAATCTCGTACGAGTTACTCTTTGCTCGTATACGTATAGGCTAATCTAGCGGAATGTGTGTGTGCCACACATTCTCATTCGAGCTTCCCCTAGCGGCCGCTTGGGACGCTTCGATCAGGAGTCCGCCCCCTTAAGACTAAGAACTTTAAAATCGATGGCATAGTTTTCGAGATATTGAGCTGTTCAGAGTTATGTAGGCCACCCTGTATAATACTGTCTAGATATATACAAATAATCTAAGCCGATATCAATCAAAATTTCAGTCCTTCATAACAGTTATTTAGAATATCGGTCCTTCGTAGCTGTTCCAGGGACCGAAACCGATATTATAACTGTTTTCACAGACACAACTCGTTAGTCATTTGTTTTTGCTCGTTTTCGTGGATCTAGTTCCAACATTTATCGTTCATCAGCGTAGAGGGCGTAAGAAAACCAGTTGTTATTGTGTGAGACACGAAACCCCATATGGTGATTGGTCTACTCTTATACTTCGTCTGTGGTGTCACTCGAATATTTCGGTGTTCTCTTACGCCCTCTAGAATATATTTTGGCTGGAGTGAGAAACAGAAGGCCACCGACGGCATTTCGTCGGTGCAGAAGACCACTGACGAGATTCTCGTCGCGACGCGTCGGCAAGAAGGCGAATCATCACGAAAACATATCGATTATCATCAAATGTTACATTCTCCGCCATATTTCAGTGGATGTTTTGGAAGCAAAAATAATATCAAGAATAAATAATTATAGAAAATTATTCATAGAAACATAATTCATAGAAGTATTGTATGTAAGAAAGTATTAAAGCATAAATTTAGGAAAATCTAGAATTCCTACTTCAACACTACTTCTAGAATTTCTACATTCCTTCTTCTTTATACATAATTGTTCCATGAATCGATCTGTGGAAACATACATGTTGAAAAACAGATTAACGTTTATTTGACATACTGTTCCAAATAATTGTTAGTTTTTGGAGAGAGAAAAACACATTTTACTTATCTATAGAGTTTAATATAAGAATATATATAGACTAGGAGTGCGCGGGTACCCGAATATACGGGTTCGGGTCGGGTCGGAAAAAGTCCGGCGGGCACAAATTACTATTAGTAATATAATATATAATTTTAAAAATCTCAGACCAAATAAATCACGCTAGTACACTGTGTGGCTCACATAAAACACAAAACTTATATACCATCCATACTGTACCTTCAAACATGCCGCATTTCAATCATACCACCATTCAAACACCGCCGCACTCCTTGATCGCTCGCCGCTCGGTCGCCGCCGCTCATCTGCACGTAGCTTCAAACACACCGAATCTCAATCGTACCACGACTTACTCATGCTCTCTCTCTCTCTCTCTCCCTCTCTCCCTCTCTCTCTCGCTCTCTCTCTCTCTCACTCCCTCTCTCTCACTCTCTCATACACACAAACTGTTGGATTATGGGTATAAAATAACGTACACCCTCTTTAAATATAAAATAGAATTTATTCTAAATAATACTTTCGAAGACACGTTCTGAGGCACGTCTTTACTCTACAACGAAATATTCTAGAGTGAGGACCGCTCTGGAAAAAGTAAACGATCGACCGAGAGTCAAGGGTCCCATAACGCGGGTAGCACAGATACAATGTATCAATTATTTGTATAGGCGCTCGAAAGTCAAGCGATCGAATGCGCCCACTAAATACAGAAGATTATTTTTGCTTCGTGAATAAATTCCAACACAAACACACACAGAGGCGCGAGTATAATTATATTTTATAATTATATTATACACGAAGTATAATTATTAGAAATTATTAGAAATGTGTAAATACTGTAAATGTCCCTGCAAAATGCACACTTCTTTTCTATTGTTCAAATCACAACTGAAATATTAATAATGTAAAGAATAAATGTCAAGGAATACAGAGAAATTTATATCCAAAGACATCGGTGATCTCAATTATCTGGAAAAGTACTGAATAAGTAATAAATAAACAGTTCAAAATTTTATTTTTTAGTAGAGATAGAAATCATTTTTTAATAAAATTTAATGCAAATTTCATTCCGATATCTTTTACGGTTCAAGAGTTATAGTAAAATGTTAACTTTCTCGATCCAGCCCACTGTGTGCGGCCGTCCGAGGCTGTATATCGCGGTGCAGCGTTCAGTTAAAATAATTTCAATTTCGACAATTTTCAAATGTCCATCTTTTTTAAAAACATGAACATAAAGGGGACGCTTGGGACTACATCCACATTTTTTCAAATTTTTCAAAAGTCCCTGCTATGAAAACGTTGCATTTGTTTAAAACGATTGCAAAATAAATGGTGAAAGAAACGTTTTTTGGAAATTAAATTTTTAGTAGATACTTTTATGATACTAAAAACTCATTTTCATCGGTTTGTTAGTTATAGGTCACTTCGCATAGAATGACTCCTACACATTAAAAATGAGAGAAAATTAATCAATCCATTAGTAGAAGATACATACGTACGTTCAAATTTTAATAAAGGAAAAGGCGGAAGTCACACATGTACATATATTGTATAATTGATTTCGAATTTTGGCCGATGCCGACTGCTGCTGAGCGGCTACCCGTTTCGATCAAGCACCCGATGCGATCAAGCTACCCGATGCGATCAAGCTACCCGATGCGATCAAGCTACCCAACCGATCAAGCAACCCAACCGATCAAGCTACCCGAACATTCAGATGTCTCGGGTACTCGCCCGAGCCCGCCGGACTTTTTCCGGCTCGACTCGACTGTCGGGTACCCGTAAATTTCGGGAACCCGCGCACTCCTAATATAGACTAATAACTGTTCACATGTTGTTTCGTGACGCCTTACGCTACAGTTCTGCATTACATTCTTGTTGCTCACTTCACTACTCACGCACAGATGTCGCCACACATGCATATTATAAAGCAAATGTATCATACACTCAACACGCCTCCTTACATTTGATTTTATTTTTTTTTTTCTAATACACTATGGCCTTACATTCTTATCATTATTGTTACAGTACTTTTAACATTTTTCTAAATTGCACGAATTTAATTTTGTTTAGACTTTTGGTCAATATATCAGCTATATTATTATGTGATTCAACTTTGACTACATCTATAATACCGTTTTCATAATTCTCGTTTACATAATGATATTGAACTTCAATGTGCTTTGAATTTTTTGTGAAGTTTCCGTATTTGGCAATTGCAATTACTCCCGAGTTGTCTTCAAATATTTTTACTGGTTCTTCCATTTCAATTTTAAACGTATCTTTCAACATACTTCGTACAAAATTTACATCAGTTACTGCCTCAGATAAAGCTATGTATTCGGCTAAAGTTGACGATTTTGCTACGGTGTTTTGTTTACGTGATTTCCAGTAAATAACATTATCGAACAATCTTAAAACATATCCTGTTGTAGATTTCCTATTGTGGCACGACTGACGAAGAGTGTTTGGTTATAAGCGTGTGGCACGACTGACGATGAGTGAAAGTTGGTATGAGTGTGTGCGTGAAGTGCGCGCAGAGAGAGAGAGAGTCGAAAAACGTTAGACTGTGCGTGACCACGTGCGAGCTGTAATAACCAAAGGAAAAATAAAAAAACGAAATTAAGGGACTCGAAGATAATAGGCGTTATTATTGATTGAACCCGAGCATTGTTATCCGCTACATTTGGTGACCCCGATTAAAATGGATAAGCCATCCACTTCGGCCGCAAATGAAACTCACAAGGTGAGTATAAAACTACCGCGATTTTGGACGGAAAACCGGAGGTATGGTTCTACCAAGTAGAGGCTCAATTTGAAATCACCGGTATAACGGTGGAAAGTACAAAATTCAACTACTTAGTAGCCCAGTTGGAACCAAAGTATGTTGAAAATATTTGGGATCTCGTTTCCGATAGAACCATAACCGACAAACACACAGCAGCAAAGGAAAGGTTATTAAGTATATTTAAAGAAAGCGAAAATAAAAGGATAAAACGGTTAGTTACGGGCATAGAATTTGGAGACACGAAGCCGAGTCAGCTATTGCAAAGAATGAGAACCCTGGCGACCGATGATTTTAGAAAAATTGGCAGTAATGGCGGGCAGAATCACGGAAATGAGCACAGGGACAGAGTGTGGTGCAACCAGTAGAAATCTGCCCCCTTGGGAGGAAGTCCTACAACGAATGTCGGCGATGGAGCAGCAAATAGCCAAGTTGAGCATAGACCGGCAGTCACGTTCCCCAAGCCGTACCTTTGGCAGGAATAGAGATAGCAGCAGAAGCAGGTATGAGAACCGATGCAGAAGTAGGAGTCGGAAGAATTTCAACCCAAAAGGGAAGTATTGTTACTACCACTTTAATTTTGGGGATAAATGTATGCCAGAGAAATGCACACCTCCTTGCACGTGGGTTCAAAACAACCAGGGAAAAGCGAATCAGCAGTAGAAGTAGCGACAAATTCTACTGCAAATAGTATTCAAGATTGTCGCAGATACCGTCTATTTGTAAAAGACAGAAAAACAGGTTTGCGATTTTTAATTGACAGTGGTGCAGATGTTAGTTTGATTCCAGCTACAAAAAATGACAGAGTGAAAGGCGATTTTAAATTGTACGCTGCAAATGGCACAGAAATTCCTACCTATGGGATTAAGATGTTGACGGTGGACATGGGAATCCGTAGACCGATGCAATGGCCATTTATAATAGGTGGAACAACAAAGGGCATAATAGAAGCAGATTTCCTAAATAAATATAAGTTGATAATTGATATCAATAATAGGAAATTAATTGATGGTGTGACTAACCTCGCAATTAAGGGAGAAGTCACATCCATCACTACAAGCTCCACAATTTGCTCAATGGATAAAACGTTGAAATATTACGACATATTAGCCCAACACCCACAGATCACGAAACCAACTCTGTTAATAATTGGCGTTAAACATAACATTGAACATCAGATAATTACAGAAGGGCGGCCAGTGTACTCGAAAGCAAGACAACTAGTCCCGAAGAAGTTGGCACTGGCGAAACAGGAATTCCAATACATGTTGGACCACGACATCATCAGGCGATCGAATTCTCAGTGGGCGAGTTCGCTTCATATAGTAACGAAAAAAGATGGGACCATTCGCCCTTGCGGTGATTATAGGAGGCTGAACGCCATAACCATTCCAGACAGATATCCCATTCCTAGAATCAACGATTTTAATCATATCTTGAAAGGTAAAACAATATTTTCAAAGATCGACCTTTTTAAGGCATATTTTCAGATACCCATAGCGGAAGAGGACAAAGCAAAAACTGCAATAATTACACCTTTTGGACTGTTCGAGTTCAATGTGATGAGTTTCGGGCTGAAAAACGCACCGTCCACGTTTCAGAGGTTTATACACCAGGTATTGCAGGGATTGGACTTCACCTTTCCATACCTGGATGATATTTTGATCGCATCCACATCAGAGGAAGAACACCGAAACCACTTAAAGGTGATTTTTGAAAGGTTAAATAAGTATGGACTACGAATAAATATGTCGAAGTCGATTATGGGAGTTAAACAGCTGGAGTTTTTGGGATATTTGATAACGTCTGAAGGATCGGCTCCCATACCCGAACGAGTGGAGGTAATATTAAAGTACAGGTTGCCAGACACAGTCCACGAATTAAGAACTTTCCTCGGCATGATAAATTTTTATCGACCGTTTTTGAAAAACGCCGCAAGGAACTAAGCAGTTTTGCACGAGTATCTACGTGGCTCCAAGAAGAAAGATAGGAGAAAAATTCAATGGACAGATGAAGCGATAGGAAAATTCGAGGAATGTAAAAAAGAACTGGCGGATGTGGCATTACTTGGTTATCCTGATCCGGAATTACCTCTGTCACTCAGTACAGACGCTTCCGATTGGGCCATTGGAGCCGTCTTGCAACAATTTGAAAAACAAGCCTGGAAGCCAATAGCTTTTTATTCAAAAAAATCGAACGAGACTCAAAAGAAATATAGCACATACGACTGGGAATTATTAAGCATTTATCTGGCCATCAAACATTTCAAATATTTGCTGGAAGGTCGTGATTTTAAAATCATAACTGATCATAAACCACTAACTTTCGCTTTCAGGCAGAAGAATGACAAGACGTCTCCGAGGCAACTTAGACAACTACAATATATATATCACAATTTACTACCAACATATGTCACATCAAAGGTTCCGAAAACATCGTGGCGGATAATCTGTCAAGAATAACGGAGGTTGGCGCCTCCGTAATTGACTACGATGGAATTGCCAGGGAGCAAGAAAACGACGAGGAATTAGACAACTTGCGTGCACACAATAAATCTCTGAATTTCAAGCAATACCCATTGCCTTCAGGGAAAGAACTGTGGTGTGACACATCGACCACAAAGATCAGACCGTTTATACCCAAAAAGTGCAGAGAAGAACTCTTACAACAAATACACGGACTCGCTCATCCGGGAATCAAATCAACGTTAAAAGAAATGACATCTAGATTCATCTGGACAGATATCAAAAGGGACGTCCAAAAATGGACGCGCGCCTGTATAAATTGCCAGAAGAACAAAATAAATAGACACACAAAAACAGAGTTAGGAACCTACAAAGAACCGGACGAGCATTTCAGCGTGGTACATATCGATTTAATAGGGCCGTATCCACCATCAGATGGTTATACCTATTGTTTAACCTGCATAGACCGTTACACCAGTTGGATGGAGGTAGTGCCCTTGCGGAATATAACGGCAGAAACCATCGCAAAGGCATTCTACGAAGGTTGGATTACACGATTCGGTGTACCATACCGAGTAATTACGGATAGGGGAGTGCAATTCACTTCGGAGTTGTTCCGAACATTAGCAAATATCTGCGGAGTAAAAATACAACACACAACAGCGTACCACCCGCAGAGTAATGGAAAAATTGAAGGCAGCCGTCCGGGCACACAATACAAATAAATGGACGGACTCCATACCAACAGTCCTTTTAGGATTGCGAACAGCAATAAAAGAGGATTCGGGCATTCCGTAGCACAGATGGTCTATGGAAAAACAATCAAGTTACCGGGCGAATTTTTCGATAACCCAAAAATAACCACGACACCGGAAAGTTTTCTTTACAGATTACAGAAGCAGATGGAGTCGCTCAAACCAGGGGCCAGAAAACATGGACCTGGGCCAAAGGTGTTCGTACACAAGGATCTGAACACGTGCTCTCACGTGTTTGTAAGGGTTTACGGTATACGAGGGACCTTTTAAAGTTTTGGAGAGAAAAGGGAAATACTTCGTGCTGGAATTTAAAGATCGTACAGCAAGCATTTCAACGGATAGGATAAAACCGGCTTACATACTAGTACCTGAGAGTCCTAACTGTGTAGCACCTGGAGCAGTAGATAATAAGACTGATAAAAAAAGGAAAACGACAACGATACCAAAGAAGCAACCTACTGCGAACCCACAAGCATCGCGGTCGGGTAGGCAAATTAACCGTCCCGTGCGTTTTAACAATAACGTAGAATATTACGAGTAATGTAAACATATTATATAAGTAAATATCAAAGTACAAAATAAGCATTAGTATCAAGTATAGTAGATTATATCGAATGTTATGTGCCCCATAGATATATCAATGTTTTATTTATTTTTCTCATTATTTTATGTACATGTATAAAGATGTATGAAACAGCGTAACTTAGTTACTGGTGAGGGAGTGAATGTGGCACGACTGACGAAGAGTGTTTGGTTATAAGCGTGTGGCACGACTGACGATGAGTGAAAGTTGGTATGAGTGTGTGCGTGAAGTGCGCGCAGAGAGAGAGTCGAAAAACGTTAGACTGAGCGTGACCACGTGCGAGCTGTAATAACCAAAGGAAAAATAAAAAAACGCAATTAAGGGACTCGAAGACAATAGGCGTTATTATTGATTGAACCCGAGCATTGTTATCCGCTACACTATCATTACAATCTCCTGCCCAATCAGCATCAACCATACAATCCAATATTACAGTATTATCATTCTTTTTATAAGTTAACTTCAAATCTTTAGATGCATACAAATATTTCAAAATTCGTGAAGCATATTTAAAATGAGTATTGTCATAGGAATTTTGGTATCGACTTAAGGGTGCGGACTCCTGATCGAAGCGTTCCAAGCGGCCGCTAGGGGAAGCTCGAATGAGAATGTGTGGCACACACATATTCCGCTAGATTAGCCTATACGTATACGAGCAGAGAGGAACTCGTACGAGATTTCAAGCTATTTCAAGGTTCCGGGGCGCCGCTTTTGACGGCGAAAAAACGCAAAAGTAGGAGTTTTGAGTATACACGTCCACTAAATGAAAGATAAATCTAGTGCGCTTGACTATAGAGACAGCCTACTTTTGCGATATTAAGGCGTACTTTGGGATATTCGGCAGCATGTTGTCCATCAGAAATCGTTGTAGGTCGCGTGACGTCACGACATGTTGAATCTTTAAGTATCTGGAGATTTAGGGTTCTTATAGAGACACCTGGATGCACGCCCGGTAGCGAGGGCACATACAATGTTGGTGAAACGTCTATTATGTTATTTATTTACGTATTTTAGGCGTAAAAAGTAGACTTTGAGAAAGACATAGTTCCGGCATTTGTCGCTACGAGCGCTGATATCTGTATTCGATGAGTGCTGCCACCGACCAGTGATACTCTTGTCGATGCTGCTGCCGTCGTCGACACAACGACGCGACAGATCAACATAGCGACGCAGTCGATAACGCAGGTAACATACGTGTACCTACAAGGATCGCAAGGGTCTCGGAAATTAGATACCACACATCGACAACGCAAAGATGTGAATCTTTAGACAATACACGTGATGGATAAAACATCAATCTAGCGGACAGGATTCCTAAAACATCCTATTTTCCGTTTTCAAGAAACAGCAATATTCGCCAGCCTGTTGCCCGTCGAGAAGCTATGCAAGAAAGCGAGACGCTGGCGTAGCTTCTCTCTCGGCCAGCCTAGCCGTGCCGTGGTACACTCACACCACTCGGCCGGCGTGTACGTGTGCCAACGGCGATTGCAAGGGTCCGCAAGGATCCTAACTACGCCTAAATAAAGCAAAAGAATGATCTGTTTGCTGTCAAACGCGCTGGATAAAGGGTAAATCTAGTGCGCTTGACTAGACAGAAGTCATACTTTTGCGTTCTTTAGCCGCAGTTTCGGATATTCGCCAGCCCGTTGCCCGTCGAGAAGCTATGCAAGAAAGCGAGGCGCTTGCGTAGCTTCTTTCTCGGCCAGCCTAGCCGTGCCGCGATACACTCACACACCACTCGGCCGGCGTGTACATGTACTAACGGCGATTGAAATTATTTCGAATATTGAAAACCGCACCTCGATATGTTCAAGAAATAAACAAACGGTATTATTTTTGCGAAGTCGTAATTTACGCCGCCGGAAATTATCATACTCTTTCTTCTATACCGGACAGGCTTCACTCATGGAACGCGGAGCGATGGGTGTATATAGATAAATGAAAATTAAACTGCATGTACAAATAATTTATTAATATACCAAACATATATGTATATATAAATTATGTTAATAAATGTCATTTATTGAGATTGCTCTAAATTAAGATTGCTTCATTCGCCGTCTCGTTCTACGTGAACTGCATCATCCTCTCGACGATCCAGGAGTTCAAATGATATGTGACTGTAACTGAAACATCACAAAATATATTATTGAAATATGACAAAACTGCTATGTACTTGAAAATATAAAAAGTAAAGTATCTTACATTATCAGCTCATGCTCGATCCGTTGTCGAAGACGAAGCAATACAGATGATATGTGGCTGTAACACAACGCAGATTTCGAGTGGACAGTAAAGTCTGTCCGGTATAGAAGAAAGAGTATGATAATTTCCGGCGGCGTAAATTACGACCGCGCAAAAATAATATAGTTTGTTTATTTCTTGAACATATCGAGGTGCGGTTTTCAATATTCGAAATAATTTCAATCGCCGTCAGTACATGTACACGCCGGCCGAGTGGTGTGTGAGTGTATCGCGGCACGGCTAGGCTGGCCGAGAGAGAAGCTACGCCAGCGACTCGCTTTCTTGCATAGCTTTTCTAAGGGCAACATGCTGGCGAATATCCGAAACTGCGGCTAAAGAACGCAAAAGTATGACTTCTCCCTAGTCAAGCGCACTAGATTTACCCTTTATCCAGCGCGTTTGACAGCAAACAGATCATTCTTTTGCTTTATTTAGGCGTAGTTAGGATCCTCGCGGACCCTTGCAATCGCCGTTGGCACACGTACACGCCGGCCGAGTGGTGTGAGTGTACCACGGCACGGCTAGGCTGGCCGAGAGAGAAGCTACGCCAGCGACTCGCTTTCTTGCATAGCTTCTCGACGGGCAACGGGCTTGCGAATATCCGAAACTGCGGCTAAAGAACGCAAAAGTATGACTTCTATTTGGTCAAGCGCACTAGATTTACCCTTTATCCAGCGCGTTTGACAGCAAACAGATCATTCTTTTGCTTTATTTAGGCGTAGTTAGGATCCTCGCGGACCCTTGCAATCGCCGTTGGCACACGTACACGCCGGCCGAGTGGTGTGAGTGTACCACGGCACGGCTAGGCTGGCCGAGAGAGAAGCTACGCCAGCGACTCGCTTTCTTGCATAGCTTCTCGACGGGCAACGGGCTGGCGAATATTGCTGTTTCTTGAAAACGGAAAATAGGATGTTTTAGGAATCCTGTCCGCTAGATTGATGTTTTATCCATCACGTGTATTGTCTAAAGATTCACATCTTTGCGTTGTCGATGTGTGGTATCTAATTTCCGAGACCCTTGCGATCCTTGTAGGTACACGTATGTTACCTGCGTTATCGACTGCGTCGCTATGTTGATCTGTCGCGTCGTTGTGTCGACGACGGCAGCAGCATCGACAAGAGTATCACTGGTCGGTGGCAGCACTCATCGAATACAGATATCAGCGCTCGTAGCGACAAATGCCGGAACTATGTCTTTCTCAAAGTCTACTTTTTACGCCTAAAATACGTAAATAAATAACATAATAGACGTTTCACCAACATTGTATGTGCCCTCGCTACCGGGCGTGCATCCAGGTGTCTCTATAAGAACCCTAAATCTCCAGATACTTAAAGATTCAACATGTCGTGACGTCACGCGACCTACAACGATTTCTGATGGACAACATGCTGCCGAATATCCCAAAGTACGCCTCAATATCGCAAAAGTAGGCTGTCTCTATAGTCAAGCGCACTAGATTTATCTTTCATTTAGTGGACGTGTATACTCAAAACTCCTACTTTTGCGTTTTTTCGCCGTCAAAAGCGGCCTCCCGGAACCTTGAAATAGCTTGAAATCTCGTACGAGTTCCTCTCTGCTCGTATACGTATAGGCTAATCTAGCGGAAGTGTGTGTGCCACACATTCTCATTCGAGCTTCCCCTAGCGGCCGCTTGGAACGCTTCGATCAGGAGTCCGCACCCTTAAGTAATTTACGCTATACGCAATGTCTGGTCTAGTTCCAGTACTTCTATATAACAGTTCGCCAATTAAGTTTCTATACTTGATACTTTCATCGACGTTACTTGCGGGTTTGAGTTTTAAATTTATTTCCATAGGAGTATTATACAACTTTGCGCTTCCTAACTGATATTTATCTGCTAAGGATTCAATGTATTTTTCTTGACTTAAAGACATAGTATTCTTTTCAGCATCATAATCAATGTTTAAACCAATATAATTTTTCACTTTTCCCATGTCTTTCATGTTAAATCGATTTGACAGTTTCAGTTTTATCCCTTTAATAACCTTTTGGTTTTCACAGCATATTAATAAGTCATCAACGAATAGTAATATGTAGACGGTGTATTTATCGTTTCTTCTCACATATAAACAATAGTCATATGTACTTCGCCCAAAACCTAAACTGTTCATAAATTCATTAAAGCAGTCGTACCATGACCTAGGACTTTCTCTTAAACCATATAAAGCTTTTATCAGTTTATAAACTTTATCGGTGCCATTATGATAACCTTCTGGTTGTTCTACATACACTTCAGAAACAACTTTTCCATTTAGAAATGCTGTTTTGATATCTATTTGCTCTATATGTAAACTATATTGACAACAATAAGAAAATAACAATTTTAAAGTTTGCATTTTGACTACCGGCGAATAAAAATTTTCTAATCTATCCTTTTGTTGGAAGCCTCTTACGACTAATCTAGCTTTATAAATATTTTCATCTTTCTTTCGAAAAACCCATTTTAAATCAATTACCTTTTTGTTCATAGGCCTTTCAACTAGTTTCCAAGTCTTATTTTTTTCAATACTTTCTATTTCCGATTTCATAGCTTCTTTCCAATTCTCAGCTTCATGAGACTCAATCGCCTCCTTAACTGTTGCAGGTACCCTTGCGTCACAATAGTTTACACATATAAAGTTGGTTACATACTCATCATTATAATATCTTCTGTTAGGAATTTTATCTCTGGAAGCACGTTCACTTCTTTGAATATTTGTACTGCTTGCACTTTGGTTTTTATCTGACTCGATGCTTTCTGCAGAGTCAAAATTTTGTTCTGTTTCACTTTCATTTCAACTTTGCTCCATTTCATTTTCATTTGGATTTTCACCATTACTTTCTCTATCATCATTGTCAGTGAAACCTATACATTTTATTCCTTCTTCGCTCACATCAACATGTCTCGCATCAATGATTCGATTATTAACTAAGATTTTGTAACCTGTCTCTGTATAACCTAATAGAATTCCTAGTTTTGCCTTATCATCCCACTTCGACTTTCTTAATTGTTCTGGAACTTTAACAAATACTTTACTTCCATATATTTTTAAATGCGTTACGTCTGGTTTTATATTAAAAAATATTTCGTATGGTGACTTATTTTCAATTGTATTAGCTATTGTTCTATTTTTTAAATAAGCTGCCGCTCTGATAATTTCAGGCCAATATGTTCTGTTTACTTTGGCTTCTTTTAATAGGCACCTGGCCATGTCCATGATAGAACGATTATACCTCTCAGCGACCCCGTTCAGCTGATGCACGTACGGTGGACACGGAATCATTCGGATACCTTTCTGTCTTATAAATTCAAGTGTTCTATTATTTATGTATTCTTTTCCATTATCACAAATTAAATTTTGAATCTTTTTCTTGGTTAGATTTTCAACTAAATTTACATAATCTATAAAACAATCATATGTGTCAGACTTTGATTTTATACAATACACTTTGGCTAATTTACTATAATCGTCTATAAATGTAACAAAATATTTTTCACCACAGTTACCAACTGTTGGGTGAGGCCCATTAAGATCTGTGTGCACAATTTCTAAAATTTCTTTGGCATGACTCCTATTATTTGCAAAAGGTACATTTGGCATTTTATTTTCAATGCATATGGCACATTTTACATATTCAGATTCTAAGTCTGTTGGTAAACCGGTAAACAATTCATATTTGCATAATTTGTTTAGATAGTGGAAATTTACGTGGCCTAATGCCCGATGCCATTTTTCCTTTTTTGTCATATTACTCTTCATTAATAAATTTGCACTAACTTGATCGTTTTTATTGTTCGTAATGAGACTCGATATGTGATATAAATCTCCTCTCTTCCTAGCAACTGCAATTAGTTCATTTGACGGATTGTAAATTTTTAAATAATCCCCTTGGGAAACGATTTTATTTTTCACTGTTATTTTTGAGTAGCTAATGAGATTTTTTTTCATATTTTTAACGTAAAAAACGTTGCTTAATGTTACTTTTACATTACTTCCATACACTTGAAATAAAGCATTGACTTTTCTTACTTTTGTTGCTTTCAATATATGACCATCTCCTAATTTAACGTCAACTGGTTTTTTTAATTCAACATATTCATTAAAAGCATTATCTACGCTTATTATGTGGTCTGTGCAACCGCTATCGATGATCCAATTTATATAATTTTCGGAAACTGATCTAACCTCACTCTTTATTTGCGACTCGTTTACCTCAGTAACAAATACATTTCCTTGTATATTTTGTTCGTTGTTCCTGTCTTGATGGCGCAGCCATGAAGAGTTTGCTGCGCCTCGACCTCTGCCTCTGCCGCGTGTGTAACTTCCGCCATAGTTTCCGCCAGGTTGAAAATTACTTCCATTGCTTCGTTGAAAATTTCTTCTGTTTGGTCTTCGACCTCGAAAATTGCCTCGTCCGCGGCCATATTGCATCGTTCCGCGTGGGCATGATGCTTGAATGTGCCCAGCTTCTCCGCACGTGTAGTATTTTCCACGCATGCTTGTTGAAAAAACACTCGATGCTTGCTGTCCGCTGTTACTTGTTTCTTCTATAGATTTTAATTTTATTTTTGACATCAGGTATTCGACAGTTCTTTCTTTTTCCGGTATCACATCTATCAAATGACCAATGTGACTGTACGACGATGGTAGGGCTCTCAGCATATATCTTAATTTTTCCTCTTCGTTTATTGTACCTCCAGCCGATTTTAACTCATTACATGCGTTCTCGAATTTGTCGAAAAATGACGTCACTTCTTCAAAGTCTTTCAATTTGATCCTTTCTAAATTATTTCGGCGTACAATTTGTAGTGAAGTTGACTTTTTTAGGTACAGTTCATCAAACTTGTTCAATACTTTGTAAGCGGATTCTAGATCTTCAATATACTCTAGCTGCTTGTTCGTTATCGAGCTGTATATATAATTCATTGCATTGCCGTTTTCTCTCTCGTAGCTGCATCTTTACATTGTTTAAATTCCATAAACTTCAAAATTCTCTTTTTCCAGCTTGGGTATTCAGACCCATCAAATATTGGTATTATCATGTCGTCCACTTTTACATACATTTTTCTTTTCAACCAAAAAACAATTTTCAACACAATTTCACCTTTTTTTGTTTAACTAACCACACTCTGCTACCATGTTAGTTTTTGGAGAGAGAAAAACACATATTACTTATCTATAGAGTTTAATATAAGAATATATATATAGACTAATAACTGTTCACATGTTGTTTCGTGACGCCTTACGCTACAGTTCTGCATTACATTCTTGTTGCTCACTTCACTACTCACGCACAGATGTCGCCACACATTTATATTTTAAAGCAAATGTATCATACACTTAACAATAATAAAGAGTTCGATAAAGAATTACGTGGATGAATTAATATGTAGGATGGGTGGTGAGTGGATCGGTGATCAAACCGGGAAAAGGGGTATAACGACGAAATCCAAAAATATTATGTGATAGAATATATTGCTAAAAGCTTGAATGACTGTCGGATTAATTGTCTGATTGATTTCGGATTGACTGTTCTCGCTCCCATCGACGCGACGTGGAAAACATATTTGGAAAAATAGGGGGAGTCCCAAGTGGACATGCCCAAAGCTCGTCCTCGCATTTCGTTCAGCTTATAGCCACTTCGCGAAGAAAACATGTGTATGTACAACGGTTCCCTCGCGAAGAGGGAAAGCGTAGGAACGTCTACCTAGAAATTGGAATCGCTGATAAATATAATATTACTGTAAGAGCAGAGATAGACAAGTTTTTATTGAATTAAAAATTTCAAATCGCGAATAAAAGATAAAAAAATTATTTATCACGCGTCAAATAAAAATAATTCAGGTTATCTCTATTCAACGCATGAAGAATAATGTTTTATTCAATGAAAATTTATCTTTTGGCGTTGAATAAACATTTTATTTTCATCTGTATCTTTATTCGACGCTTTATTCGAAAATTATTCGACTTCGAATAATTTTCTGAGACGCGTTCGAATACTGTAGGAAGGACCGAGCAGTCAGAGAACGGAACGCGCGTTACAATGTAGTCGCCCAATGAGTAGTGCTCGGAGCACTTGGCCTCCACGGGGAGCGAGACGCGCGAGCGGGAGATTTGGGGGTATTCCTTGAGAATGCCTCCGATTGTGCTTCGAATTGGCCATGTCTGTTCTAAATCGTAGTTCTGTTTGGACTTTTTAACTTTTGCATCATTCCATTTTTGGTTTAATTTAACTTTCCACATTAATATATTTGTTTAAATATCGCGTTAGTTTGAAACGTGCTTGAATTTCGCGATTCTCGCGATCTATATTCGTTGGTGACCTCCTCGATGTTATTCTTCCGAGGAGCCAAATAACCAACAATATTTCAAGTAAAAACGGCGTGACTTTCTGGCTACCAGCTAATGTCAGCCGATAAACACGGCGATCGGTAGATCAACGTGCAAAACGTTCAAATTAAACTCGTGTCGCGAAGGTATAGAGAGACAAAGAGAACAACAAACAGACGTACGTTGAACAGAGACAGGCGAGTAAGAGACAGACAGCGCCGCGTAGCGGGTCAGCTGACCCTCTCGCGACGCTTCGTTGCCGCTCCCAGTTCGCGTAGACACTTGCTCACGAGACGTGCGAGGAGTAACTCGCTCACGAATCGTACTAGCAAGCACTTGCTATCGAGGCGCGCACGCGAACACTTCTTCTGAGTCTTCGCTGCTGTCAAAACTCTCCAGTCGAGCTATCGGATACTTGTACCAGGTATCCGCCAGCGAGCTTTTGCACGACTGTGCGACAGGAACTGAGATCGGTTTCGAAATCGTTCCAAACGCATTCAGAGAGCTGACAAGCCCAAGCAAGAGTTCTCAAATTCTGTAATTCTAGAGATTTTGAAGATTTAATTTGTCTTTCCATCTCCAGTCGAGCTATCGGATACTTGTATCAGGTATCCGCCAGCGAGCTTTTGCACGACTGTGCGAACGGAACCGATCTCGTGGTCGAGATCGTTCCACCCGCTTTGAGAGAGCCGACAAACCACAAATATATGTAAATCGAGCTCCGGACTTTCCGAGCTTCGTACATACAATAGTGCACCGTTGCGATAGCTGCTTAGGCACATCTAACGTGGTTATCGCTTCAACGCCTAAAAGTGTATTTCGGTGTGATTGACGCGTGATTCGTGTTCGTTCCCCGAAATCACTGCCCGCCGTTCAAGAGAAACTCTTTATTAACACACTTACGTTATACGCCGCTTCTATTGTGCGCAGATAGTCAATCTTGTGCGTATAAGTGTTCAAGAGAAACTCTTGGAAGGAATCGTGATTTCCGATTCCGTACGGCCACCCGTGTAACACGGAGGACACTCTTCCCGAGTACATTTTCTCTGCCATAAGCTCTGGCATACGCTTTGTCGTCCCAGTGCCGCAGAAGAACGGATACTCGGTTTGTGACAAGGTCGATTCATTATACGCTTTGCGGGAATCGACCGGTCCGGCCACAGGTCTTGATTGGTAAGTCCTAGCCCCGTCACCCTCCTTCGAGAGAGAGTGACGCCGATCTCGGCAGACTTGACCCGTTCAACCACCATAGTCGCACCCATATACGCCGTCGCTAGTGCTATATAGCTACTACCTGAGCGGGGATCGTGACTGGTTGAACACACTTACAATATACGCCCCCTCTATATATCTCTATATATATTGGCATTTGTGCGTGTAAGTGGTGAGTCGGACCACGTCTTCCACCGAGATTTCTCTATCCGCGTGACGTGTTGAGTCACTCGCGAGCTTTGAATCAAGGTTGTTGGAGCACGGGTTAATTCGGCTGGATAATCGAGCTTGGAGCCTTACAACCTCCCTGTAAGATTAACCGCCACCTTTACGCTGACGCCCACGCAGTAGAATCGGTTTAACCGTGACTACGCCAGTGCGAGCGGACGGATTCTCGATTATCGAGATACGTCAAAAATATACAGTCCACTAACTCTGCGTTCTGAGCAGTTTGGCTGTACTCCCCCTCCTTCGATAGCGATTATCGCCGTCAGGAGCGTACGGGAAACAGCGTCACGAACGGATACGAATCGTATCGAATAGGTGGTTTCACACCTTCGTTCGTTATTATTAATTTTCAGACGCCAACGTCGCGAGACGTCCAAGGGACCACCGGAGGAGACGGAGGAACTGCAGACCGCCGTCCACCAACGGGGATTATTTTGATAAAATAAACGGCCCACCATTAGGTGGGTCACTATCAATATAACCTCGCTGTACGACAATTTACTTTCCCTCAAAAACTCCTATCTCCTCATATTCGAGCCACCGTTGAAAAGTCGTTGGAATTGTAATTACACAGTCCACCCTTTTTAACAATATTGACTCTGTTGTAAAAGTTTATTTCATAATAGTTATTGTTTCTAAAAAAAATATGATGAATGCTCTTTTTCAATTTCTATAAAAAAACCTGCATTTATCGATTTTTTACGCGTTTTTCATTTTTTTGTCAATAAGGTTTTGTAACGAAAAATCTGAAATATCAATACAGTATTTTATCGATAATTATCCCCAACACAGGTCTACCCAGGGATTACGCGCCAGGGATACTATTCTTTAACTTTTGTTGAACGTAAATAGAAAAGGACAGCGAAGCTCGAGAGGCATCGGTCGCCGAGAAGGGGAAACATTATGTCATAAGAAGAAAATATTTTTTACATAATATGAAATAAATATTATCTGTATATTAGGAAAACATATTCTATTTCTAATATGAAATAAAGATTCATTTTATAATAAGAAGAAAATATTTTTTCCATAATATGAAATAAATATTATCTGTATATAAGGAAAAAAATATTCTATTTCTAATATGAAATAAAGATTCTTTTTATAATAAGAAGAAAATATTTTTTTCATAATATGAAATAAATATTATTTGTATATTAGGAAAAAAATATTCTATTTCTAATATGAAATAAAGATTCATTTAATATTTAGAAAAAAATATTTTTGTCGTAACATGAAAAATATTTCCTGCATATTTAAAAAAAAATATTTGTTTCTTAATATAGAATAAATATTGTATGTATATTTGAAAATTAAAAAAAGATTCAATCTCTTTTTAATATTGTATGAATATGTATACAATATTTTGTGCTACTAGGGATTTTAACTCGATACGGATCGGGTCGGGTATATCGGCGTGAGACCACTACTAATCAAATAACAGAACTTCTTTATTTTTTTATAGGACTTTCATTAACATATTTGGTGCATTTGTTTTTATGGAAATGATTGTAAGACGCTATTTTTCGCTAAGACGCGTACTTATAATATTTCTAGCGCGAGCGTTAAACAAGACTATGGTCTACAGTCTAAAGTTCAATAGTTCCGACGGTGCGGGAGTATTCAAGAGAACGAATGCCCGGAGTCATCCCTTGCTCGTCGAAGTCAAGGGACCCACGGTCAGGGGTTGGCGAGTAAGGGGGGGGGGGGTGGTCGAGGCGCAGGTAGCCGCCGCTCGTCTCGTGCTAAGGGTCCGTTCCTCGGGTCGCGGTCCCGCTGCATGCGTTTCATCCCTGCATGCTACGTGACGTCTTACATGTTTCCAAATATTATATAATTCCGATAATACCAGTGTTCCCTCAATTGTTGTGGACACTTCGGGGGTATGGAGCCTCAGAAATGGCATAGGGACTACGTTCTTTGGCGTGTGCCGAACATAGAGGACAGCGCGTGAACGACAAAGAGGGACTGAACGTCGAGGCAGTCGGCACAGTTCAAGGGGCTGCATATCGAATAAAATGTCAATGCAAATTGGAAAGTTTTTATTTTTCATTCTTTTTTTACAGCATTGTTACTAACATATTTGTGATATTTTTCTAATTAAAATAAGTCTGAATACGGCATAATTCGGACCATATTTACTTATTTAAGGTGTAATAATAACTCGCTGTGAAATGGGTAAATATGATTCAAACTCTGTCTCGCAAATCTATTGATGAAAGTTTCGTACAAGTGGAACTAAAAATGAAGGAATTATGAATGAAACTAACAACGTCTTATTCAGTGATTGGTTCTTTAAACAGGTCACATAATGCGATAGAAGCGAATTCGGGTCTTTAAATCTCAACCTCCGAGCACCAGGAAGCGAATTCGGGTCTTTAAATCACAACATGCGAGGTCTGGAAGCGAATTCGGGTCTTTAAATCTCAACATGTGGATTTTGATCGCTGACAACGGTGTAGGTTATTCAGTAGGTCCTTAAAAAGCTGTGCTTATATTCATCACTTATGGAGCAGTGGAGAAACATGATGCATTACTAATTGATCATCCTGTAATATACAGGAGGAGCAAAGAAAGTTTCGTTTTTTTCTTTAGTTATGTGGCGTACAGGGCCAGGTCGTCTAAGGTTTCGTTGCGCTGCGAACCCGAATGGTTTATATCAGCGTAACGGTCAAGTCCTGACACTGCAAGGCCATATGACATATTTCGGGTGACGGCCACTCGGGATTTTCCCAAGGAGTATAATCGCAATTCTATCGAGTTTGGTCTTATTTTAATCAGAAAAATTTCACAAATACGTTGGTAAAAGTTCTGTAACGAAAGAATGAAAAATAAAAGTTTTTGTATTTGTGTTACCATTGCAATCGATATGTAAGCCTTTGATCTATGCCGAACGTTGCGACTCTACGCGTCTCTTTCTTTCCACATGCTGTCCTTCTTTGCGTTCAAAACTTTCATCGCTTATTAAACAAGTAAATATAATCGCAATTCTATCATGTTTAGTCTTGTTTTAATGAAAAAAATTTCACGAATCCGTTGATTAAGGTTTCGTAACGAAATAACTAAAATTAATTAAGTTTCATCATTGCATTAGTATTGCTTCACCGATATGCGACCTCGGATCATGTTACATTGTAGCTCGACCGACTGCCTAAGGGGGAACCCCCTAGTAGTGGGGATAAAATTTTCACATCATCCGCATATTCGGGAACGTATTTGCTTGTGCAATGAACAACGAAAGTTTCGGGCGCAAAGGATAGCATGGGGAAAAGAATGAGAGACGCGAAGAGTCCTTCTTTTAAGCTTATAGTATATATGTATATACATATACATGTATGAGTGAATTCGTAGGACGTTGTCCGGTCGAGGTAAGCAATGCGATAACGCATTTGTTGGGGCGCCGCGTTGTTACGCGATCAACGCGTTATATCTCCTGCCTCACCCAGACAATGTTCTACAAATTTACTCATATTTATTTAACGATTCATTTTAGAGGGCTTTTCGAAACGTAGTTCTGAAAATTTGTTTACTTCTAATAAAAGAAATATACGTAATTTGCTACAAAGTAATATGCAATTAAGAAAAAGTATGTTCCGAAAGTTTAAAAAAATAATTACACATTTTTCGTTAATGTTTATTGACGAAAGGTAATGAAAACAGACTTGAGTTTTCAAATTTCTAAAAAAATTGTTTCATTTTGTTCTGTCATTTTTCTCAATTTTTCCGAAAACTGTTTTACGAAAAAAATTAATAGGACGTAAAAGACGCAGCCTGTCCAGATCTATAGATTCTGTGTAACATATTTTTCGATGCAGTCAATAATTTGGAAGATATTCGAGAAAAACCGATTTATGTGCATTTAATTAATTATTTTTATATTTAAGGACCCGGGTGCACGTTTTCCTCGTTATCCGAAAGTGCTCAAACTGTGTACAGATTTCTTTTTATCAATTGGAACAATCCTGTTGGGTGGCGTAAAAAAATTCAAATGTCGATAGTAAGTGCCACCCTAATATGTACAGTGAGCCACGAAAGTATTCGAACGCCCTTTAAAACGGAATAACTTTTTTATAATTGCACCAAACGACCGGCATTTTTATAATCAATCAGAAGCATTGGTTTATGAAACGATATGCAAACAAGATTTTCCAAAAATTATAATTTATAAGGTTACATGCAAAAATAAAAAAGGCATTTTTTAAAACTTATTTATTTGGGCTCTTAATGAAAATTTAAAACATATGTTTTGTAGATCTATGTTAGTTATACATTAAAATAACAGGCGTTGAAAGAAGGGATTGAAAACTTTTATGAAAATCGAAATGATATAACTGTTACGAGAATATCGGTTCTGGTTTATATTGGTTACGGTTTCGCTTTCGGTTGTCATTTTGTATTCTTTATTGTGTTCGCCCGTATATATTTATTAAATAATTAAGTACTTAAATTTTAGCTATTTAAATAAGTAGTTATTCATTGTTATTCATAATTCAAACCATTTTTAAATAAATAAATTTTTATAATTGGTTTCTATATTCTCTATTTGAATTATTATTTCAATAACTTATTGTTAAAATAAATGTTTAAATATATAAATGTTTATAATTCGTTTCTATATTCATTATTTGAATTATTATTTCAATAATAATTTATTGTTAAAATAATTGTTTATGTATTTATTAAACATTTATTTCTTTAAACAATTATTTTAACAACAAATTATTGACATAGTAATTCAAATAGTCAATGTAGGAACAAATTTCTATGCATTGTAAAATTTATTTATTTAAACAATTATTTTAATAATAAATTAGTATTGAAATAATAATTTAAATAATGAATATAGAAACAAATTATTAAAATGTATTTATTTAAAAATTGTTTGAATTGTAAATAACAATAAATAATTATTACATTAAATAACGATTATTACAGAATATTTTTCGTTTACGAATCATTATATTATAAATACTGCAATAATTTTCAAATTAATTTAAAATTCCGATACTTTTTTAGAATATTACGTAGTAATTACTTTCATTTTTCCTATATCTATACACTGTCGATTATAAAACAATGATTACAATGGTGAACAATAAAGGAGATATGAAAGCAATAAGGGCGTTATGAAATTATACAATAAAAAGTAATTTTTTTCCAAACAATTTCAGTGTGGGTAATGTCAGCATTCTACATTTATTTATTACCTGCGGTATTAAATCTTTTTACCTACGCCACTGACGCAGTCTTACGTGGTTCACGAACAAATGTTCAATTTAGATAGAGAGCGCGGAACCACCGACAAATAAGTCGTCGGTTGTGGAACTTTCAGCGGTGTGGTATTTCAGATCACTGTAAGTTCCACGTTATCCTCGTGCCCCCCTGTGCCCACTTGCCAGTGACACTGAATAGCACAGGCGCTGGATGTCTTTAATAGTATCTCGTCGGTGGCATTATTAACACGAAGAAAAAATATTATACTCCATTCGCATTGCATGTACTTAATATGATTCGGCCGGAGCAAACATACGTGATGCTTTGGTTTAAATGTTGAATATGACATTTATAAAGCCTTCTTTTAATTATCGATAAATTGCTCATTCTGTATGCATCGCTAACGGAAGTTTAGTAATGTTACTTTTTACGCCTTCCTAATGTTTTCGTTTTTATAGTTTGTTATTACATTTCGTCATAATATGCATAGTTCATAGCTTTTTTATTACATTTTGATCTAATAGTGCATACATAGCTATATAATTACATCAAAATGTAATAAACAAATATAAATAATACCTACAGATCTACTGTCGTTTATTAAATTTTTACCCACCGGTTGGTTACAATAACTTTATTTATTGTGAGAGATTAATTAACTAATAATAAACTAAACGATAAGCAAGTATGCTAATACTTAGCTTCCAAAATGAATAATCAACTTTGATATCATGAAACTGATTCCATTATTTCTACGAGGCAGTTTTAGTTACACTATAATGTTTATTGTTATAACTGATTTCACTGCTCAGCTGCATATAATCGAATTAATACTTGATTTCGGAGCTATACGTATAAAAGTTATACCTAAAGATCACAACAGTGGGATTCTACAATTTTGGGCCGTTGTATATTTGTAAAAAAGTATATGCATAATTGTTTATAACATTGATAATTAATGTTAATTTTTTTTTACATTAACACATTCTACGCATTGAGAACAGAAAAAGTTTGAGAAAAATTATATTTTGCTAACGAACCGTTTAGACAGAAAAAATTGTTAAGGATTTCATAACGTTTTGATTGTGTAGAGTTACACAGAGAGGCAGAGGTAAGACCTACCTGAACGGTGAAGCGTGGCTCAATGGTGTGCGTGCGTATCCTTACATGAACACAATACGACGTTTAAAGGGACAGAAAATCTAACAATGTGCATTTTGACCTGAAAACAGTATGAAATCTTTTACAATTTTGTCGTATCCAAATTTTTACGAACTGAATCGTGAAATGAATCGTGTCGAACGCGAATTCATTTCATTGTCAGCTGTGTGAGCATACAGAGTATTAAGCATGAAACTATATGAATTCTTGGATATCTGCAACAATCAAGAAAATATATAATAACCTAGTATATAAATATATAAATATATAAATAATATATAAATAACCCAGACCTAACCCAGACTTACTCCGATCACTTTTCGAGACATTGAAATTTTTTTGCGAATATCTCGGAAACTAAAGCTGAGCGGCGGTAACATGTATAGGAAAAAGTTGTTCAGAATGATGACCTTGACAACATATTTCAACGTCATCAAAATCGGTAAGGAAGCCCCTAATGTAAATAATTACCTAATTTACAATGCTACAAACAATTTTCCGGACGGATTTTTAATTTTAATTTGTTGCGAACGCAAAGTTGTGTTCTTGTGTATTTTGATACACAGGTTCTTGGCATAAATGTTTTCCGTCGTCTTGAAATCGAAAGGGTACGCTCAAGGCGTACGCTCGAGGGGTACCTGTTTGGGGTTGCGCGAGGCTACCTTAGCATGGTGGCGTTTAGGGATTTCCAAATTACGTATTTTCGAAAGACAATGCAACCATTGAGCTACATCTGGCGGCGATCGGTGCAAAAATTTTACCTTTTTATAATTTTTTCCTTTCCACGGCACAGTTGTGGCTGAAGACTCAACAGTGATTATCCTGTCGTGCCAATTATAGCGTTGGATTTGTTTACTGTTAGAAGTGCGAGGCTTCTAATTTTTCATAACCATCTTTTTGTTTTTAATATAAAGTGTGGGCGTCGTGTGCTGAACGGTGATCACAGGTAACCAAAGTAATACATTTTTTGTGTAAAAAAATAGTAGTTAGAATAGCGCTTTGAATACAATGGAGTATTATAAAGATAAAAGAGTTCGCTATAAAAAATGTTCCCACAGTAACTGTTGTATTAACAGCAGACAACGTCCTGATGGCAGTAGTTTTCATTCTTTTCCAGTTGATAATACCGAGAAATGTTTTATGTGGTTAGTGAATTGTGGATTAAATCATGGGATGGAAATGCCCAACAATGAGTTGAAGAAAAAATATATATGCGGTCGACATTTTTCAACAAATAGCTTTTACGCGTCGGGGAGGTTACGGAAAGATGCAGTACCTAGTTTATATTCCGCGGGTGATGTTAATAAAAATTTAGTCGACTTATCTTCTGATGCAATTCCCATTTCTCGAATAAAAGAACAATCAGAACGGCAGAAACTTGAAGAGAAATTACAGCAAGTGAAGGATACGTCAAATATTCTTCGCGTGCAGTTAGCAGCGAAGTGTAAAGTATTGAAAAGAATAAATGAAAAACTTTCTTTGGGTGATATTAGTGATTCATGTCTGAAGAAAGCAATTGCGCGTAGAGTCCACGGTTTTATATTAACTTTCATTTTAATGTTAATGTTTCCGCAAAATAAGCTTGCGTACAGTAAAAAACAGCGAAAGCTGTGTTGGACAATGCATTATACTTGGCCCTCCTTATATAATAAACTGCGCGACGTCTTCAAGTTTCGCCTTCCAAATCCGCGCACAATTATTCGATGGTTTAGTAAACTTGACATTTGGCCAGGTATTTGTGAAAATTTGTTTAATGCTTTGCGGATGAAAGCAGCGCATATGTTCTTTTCTCAACAGCGAATTGTGTTCTTTCGTTCGATGAAATGGCAATTAAAAAATGTTTTAATTTGCATTCAACTAAGCAGATTATTGAAGGTTTCGAAGACCTAGGATTTTTAGGTAGACGCATGGCAGTGGGTACTCAGGTACTCGTTTTTATGTTGAGAGGCTTGTTCAGTAATTGGAAACAACCTATAGCATTCTTTATTACAAGTAATGGAATTAGAACTCAAGAATTGTCATTGGTATTAGATGCTGTTTTAGATAGTTTGCATCGTACGGGTTTGAATGTTAGAGCTGTTGTTTCTGATCAAGGAGCAAGTAATAGAAGCACAGCAGACGGAAGAGTTATAGTAGATACCCCTTATTTTAAACGAAATGGCCATAAAATTTACGTTTTATTTGATTATTTACATTTGTTTAAGAGCTTTAGAAATAACTTATTAAAATATGATTTTCTAATTAATGATTCGCGGGTTTCCTGGTCTGATATTATTGCATTGTGGAATTTAGAACGCGATAGAAGTACAAGAGCGGCTTATAAATTATCGGATAAACATGTTTGGCCAAATTCCTTTGATAGAATGAAATGCAAGCTCGCTCTTCAAGTATTTAGCAAAAGAGTTTCTTCTGCTTTGTTTACAGCGTCTTCAACAAATTGCATAAAAACGTCTACTGTACGAAACACTGCATACTTCTTCGAAACCTTAAATGATCTCTTCGATAATTTAAATAGCAGATATGCTCACGACTCTAACACAAACAAGTGTGCTATTTCCGATTTATATCCTGCTGTTGAACAACATTTATTAGATCAAATGAGTAGTATGCGTGAATGGTTTGCTATTACGCCTAACGGTTTAAAAGTCCTGCCTTGTTTGTTAGGGTTGCGACAATCCGTAAATGCCACCGTGCAACTTTGCCGTGATCTGAAGAAAGAAGGTATATTGTTTTTAATGACTTCTCGTCTGAATACAGACGTTATAGAGAATTTCTTTTCCATCCTTCGAATGCATGGTGGCACCTACAACAGAGATCCTTCTGTACAAGAAGTGCGTCTTGCCATCGGGAAAAGTATTTTGTTAAATTTAACTAATGTTTCTTCATCCACGAATTGTTACCTGATCATGACGGATCTCTTTTGGAAGAAACTATATTGGCATCACAATCCACTAATCCACAATTGAATAGTGATGCTCCATTGTTAAATACTATGCAAGAAGTGAACGATGATGTGGAAAATGAAAACGTTCAAGTCGAAATTGACTATGGACTAAATGCATTATCCACATCAATGTGCACTTTAGAAACCTGTGCAATAGAGTATTTTGCCGGATACGTTATTAAAAGGAGCACGGAAAAATCGCGTTGTGATAAATGTTTTAAACAATTTATTGATACAAGTAGACAATTTCAGTGTGATGAGCAAACGTTGATAGCCTCCCGCGCATATATTGTCACAGAAAACCTCGATTTTGGTAATCTATTAGTTCCTTCCATTGAATTTTCCAATGTTTTTAAAATTATTAATGCTGTATTTGATCTTTCTTATCCAGCAATGCGTAGCGAGACACTCATATTAGATAAACTATTTCAGATTATATTTGAAAATATACATAAAAAACATCCGAATTGGTTTATTGACAACGAATGTGCTGCACACCGTAAAGACTTAGTGTATATATTTATGACCGTCAAAATTCACAAGGATACAGTCTGGTTGCATAATGAACTGAAATTTTCTAGTTATACTCGTTACAATATTTCTTGATTACGTAATTTGCAGAACATATAAACGTGCTCGCTTTATAGATGTATATTTGTATATATATATGTCGGAGGTTGACCGAAAGTACCTTCAAGCGGCTCGCTCATTGCTAAAGGACTGAGAGACACGTTAACGAGTCCACGGGTCACTCAGAATAGCTACGTATCCGCGTTTATGCTTCTTCGATGCGTATCTGACTCCAAAAATGCGATGCGACTCCGTACGAGGTTACGAGAAGAATGTCACGAGCATAAAAACAACGCAAAGTCGATCGCCTCTTGATATTGCTCTGGAAACAGAGCATGGCCTGTTACGACTGAAATTCGCTCAGGCTATCAGGAGATTGTACAGAGATGTACACGACAACAAAATACAGAAACTATTTTCAAAAATACAAAGACGCTATTCCGCCACACGTGGTCACGTTCAACAGGGCTCCAGGCCATATTTCCACGGAACCCTATCTCGCATCTCTCTTTCCGCAACCCGCAAAGAAATAAAACAATAAAACAAATGTTACAAAAGAATATTACAACGAGCATTACACGTCGTTGCCATCGGGCTGCGTCGCTGCGCCTCGCCCCGACATATATATATATATATATATATATATATATATATATATATATATATATATATTTATATAAAAGTAGACTTCGAAAAAGACATAGTTCCGGCATTTGTCGCTACGAGCGCTGATATCTGTATTAGAAGTCTACTTTTCACGCCTAAAATACGTAAATAAATAACATAATAGACGTTTCATCAATATTGTATGTGCCCTCGCTAGCGGGCGTGCATCCAGGTGTCTCTATAAGAACCCTAAATCTCCAGATACTTAAAGATTCAACATGTCGTGACGTCACGCGGCCTACAACGATTTCTGATGGGCAACATGCTGCCGAATATCCCAAAGTACGCCTCAATATCGCAAAAGTAGGCTGTCTCTATAGTCAAGCGCACTAGATTTATCTTTCATTCAGTGGTCGTGTATACTCAAAACTCCTACTTTTGCGTTTTTTCGCCGTGAAAAGGGGCGCCGCGGAACCTTGAAATAGCTTGACATCTCGTACGAGTTTCCTCTCTGCTCGTATACGTATAGGCTAATCTAGCGGAGTGTGTGTGTGTGCCACACATTCTCATTCGAGCTTCCCCTAGCGGCCGCTTGGAGCGCTGCGCGCAGGAGTCCGCACCCTTAACTACAGTTTTTGGGGATCAGTGGATCGGAACATATGGTCCAATTCGATGGCCAGCTCGATCGCCGGATATGACCCCTTTAGATTTTTATCTTTCGGGATATTTATAATCGGTTGTGTATGAAAGACCTGTGGATAATATGGAAAATCTTAAAGAACGTATAATTCAAGCGTGTAGAAATGTAAAAAGAAGTTCTCTCATGGAAGCTACACATAAGACTTTGTTACATAGAGCAGAACTTTGCGTTACACAAGATGGGATGCAGTTCGAAAATTTAATTTAATTATTAATTAATTACATGTACACGTTTAACATTTGTGTTTTCAATGTGGCTCCGTATAAATTTGGTTTTTTGTGAGTTAAGTTCTGAAGCAATGTTTACGTTCATTTGTTTACCTCTAAATGCGAGCCGTTACTATTACGTACCGTCGAAATATTTCAAATATTCTGGAAATTGATTCATGGCGATATTATCTTTCAAGGTCATCTGAAAGTCATTGTATAGCAGGTCGTTGAATTCGTTTCGACGTTGCCTACAATATTATGAAGTTAAAAATACCCAGTTCCATTAAAAAATATGACAGCGACCTTGACTTTTTTATTGAAAATCGATTTTTTTTTAATTTTAAAAATTGCAATTTCTTGTCGGTTAAATACTGATTAACTTTGCTAGGAAACATTTTTCTGTCCGACCATCCGAAGGGGCTGAAAAAACGTGGGGACTAATTGGCGCCGCACCCTGTATATGTTTATATAAATATATATGGTAGTAATGGAACTAAGATGAAAAAAGGCACTTCCTCCATTTTGTTAACTCAATACGGCTAATATTATGCATTTATATTTAAGTTCGATTTGTATTGTTTGAAAATAAATTTGAGATTAAATAAAAGTTAAGAATAACATTTTGAATAATGCAATAAAAAAATTTACAATAGGTAGAAATAGAAACATTACAAATATTGTACAATATTAAATGGAAAGAAATTAAGTTCAATATAAGCTAGCGTGAGGTTGTTAATATACGGAGATTTCTTTTCAATACGCTCTCTTTATGGCGAACGGGCAGAAGAGAGCCTCTTCGCGATCGCGCTCTCCGATGATTTTCGGATATGTTGAAAACTAATCTGACAACGTTGCGTACTCTAGACTTGACAACGCTGTAGAAGTTTGACGAGTCGAACTCGAGTCGCACTGGATCTCGTTCACGAATTCACCGTTCTCAAAGCGTAGAGGACGCTACAATCACTGGCATTTTAAGGTGACGGTACTACAGATTCCTATAGCCACCGAGTCCCGTAAGATGTTCAGTCTATTCTTATATCTCGTCTGTGGCACAGACTTAAGATACCTACAGACATTGCATGTTATCACCGACGAGATACTATTAAAGACATCCAGCCCCCGTGTATTCGGTGTCGCGGAAAAGTGGGCTCTGATGGGCTCTCAAACCGGTCGGTAACGGGTCCGATGGCATCGCCAGTGGTTTCGTGGAATCACCGACGAGATACTGTTAAAGACAACCAGCCTTACGGGAGTTCGTGTCGCCCGAATAATTCAAGCGTTCTTTTACGCCCTCTACGATATATTTTGGCTGGAGTAAGAAACAGAAGGCCACCGACGATATTTCGTCGGTGCAGAAGGCCTCTGAGGAGATTCTTGAGACGGTGAGACGGCAGACAGCAGTGAGATCAGATGTTACATTCTCGAACAAACATTTTGGTGTTGGTTTTTAAGGCTTAAGATACTAAAAGTAAAATTAATATCAAAGACAAAAAAATCCTAGAAATTTTGTACGTAAGAAAGTATGAAAGCATATTTAGGAAAATCAATATTCAATAATTCCTACTTCTGATTTCATACGAAATACCTCATTTTGTAATTTAAAAATATTTCATAAACAAGCATTATTTCCTTACACTTTTTAATACATAATTGTTCTAAGAATCGATCTCTGGAAACATACATATGTTGAAAAACAGATTAACGTTTATTTGACATACTATTTCGAATAATATAGAGTTCGAGAGAGATTCGCGAGGATGAATTAATATAATACATATAATATAATTGTAGGAGCATCGATGCAAACAGCGAATAAAAAATAAAAACATTATTTGTCACGCGACAAAAGAAATGATTATGGTTATTTGTATTCGACACGCGTCGAATAAAGTTTTATTCGATGAAAATTTATTCGGCGAATAAAGATAATTTTTTTATTCATCGTTAGCGGTGAATAAAGTTATCACTTTCATCTGTACCTTTATTCGACGTTTTATTCGACTTCGAATAATTTTCTGAGCCGCGTTCGAATGCTATAGCGAAGACCGAGCAGTCAAAGATTGGCACACGCGTTACAATGTATCGCCCAATAACCAGAGCAGGGATCGAATAAACTGTGAACTCTCATAAATCGAAGTTCTTTCTGGATATGTTGCTACCGTAAAAATTTGTTCGATGTCCTTTTTCAATTTCCAAAGAAACCTGAAATTTTCGAATACTTATGTTTTCCTTTTTTGTAAATAAGATTTTCAACCGAAAAATCGGCAAAAATTCTTAAATATATATGTCGATAATCGCAATTCGTCAGATTTTTTCAATATTTTTGCATGCAATTAAATACGGGTGATTGACCGAAAACCATTAAAACGAGACTGCTCTAGGTAGGTCCTTTAAAGAGAAAATATTCCAAATTTAATTATAAAAAAATATTTTAAATAGGAAGTTAAATTTTGACAAATAAAATAAGATTAGATTAGATATAAAATAAGACATTCAGCGTTCAAGAGAGACTGTTCCGCGATCCCATGCCGAACGGAGAAAAGGACGGAGTAAAGCTCGAGGGCCTCGGTCGCCGAGGAGTGTAACACAATACGGATCGGGTATATCGGTGTGAGACCACTACTAATCCAACTACAAAACTTCTTTATTTTTCATTATTTTTTTATCGGATTTTCACAAACATACTTGTATCATTTTTCTGATGAAAATGATACGAAATATGATGTAATTCCGATGATATTTACTCGTGTAATGAACGGCGAAAGGTTCGGGTGCAAGGAAGGACAGCGTATGGGAAAGAAAGAGACGCGGAGAGTCCTACTTTTAAGCCTTCGCGTTCGACTGCTCGAATTTTAACCGCGTCGCACAATGGAATTAGCTGTTCACAACTATTGTAGTCGTTGAATTCAGCCCGACGTCAGCAATAACATTATTAAGTAAAAAATATATAGTGACGATTAGAAAATCAAGGAGACCTTACAATTTTATGGAATAAAAAAAATTGTTTTATGTAAGGCATGCAGATGTCTTAGGACTCAGATCGTACGTGTCCAAAACTACCGTAAAAGTGCGTATCAATACAAATAATTTCGCTCGGAGTTCGTCGATGCTTTCGCAAGCAATGTCAAAGTATTCTGCCCTCCCGAGTCCTTCGGCTTCCACCTTGTTTCGAGCTTCGCCTTCCGGGGTCTGGTGCGTCAACGTGACGCCTAGGCTGGTCGTAATTCTCGGGCGGGGCGTTTTACATTTAATTTTTTATATTGAAATTTATAGAAGAGTGACTACCGAGTAATTTTTATCAGAAACATTTTTTGTCAGAGCACTGGAAATGCTTGAAAAATTACAATAACGTGTGAATAATGAATGATATTTAATGTATTCTTGCAACAACAGGTGATATTTGAAATCTGTCTTCACATCTGTAATTCTTACACGAAGCCACACAACTTTACCATGTACAGTATTTCATCGATAATGGTCCACAACACGGATCTACGCAGGGACGTTTGTAGTATAATAATTTGAATTTTTCTTTCGATAGCACATTGTTAAAATAATTGTTTAAATAAATAAATTTTATAATTTGTTTCTATATTCATTATTTGAATTGTTATTTCAATTATTTATTGTTAAAATAATTGATTAAATAAATAAATTTTTACAATTTGTTTCTATGTTCATTATTTGAATTATTTCAATTATTTATTGTTAAAATAATGGTTTAAATGAATAAATTTTCATATTTTGTTTCTATACACATTATGTGAATTATTTCAATAATTCATTGTTAAAATAATTATTTAAAGAATGTACAAGTATTTACATAATGAATATAGAAACACATTTCTATAGATTATAAAAACTGTAGATTATAAATTTTTATACTCTATAGAAACGTGTTCCTATATTAAATATGTAAATACGTGTACATTGTCTAAACAATTATTTGAACAATAAATTATCGAAATAATTCAAATAATGGACATAGAAACAAATTGTAAAAATTTATTTATTTAATCAATTATTTTAACAATAAATAATTGCAATAACAATTCAAATAATGAATATAGAAACAATTTATAAAATTTATTTATTTAAGCAATTATTTTAACAATGTGCTATCGAAAGGATAATTCAAATTATAAATATATTATCTTAACAATAAATTATTGAAATAATTCAGATAGTGAATATAGAAACAAATTATGAAAATTTATTTCTTTTATCCGTTAACTGGAAACGAATCGAAGGTTCGAAGATTCGAAGATTCGAAGTTTCGAAGTTAAATTCGCCGTAATTGATGTAACATTTGATACAAATAATAATAATGCATTATAATTAATTTTTCATGAATTTTTATTCAATTGTAACGGATACAGACGTCGTTGAATCCATCTCAAAAGATGATACAACGATACGACATTACACATAAAAAGATACAGTGTCCATTATAAAATTGTCTTGATATTAAAATTTGTTCCATACTGAATATTAAATTAATTTATATTATTATTTCAATTTTTGTAATCATGTCTGAAAGTATAGATTAATTTTCGGTAAAATTTACTTATACGCACCAATAAATTCAAATTTTACTAATCTATAACATATTTAAGAGATCCAGAGTACTATATCAATGTCGGTTGGATCCCTTATAATGCAGAAGAGGGTTCAATTTAAGAGTAGAAAAAAAACGTGGTAATAAGCTTCAACACTCGGCAGTTTTTCTCCCAGCCATATCAGAGTTAAAAGTACATTTTCTTTCTTTCTGAGTTTGAGCACTCAGGGCAGTGAATTCTAATTCATTCTAGTGTTAGAGCTAGTTTTTATTCATTCTAAAAAATGAACTCTGTAACATGCTAAACGTGGACCTCGTGTTCTAGTCCGAGCTAAACGTGGACCTCGGGTTCTAGTCCGAACTAAACGTGGACCTCGGGTTCTAGTCCGAGCTAAACGTGGACCTCGGGTTCTAGTCCGAGCTAAACCTCGGTTCTGGTCTGGGCTAAACGTGGACCTCGAGAGACTAGGGAGCAGCACTGTACCGGTTGCACGAAAAACCCGGGCGTGGGGACTCTCTGCTCCTCTCTGACAGTATCTCGTCGGTGATGCAATGCATTTTTCTGTCTACGGTTCTGAACTACCGACTCTGTAGAAAATGTCCTAGTACGATAGCGGACTCTATCGAAATGGAACGGTCAGGTGGTGAACTACATGAGGTTGCAACACATAAAGTGTGTGTCTGAGGAGGCTCGATTTTATAGCGTTGTCAGCTTTAAAACGCAATTGTATTCGTACAAAAATACTCCACGTATTATTCACTTGTGCCGCCTATTTTTTTTACAGGACTTCGAACCCGCTGGTACAAATTTGGCGAACATGATAAAGAAGTTTGTATCCGACAAGGACCAACTTATGCACATTTAAGAAGAGAAAGAAAGACAGACACAGAGCTGCTGAATACTGTGCACACTTGACAGAAAATTTATTAGTAACATACTTGTGATGAATTGTTTACAAATATTTGCAGTTAGGAAATATAGAATAGACCTTCAGTTACTTTCACATATAGTTTATCGTCACATTTTATTTCAGACTAAATAGTTATAAACAATTTTCTAAGTCTCGTTCTAAAATAAACTCAAATAATTTAACAGATCTCTGGTAAAAAATAATCTTCCTTATGATCGGAGGATCTAGAATGATGTCTCAGCTACATTTCTGTTGCAGTTTTATGTAGATTCGACGCCTAGTTAATTAGTTATTTACGATTTCCAGAGAGGTGACACAACGATTTGTGTGTTTACCTTTGACAAATACTCGGACTCTCCTTGTCTTACTCATTGCGGGCATAGAAGATAGAAGTTACCTCCACAAAAATTGTTGATAAATTACTTCAGGTAATTTTTATAAATATTAGCTCTCGAAGAATAGAGAATGGACCTTCGGCAACATTCATGTATAGTTTTCAATTCGATTCTAGAAGAGGTTAATTAGTTATAAATAATTTTTGTTACACTTGTTCTAATGAAACTGTGCATACTAGTGAGAATTGAATATCTTGTACACTCCAAATGTTCATGCATAAAAGTTAATCTGTATCTCGAGTACTATTAGCTATTTTTACTAAAAAATTGGGTGGTGAGGTAACCAAACATATAATCGTTGTAATCGTTAAACAAACAGAGATAACAAATTCATTAATTACATTTTTTCAATATAATTATGCTTAGTAATATTCATGTACCATAAATTATGTTGGATCTCGAGTTTTATTACTGACTTCTACTAAAAAATTAGATGGCAAGATGGTCAACGGAGTGCTCGTCGACATCATCGACAAAAGGAATTGTTCCAAATATTAACCAGCTAGAGATGATAAATTTATCAGTGAATTGTGTTCGATAAATTAATGCACGCTAATATTCATGTGTCAGAAGATATTCAATATCTCGAGTTCCATTACATATTTTTACTGAAAAATTAGATGGTCAGATAGTCGAGGGAGTGCTTATCGACATAATTAGCAAAAGGAATTGTTATAAACATTAAACAGCCAGAGATAGTAATTTTATTAATTACATTTGCTTGATATAATATTGTTTGGTAATATTCATGGTTTAAAAGTTGTTCTGTACCTTGAGTACGATTAGCAATTTTTACTAAAGAATTAGTTGGTAGATAGACAAGGGGATGCTTGCCAACATCGTTGGCAAAAGGAATTGTTATAAACATTAAACAGCCAGAAATAATAGATTTATCAATAATTATTATCACGGCAATCGAGATCTACCGAAATTAGTTGGGGTAGGGAGCGTTGCGCTTCGCTGCGAGCTGCGCATCACTGGCTACCTAAGCTCGCGGAGCGCGCTCAGTCAATCAGTCGGGCCGGTCCCTCCGGCAGGAGCGGATGGGCTCCGGGACCAGGAGGGTCTTCCAGCGGTACCCTGGCTTCTCCTGCCTACCTTGGGGATGATCAGTGGTCCTCCAGAGCTAACTTTGCCTACCTTCAGCTGTCTTAGGGTGGACCAAGGGTCCCCCACCAGTGGTCTACCTTGGGGTTGACCAGTGGTCATCCAGAGCTACTCTGGCCTACCCTGAGGCTGACCAGTGGTCCTCCAGAGCTATTCTGGCCTACCCTGAGGCTGACCAGTGGTCCTCCAGAGCTACCCTTGCCTACCTTCAGCTGGCTTAGGGTGGACCAAGGGTCCTCCACGAGTGGTCATCCAGAGCTACTCTGGCCTACCCTTGCATACCCTGAGGGTGACCAGTGGTCCTCCAGAGCTACCCTTGCCTAACTTCAGCTGGCTTAGGGTGGACCAAGGGTCTTCCAACAGTGGTCTACCCTGTGGTTGACCAGTGGTCATCGAGAGCTACTCTGGCCTACCTGTGCTTACCTTGAGGCTGACCAGTGGTCTTCCAGAGCTATCCTTGTCTACCTTCAGCTGGCTTAAGCTTAACAAGGGTCCTTCACCAATGGCCTACCATTGTCTACCATGGTCCACCTTTAGCTAGCTTAGGGTAGTACAAGGGTTATTTAAAACTTCCTTCGCCTACTTTAAGCTAGCTCGGGGGGGGGGGGGGGGGGGGCATGGACTCTTCAATGCTTCCTTCGTTTACCTTGGGTTCTGAGCCGGCCTAGTTTCGGTATCCGGCATGCAGTCATTACCGTGCTGATCGACTCAGAGAGGGCATTCATTGCAATGACTTCGCATCTTCGAGTGAGTCATTTTGTTATTATTGTTACTATACTCGTCTGTAGAAGTAGTAGTATACCGTAGTAGTAAAGTGTAAAAGTAGTTAGTTGCATGCATGGGCAGGCCTCGCCGCCCCAACGATCAGCCGAGATGGGAACGTCCGCAATTTGCACTAGCGTTGCGAAAAAAGTACCGTTGCGTTAGTCGATTTTGAATAGAGATCAAAGTTAGCCTTTCTTCTAAATATAATAGTAGTCTATATCAGTTATATAGCCCGTCTAAACTATAGCGTTGCGAAACAAATAGTCGCGATTCGTTGTGCAGAAACTGTAGAGTAATCTTTTTTGGATCTCTGTTCATTGAATTAGCGTTGCGCACCAAAAGTTCGCGTTTGCTTTCGAGTCTTTCGACATTTCAGGCGCCCATGCTCGAGCTGCAACGATCAACTGTGAGATGGGCTCATCCGCGATTTCGAGTAGCGTTGCGAAACAAATTGTCATACGCGTTGTACTAGTATCAATTTTTAAAGTTGATCAAATGCCTAGTTAATATTGCGAATAAATAGTTGCGATTTAAAGTAATTCTAGAGACACCGATATAGAATTTTAGATGTCAGAGTTCTTTTCTTATTTAAATAGTATTTTGAATTTCGATTTGTTGAATTAGCGTTGCGCATCAAAAGGATCGCGTTTGTATTAGAATGATTTGATATTTCAGGCGCCCATGCTCCAGTTGCAACGATCAACTGTGAGATAAGAACATTCGCGGTTTTAAGTATCGTTGCGAAACAAATTGTAACACGCGTTGTAATAGTATAAATTTTCAAAGTTGACTTAATGTCTACTTAATGTTGCGAATAAATAGCCGCAATTTTAAAGTAGTTTTAGAAGTACCGATCTAGAATTTTAGACCTTAGAGTTTTAAATTTCTTATGTAATTTGTAAGAATGATAATACTTAATTTTGTAAGACTTTCAAACTCCAACTTTACCAAATTGATACAATATTTTTGTCTAGAAATTGATATTTTTCAGGAAATTGATATATTTGTCTTGAAATTGATATATTTGTCTTGAAATTGATATATTTGTCTTGGAATTGATATTTATTTCAGGAAATTGTTATCTATTTCAGGAAATTGTTATTTATTTCAGGAAATTGATATTTATTTCATGAAATTGATATTTATTTCATGAAATTGATATTTATTTCAGGAAATTGATATTTAGTTCAGAAAATTGATATATTTGTCTTGAAATTGATATATTTGTCTTGGAATTGATATTTATTTCAGGAAATTGTTATTTATTTCAGGAAATTGATATTTATTTCATGAAATTGATATTTATTTCATGAAATTGATATTTATTTCATGAAATTGATATTTATTTCAGGAAATTGATATTTAGTTCAGAAATTGATATTTATTTCAGGAAATTGATACTTATTTCAGGAAATTGATACTTATTTCAGGAAATTGATACTTATTTCAGGAAATTGATATTTTTTTCAGGAAATTGATATTTTTTTCAGGAAATTGATATTTATTTCAGGAAATTGATATTTTTATCTTGAAATCAATATTGTTCGGATCGGAGTTCCCTCAGGGACTCACTCACGGGATGGGGCCCGTGAGTGGGTACGGGGACTCGCGTCCCCGGGGGCACCCGAATCGCCTACATGTTGTTGCGTCCACAAATCATTAGATTTGGGTTCGATGTGGTTTCGATTTTGTTTCGACTTTGTTCCGACCTGTTTTCGATTTGGTGTCGATTTTGTTTCAACTGGTTTTCGATTCTGTTTCAACTGGTTTTCGATTCTGTTTCCATTTTGCTTCAACTGGTTTTCGATTCTGTTTCGAATTTCTTTCAATTGGTTTTCGATTCTGTTTCGATTTGGGTCGTTCATCTTGCTCTTGTTAGTCAGAACGAACGAAGAAAATTCATCGATCGAAGAGGAATCATCGAACGAAGACTCCAGATTATTTATAAATTAGTTTTAGTGCGTGCGTTAGATTATTAAGATTGTATGTCGTCGTTGTAATTATGTCGAGTAATTATTGCCGTAACTTGACTTTGCTCGCTCCGTTTTCTGACTCCGACTCAGCCTTCTGCTGTGTTGACTTGCTTGCAGGTTCTGAGCCGATCCAGTTTCGGTATCCGGCGTGAAGTCATTGAGAGGGATGTCTAAGAGACTCTTTCACTCGTCTTCTGACGATCCCCTGTGTTAACGTAATCCTGGGCACGCCATGTTCTCATGTCACCCAGTAGCGCCAGAAACCGTTTGAGCGCATCTCTTTGCCATCTTTCTTGGTGATGGAGTGACGGGTATCGGGCTGGTTGGCTCACTTGTAAGCATTGAACGCGTCGCGTCACCCTTGAACCAGAGCCTTCTGCTCTGGTTCGATCTTGTTTCTCTCTTTGAAAGAATCAGAGCCTTCCGCCTGATTCGCCATTGATTCCTCGTGGATCGGAGACTTCTTCTCCGATTCACACTTTGTCCCGCAATAATTACTCGACTTACGCTAACTGGAAAAGAAGTCTTTTCCGTGAAAAAGACTATTTTTCCATTTAGCGACCTGCGAACTTAGTTTTTAAGAATCGTCGTTGTAAGAAAGGGAGACAGAACGAAGGAAGACTTCGTTCTGACTCCCTTTCGGGTCTCTTGTGCAGCAACCTCCTCGTGGTGAGACCTGGGCAATCGATATTATCCACAATTCGCAAAATGCTATAACTTATAAATTATAGTATCTTGCATGTAGTGGATAATATCGAGCTAATAGCTGCACATTTAGAATTTGCGTAAATATGTATTTCATAGTAGAATGTAAGACTTGTAATACTTTCTTCCTTTTCCTATGTACCAGCTTCAACAATTATTTTCAATTAATAATCCAAATACAAAGTTTTCGTTTAAGATGTGTAACTCTTGCTCTCGTGAGCGAGTGTTAAATAGATTTGCACTTCTGCAGTAGATTGTAGGTTCTGATGTAGTCTAAATATGATGTACGTACTGAGATGTACGTTACATATCGCATATTATTTCGACATTGAAACATTATTTTATATTCAAATTAAATAATTGGTTGAAACTAGTTCTTATTCGGACTAAAAGTTAGTTCTGATTCATGTGTTAGAGGGGGTAAAAAGATGAGGCAGGATCTGTTCCATGTTGCCGCATTACGTTCGTACAAAAAGTTATCAATGCTCGCATCGAAATCGTTCGAACGGTTTCTATCACAAGCGATGAGATAAATGTTTTGTCCTGCTTTTCGAAGCTGTGGAAATTCAGAGGCACGTTGCTTTTTAATCTAAACCACAATTTTATTGAACGATCATTTGAATATTCGATGACTTCTTCAAAAAAAATTATCATTTTTAAAAACTTTTTATGCGAATATAAAATTGTTAAAAATTTTGCAATTTTCAATTCGTGGTTTTTTTATTACATATATGTACACCTGATTATATGGATAAAAACCATGTTCACCAAAGCAATTTGCAGAACACACGTGTAGTTTTAATATTATTTTCATCATTTTTATATTATTAACAAATGTTAACTTATCAACATAACTAATTTGAATTTTAACACGAAATGTATTGTTTTCTGATATGAAAATGTTAAGAAATGTATAAACTTTCGCGACATGATAATTGTTGCAGTGTACACGAGCATGTGTAAACTGATATTCATATATTAAAAATTATGCAGATTATAATATGTTCAGCCGACAAGAACCGACTGAATTGTTTAGATAGTTAAGCCTCACTCTCTTTTCATCCGTCACGTACGATAGCCAGTTCATTCACCAAAAACTCCTTGCAGTAAAACAGTTACCTTAAAACGTTATAACAGCTAATAAATCCAAGAAGCCATATTGCCATTAAGACCTTAAGTTTATGAATATTGTCGCATCTGCCCAGCAGATTAACTTCCAATACCGAATTCTTTAGTTTCCGCTTGCCATTGTTAAAAGTCAAGGGGCTTCTCAGGTTTATTACCTGTTACGGTCAAGCCCTCGAGACTCGAGACCCGCGAACGCAAGGCGACGCGAAGGCTAACCGTAGCGCACCCGAACATGCTACCCCTACTTGTGACCGATCAACGAGGGCGGTCTTCGAGGGCGGCCACTTTCACCATTTCCATAGATTTCACATAACCAATTAGAAAACTACTTCATTTCCCATTACCATCTTCATTGAAAATATCACCCACCAATCAGTACACTTTCAACATAGCACACGCCCACGCCGACACTTTAAAAACACACGACACACAGCTCTCAGCGTCATTTTCGCAAACAACAGCCTCTTTTAACATAGTCTCATCGTTTCATTTTAATACCATCTATTTTGATTAATTATTGTTAAAATATATTAAAGTTTTTTACTCGTGTTACAAAATCAGTGTTTACTACTTTACTATCCCTATAACTAGACCAGGTCGTAGGGAATTCGTTTCAATACGCGTTGTCAGGAACACCTGAGTCGAGGATTTACGACCTTCGGCGACGTCGAGTCTTGAACGGCATCACAGCGCGATACAAACGAACATAATACGTCGTCGAAAGCCTCAAATAAAATTCTTTCCTGAACTTCGAAGAAAACTTTTCCCTACAAATACAGTTTAACTTATCCGATTTGTGGCATGTTTAGACTTATTTTCATCAAAAAAGCATTTGCAATCGACTCATAATGCTTCCATGGCAGAATTATGAACCATAATAAACATTTTACTGTTATTAATACGCGTTAGTGAAACCTTTACATTGTTGTTTTCAAGAGGCTCACGTAGCGGCGACGTACGATATGGACGTGATTCAGCATCAGAGGCAACATTGTAACACACATTGTATCATAAATAAATCCAATTTTATTTATTATTAACATTATCATAATGGTAAGATCACCTATCGATTGAATATGTTTTTCTGATCAAAATAAGCCCAAACACGGCATAAATCGGATTATCATGCATATATAGCGTACATTGAACTGAAAACAACGTGCGAAACATTTCCGACGACAGAATCTGTCTACAGAAGCTGACGGAATTTGAAACGTCTCGAGCTCGATAAATGCGGTAGTGCCTGTACGTGACCACTGTTGCTCACGGTATTTGTTGTTGCACACAAGAAATAATAAATAGAAATAATAAATCACGTTGATAAAATTTGCGCACGTTAATGACGCACGTCATTAAAACAAAAATTGTTATCTCTTCAGTCAAATATATTGTTTTTCTACATATTGTATAATAAAGCAATGTCTCTTTGGACACTTTAGAATTAAACTAATTCAATAGAAAATTTGCATTACTTTTTATACATATTTATTAAAAATATTATAACGAAAATTTAATTTAATGAATTTAATGAATTTATGAAAATTTAATGAATTCTTATTCTTCTGCAGATGAAAAAAATGCAAGTACTTATTTTAAAAACAAGAAAACACAAGCATAGTTAATATATGTGTAATGTGTAATCACTCATCAACTACATAGAATTTGTATTGATTTTAAGTGTAAAGAAAGTAAACTATTGGTCTAAAGTGTATAAAACTATTATAATATACATTCATTAGTGACACGAGCAATAAAAATAATATTACGTATAGAAACCAAATTAATTTTACTACAATTCGTATTTTTGTAATACATTCTTCATAAATATTATTTTCATATATATATATATATATAGACTCTTCGTGATACACATTAGTATCTGTACAACAAACGAATAGCAAGAAGAGCCTAATTGCAAGCCTACCCGGCCGAATTCTTAACCTGCCTAGTGTAAAAGTTAATCTTCCCTGTGAGTGTGCATATGTACATATAGGCATTTTGCATATTTTCTTTCATTTTGTTTTACCCATTGTGTTGTGTGCCTAACTACAGTATATCTGATTAATATTCGGACAGTCTTAAAACGATGAGAACTTTTTAAATATTGGACTCAAAGACTTTGATTTTTCTGAGAAGCTAGAACAATTAATTGATTATGTGATGTGGGGACAAAATTTGGAGAAAATTGTAACTGGTCGGAATTGTAAAGAAAATTTTAAAAGTCGTATTTACTACATATGTGTAAATTATATACATATTCCGCAAATGTCATGAAAATCGGTTCATGCGAAAGATGTAAGAATCTGTAGATTTATTACAGTTAGAGACCGAAAATCGCGAGAAACTGTAATTTTTACCATGATTTTGATGAAATTTGTGGGATAGGTACATACCTATTATCGACACAGACCTACAAAACGTATTTTTGAAATTTTCGATATAGGCCCACATAAGAAGTGTTGTAAAATACGGTTTTGAGGATTCTCTCGGCAATTCCGATCAATTTGTAATATTTTCAAAAAATTTTTTTTTGCACGTCATGTAGTGTTAAAAAGGTGGACTGTGTAATTACAATTCCAACGACTTTCCAACGGTGGCTCGAATATGAGGAGATAGGAGTTTTTGAGGGAAAGTAAATTGTCGTACAGCGAGGTTATATTGATAGTAACCCACCTAATGGTGGGCCGTTTATTTTATCAAAATAATCCCCGTTGGTGGACGGCGGTCTGCAGTTCCTCCGTCTCCTCCGGTGGTCCCTTGGACGTCTCGCGACGTTGGCGTCTGAAATTAATACTAACGAACGAAGGTGTGAAACCACCTATTCGACACGATACGTATCCGTTCGTGACGCTGTTTCCCGTACGCTCCTGACTGCGATAATCGCTATCGAAGGAGGGGGAGTACAGCCAAACTGCTCAGAACGCAGAGTTAGTGGACTGTATATTTTTGACGAATCTCGATAATCGAGAATCCGTCCGCTCGCACTGGCGTAGTCACGGTTAAACCGATTCTACTGCGTGGGCGTCAGCGTAAGGGTGGCGGTTAATCTTACAGGGAGGTTGTAAGGCTCCAAGTTCGATAATCCAGCCGAATTAACCCGTGCATCAACAACCTTGATTCAAAGCTCGCGAGTGACTCAATTCGTCACGCGGCTATAGAAATCTCCGTGGAAGACGTGGTCTAACTCACCACTTACTTGCACAAAAGCGACTATATATAGAGATATATAGAGGGGGCGTATTGTAAGCGTGTTCAGACCAGTCACTATCCCCACTCTCAATACTATCTCCGTCGTAATGACGACGCCGTATATGGCAGGTGTGACTATGGTGGTCGAACGGGTCAAGTCTGCCGAGATCGTCGTCACGCTCTCTCTCAAAGGAGGGTGACAAGGCTAGGACGTACCAATCAAGACCTGTGGCTGGACCGATCAATTCCCGCAAAGCGTATAATGAATTGACCTTGTCACAATCCGAGTATCCGTTATTCTGCAGCACTGGGACGTCACAACGTATGCCAGAGCTTATGGCAGAGAAAATGTACTCGGAAAGAGTGTCCTCACGGGTGGCCGTACGGAATCGGAAAATACGATTCCTTCCAAGAGTTTCTCTTCAACACTTACATCCACAAGATCGACTATCTGCGCACAATAGAAGCGGCGTGTAACGTAAGCGTGTTAATAAAGAGTTTCTCTTGAACGGCGGGCAGTGAATTCGGGGAACGAACACAAATCTCGCGTCAATCACACCGAAATGCACTTGTGCGCGGTGAAACAACAACCATGCACTATTTAAGTACGAAACTCGGAAAATACAGAGCTTGATTTAGGTATTTGTACTACCTGTCGGCTCTCTTACTGCGTGTGGAACGATCTCGTACACGACATCAGTTCCGGTCGCACAGTCGTGCAAAAGCTCGCTGGCGGATACTTGGTACAAGTGTCCGATAGCTCGACTGGAGAGGGAACGACGGGTTAAATATCCAAAATCTAGATGAATTCCGAATTTGCCAACTCTTGCTCGGGCTTGTCAGCTCTCTGAATGCGTTTGGAACGATTTCGAAACCGATCTCAGTTCCTGTCGCACAGTCGTGCAAAAGCTCGCTGGCGGATACCTGGTACAAGTATCCGATAGCTCGACTGGAGAATTTTGACAGCAGCTAAGACTCAGAAGCAGTGTTTGCGTGCGCGCCTCGTTAGCAAGTGACTCGCCAGCACGATTCGTGAGCGAGTTACTCCTCGCACGTCTCGTAAGCAAGTGTACGCGAACCGGCAAGCGTCGCGAGAGATTCTCAGCTGATCCGCTACGCGGCGCTGTCTCTCTCTTATCCGCCTGTCTCTGTTCAGCGTATGTTTGTATGCCGTTCTCTTTGTCTCTCTTTACCTTCGCGTCGCGAGTTTGAACTGAACGTTTTGCACGGTGATCAACCGATCGCCGTGTTTATCGGCTGACATTAGCTGGTAGCCAGAAAGTCACGCCGTTTTTACTTGAATTATTATGGGTTATTGGCCTTTCGAACAAATAACCTCGGAGGAATCGCCAACAAATTTAGATCGCGACAATTGCGAAATTCAAGCACGTTTCAAACTAACGCGATATTTAAACAGAATTCAATGTCCGTATGCGCCCTGCGGTATTGGTTCTGCAATGTTAATTTTCTACTACTGAAACGCGGTCGCGACTCTTATAATTAAATCGCATCTTTTAGGTGTGTTCTTCAATATTTGTGTAGACGCGATGCGATGCAACGAGTGTCTAGATGCGTGAGTCAATCGGAATTGTATCAATATTAAACGAATTTAGGTTTGTATTAATTAGTAACGCTAACTTGACCCGTTGTGGTTTTCGCGTAACTCTAATAAAAATCGCGAATGCCTACACCGCACCGGGCAGCCGTTGCAACTGGAGCATGGGCGCCTGAAATGTCGAAACATTCAAATGCAAACGCGATCTTATTGATGCGCAACGCTAAATTGACAAATCAAAATTCGAAAGGCAATTTAAATACAACATTTAGTACTCCAACATTTGAAATTATAGATCAGTATCACTAGAACTACTTTAAGTCCCGATTATTTATTTGCAACGTTATCAGGAACTTTAATTAACTGAGAAAATTTATACTTGTACAACGCGTACGTTAATTCGTTTCGCAACGCTACTCGAAATCGCGGATATGCCCATCTCACAGCTGATCGTTGCAGCTCGAGCATGGGAGCCTGAAAAGTCGAAATACTCTAAAGACAACGCGAACTTTTGGTACGCAACGCTAGTTCAACGAACAGAGATCCAAAAAAGATGACTCTACTGTTTCTGTAAAACAAATCGCGACTATTTGTTTCGCAACGCTATACCATTGGAGGGAAGACTAACTTTCATCTCTGTTCAAAATCGACTAATGCAACGCGTAGTTTTTTCGCAACGCTAGTGTAAATCGCGGACGTTCCCATCTCGGCTGATCGTTGGGGCTGCCAGGCCTGCCCATGCATGCAACTAACTACTTTTACTACTACTCTATTTCTACGGACGAGTACAGTGACAAAGTAGTAGCGGAGTGACTTCTCATCCGAAGATGGGAAGCCATTGCAATAATTGCCCTCTTGAGCGACAGTTTGTCGGGCATCTTCTTTTTCTTCGGCGGTCCGCCAACAAACTGTAACCCTAAACGTGCTCGCAGCGAAAACGATCGACGACTTTCGAGACGAATCACAAGTCTCGAGAGAAGCTGATAGTTCCGCTGGTGCAATCGAGCAGGTGCACAACGTTTCGAGACCATAATCCGCGCGCGTTCGCGTCCGCGTCCGCGAAAAGCTATGCGAGCAAGAAGAATCGAGCACGAAGGTGTCCATCGAACGTCATGCCTCGTTCGATTTAGATTCGAGTCGAAAGTTCAAGCTCTTCCAGTAACTGACTACCGCGAGAGTCGCGGCCTACCCGAAAGAGAAAGCGATAGCCAGCCCCGGCCCCTACCTACTTAGAATTAACAGTCACACCAAGAGGGTAAGCTACCTATCCTGCCTAGCCCTATATTTAAAAAATGGCAAAAGACACAGGCTCTCCAACACACTCGTTACACGGTTTTCTCACACAGACACCAGGGTGCAATAGCCTAATACCTAGGGAGAACGTCCCGGGACGTCTCCGACACCCTAACGTTCGATCTCACTCAAGCACACTCTAAGGTACGTACCAGTTTTCCTGAAATTGACTGACAATGGTAGCGATCATTGTGAGACGTTAATTTAATTAATTACAGGCTTAGTTTTCATCAATGAATTGAGAAACTACGCGCGCACATATTCCACGAAGATCCATGTAGCATGTCGCGGATCGACTGGAATATGCGCTACCAAATCAAATTAGAAGAACCGACGCGACGCAATTCCATTGCCTAACCACACACTCGCACAAGTGGAAAATGCGTCGTGCACGATACTCTAACCATTGTCAGTCGCCTCACATATTTATGTTAGAAATATATTGTGCCCGTTGCACTCACCCTCCCGAGTAGCGCCTGGGCACGCGAAAGGGTTCGAGCAACGAACAGGGATTTCAATATCCTGAAAATCCTAACTAAAAAAATTATTTAAATTGTGTACGGTCTAATGTTGTTTTATGATTGCAAAATGAATCGACTTGTAATTCAAAATTTAATTTTAATGAATATTCAAAATATATAATGTTAATGAAGATTCAAAATTTAATTTTAATGGAGATTTAAAATTTAATTGGAATGAAGATTTAAAATTTAATTGGAATACATTTTGATAAATATTTCATGCATTCATTTAAAATTTTCAAGAAAATATTTAGAGACCCTCGGGCGATCCTCTCGACAAAGCAACGTTTCGAAATATTGGAAAAAGTTCTCTACTAAACGTGAAGTACTCGTGCTTTGTCTTAAGAATCTACCCGTCGCGAATCGTCTTTTTGTACGTGTTATCTGATGTTTTCGAGCAATTCAAATGAATTTGAAAGAACAAAAGATCTTTTTCTCGACCATAAAAAGTGATTACGTCGTGAATTTTGTACCAAATTGCGGAAGATATCTAAATACCTTCTCGCAAATTGGTGATCCAAGTATTATTCCGGCGTTTCCGGATTAAATTTTGCCGGCAGGGACGAAGGGACGGTTACGAGAAATAACACTTTCTTTAAACGGCACAGCTTTTAATACTGGGACGGACACGACGTAAAACGAGAACTATAATACACTTTTTTACAGAATGTACACGCGATACGCAGGGCGTAGTTTGGATTCGCGATTCTCGGGTCGCGGGGGACCTTTCGTGATACCGAAATTGCCGTTTTTCTTTACGCTTTCAATTCAGACGCTTGCTTATTTCTAACGGGCGCATCGGTGCGCTGTGCCTTATAACACCTCCTTCCCATCGGTGGGAAGGGGGTCGCGGGGCGCGGGTTTCCGAGCGTTTTGTTTGGGACCGCCGCGGTCCTCGCGGTACCGCCGGGTATTATCGGGCGTAGCCGCGGTTTCGCCCGAACAAGTATCGAAATTGATATGTTTATAAAAAAACGCGACGTACAAAAAGACCCTACCTAACTAGGAAACAGATCACTACCCGCAGGAACGCCTGGCGTTCCTACGGTCACTGTACTCGCCAAAATCAACTACCAACTCAATCAACTACAGATAATTATAAAAAAGTCTGTTGTTTTTTTCTCACTTACTACTTGTTAGGGGTTTGTGAGATGCTACGTTAGAGTCCTGGAATCAGAAAAGGAAACAACAAAATATTAAAATCGATACATACGATTTTTCATCGGGATATAAAGGGAGTCTATTTAAATTATTCTCAAAGTAACGATAGCGAATCTAGTCGAAATGAATCGTTGCCTCGAATTGTTAGCTAGTGTCTCTATCATATGGAAAATAAATTCAATTTGTAAAGATGTTTCACTAATAATTTTTTATTAATAATTTAAAACTAAAATATTCGACAACAAAGTTTAATTGAGAAGATATATATTCTTTCCCCCTTGAAGAAAGCACGACACGTTGCCACTCGATCTCGGCTATCGATGTCGTCTTTGGATCGACGTCATCTTGGGTTGATACATCCTTTTCCCTCAGGCTGTGCAACAGAAACGACAAAATCATTTAATTTCATTTAAAAGGAAAGAAACCGTTTGTATTGAATATAAATTCAAAATTAATTTACATCTGTACAATAAAGTGAATATTTACGAAAAGTATGTTCAGCGTTCGAAATGATCCCACGATGCACTCGGTGACAAGTTTCTCCATAACTTTGCATTCTTCATACTGGAATATGCTGAATATACCTGAATAATTGACACAACGAACCCATAATTATAAAATACTCGATTCATCTATCAAATGGAGAAATGAAATGTACACTTACTCTGATTATACAGCTGACGCCCGCAAAAAGGTTCTTCTTCCACGATGATTTGCTGGTTAGGCTTACAACCCTTGTTTCCAATACGCGACGCGACGCGACTATTCAAAAACCGAGGGACCACAGAAATGGACTAGATTTTTCAAAAACCGTCCAATCTCTTAATGATCTAATTACTTATACTATACAATAATCCAGAAGTAAGATAGACGAACAATAGACACTAAAATTGTCGCACTGTGCGCTCGACAGAGGTGCACAGACAACCCGACCTGCGCGCTCAAAGAGGGGTTGTTTCTACAGATTCCAATGGCCGGGCACGAAGAGGTCGGACACCTACGGCTTACAATCGTCCTTCTGAGCCCATGTCCAAGGTGCCATCGGGGAACACCGTCAAACAATATCTACTACAATTACGATTGTACGCAATAGGATACGGGCTGCCAAGGCCACCACCTTCCACCAGGCGCACCCACTTGTTCTGCGCCCAGTAAGCCAAAGGAATCACAAGAAACAACTCCGAGCAGACATGCAGGTGATAGCTGGGTACCAACCGAAGCCAGCGATCCAATTCGATTGCACCCGAGAAGCGGATGCAAGTGCATTTAGTGCTGAGCAACAATACCAACGATGCAACAATTTTCAAGTGTTCTTCTAGTATATTCTATTATATTCTAGTATATTCTAGTATATTCTAGTATATTCTAGTATATTCTAGTATATTCCTGTATATTCTAGTATATTCTAGTATATTCTAGTATATTGTAGTATAGTATAGTGTATTCTGGAATATTCTACTATATTCTGGTATATTCTAGTATATTCTAGTATATTCTAGTATATTCTAGTATATTCTAGTATATTATAGTATATTCTAGTATATTCTGGTATATTCTAGTATATTCTAGTATATTGTAGTATATTCTAGTATAGTATAGTGTATTCTGGTATATTCTAGTATATTCTGGTATATTCCAGTATATTCTAGTATATTCTAGTATATTCTAGTATATTCTAGTATATTCCAGTATATTCTAGTATATTCTAGTATATTCTAGTATATTCCAGTATATTCTAGTATATTCTAGTATATTCTAGTATATTCTATTATATTCTGGTATATTATAGTTTGTTCAGGTATATTCTAGTATATTCTAGTATATTCCAGTATATTCTAGTATATTCTAGTATATTGTAGTATATTCTATTATAGTACAGTGTATTCTGGTATATTCTAGTATATTCTGGTATATTCCAGTATATTCTAGTATATTCTAGTATATTCTAGTATATTCTAGTATATTCTAGTATATTCTAGTATATTCCAGTATATTCTAGTATATTCTAGTATATTCTAGTATATTCTGGTATATTCTATTATATCCTGGTATATTATACTATGTTCGGGTATATACTAGTACATTCTGGTATATTCTAGTATATTCTGGTATATTCTGGTATATTCTAGTATATTCTAGTATATTCTAGTATATTCTGGTATATTCTAGTATATTCTGGTATATTCTACTATATTCTAGTATATTCTGGTATAGTCTGTTATATTCTAGTATATTCTAGTATATTCTGGTATATTCTGGTATATTCTAGTATATTCTAGAATAATCTAGTATAATCTAGTATATTCTAGTATATTCTAGTATATTCTAGTATATTCTAGTATATTCTAGTATATTCTAGTATATTCTAGTATATTCTAGTATATTATAGTATAGTATAGTATATTCTGGTATATTCTGGTATATTCTAGTATATTATAGTATATTCTGGTATATTCTAGTATATTCTAGTATATTCTAGTATATTCTGGTATATTCTACTATATTCTAGTATATTCGAGTATATTCTAGTATATTCTAGTATATTCTAGTATATTCTAGTATATTCTAGTATATTCTAGTATATTATAGTATAGTATAGTATATTCTGGTATATTCTGGTATATTCTAGTATATTATAGTATATTCTGGTATATTCTAGTATATTCTAGTATATTCTAGTATATTCTGGTATATTCTATTATATTCTATTATATTCGAGTATATTCTAGTATATTCTAGTATATTCTAGTATATTCCTGTATATTCTAGTATATTCTAGTATATTCTAGTATATTGTAGTATAGTATAGTGTATTCTGGTATATTCTAGTATATTCTGGTATATTCTAGTATATTCTAGTATATTCTAGTATATTCTAGTATATTCTGGTATATTATAGTATATTATAGTATATTATAGTATATTCTGGTATATTCTAGTATATTCTAGTATATTGTAGTATATTCTAGTATGGCATAGTGTATTCTGGTATATCCTAGTATATTCTGGTATATTCCAGTATATTCTAGTATATTCTAGTATATTCTAGTATATTCCAGTATATTCTAGTATATTCTAGTATATTCTAGTATATTCTGGTATATTCTATTATATCCTGGTATATTATACTAGGTTCGGGTATATACTAGTACATTCTGGTATATTCTAGTATATTCTGGTATATTCTGGTATATTCTAGTATATTCTAGTATATTCTAGTATATTCTAGTATATTCTGGTATATTCTAGTATATTCTGGAATATTCTGGTATATTCTGGTATATTCTAGTATATTCTAGAATAATCTAGTATAATCTAGTATATTCTAGTATATTCTAGTATATTCTAGTATATTCTAGTATATTCTAGTATATTATAGTATATTCTGGTATATTCTGGTATATTCTAGTATATTATAGTATATTCTGGTATATTCTAGTATATTCTAGTATATTCTAGTATATTCTGGTATATTCTACTATATTCTAGTATATTCGAGTATATTCTAGTATATTCTAGTATATTCTAGTATATTCTAGTATATTCTAGTATATTCTATTATATTCCTGTATATTCTAGTATATTCTAGTATATTCTAGTATATTGTAGTATAGTATAGTGTATTCTGGAATATTCTACTATATTCTGGTATATTCTAGTATATTCTAGTATATTCTAGTATATTCTAGTATATTCTAGTATATTCTAGTATATTCCAGTATATTCTAGAATATTCTAGTATATTCTAGTATATTCTGGTATATTCTATTATATCCTGGTATATTATACTATGTTCGGGTATATACTAGTACATTCTGGTATATTCTAGTATATTCTGGTATATTCTGGTATATTCTAGTATATTCTAGTATATTCTAGTATATTCTGGTATATTCTAGTATATTCTGGTATATTCTACTATATTCTAGTATATTCTGGTATAGTCTGTTATATTCTAGTATATTCTAGTATATTCTGGTATATTCTGGTATATTCTAGTATATTCTAGAATAATCTAGTATAATCTAGTATATTCTAGTATATTCTAGTATATTCTAGTATATTCTAGTATATTCTAGTATATTCTAGTATATTCTAGTATATTCTAGTGTATTCTAGTATATTCTGGTATATTCTGGTATATTCTAGTATATTATAGTATATTCTGGTATATTCTAGTATATTCTAGTATATTCTAGTATATTCTGGTATATTCTACTATATTCTATTATATTCGAGTATATTCTAGTATATTCTAGTATATTCTAGTATATTCCTGTATATTCTAGTATATTCTAGTATATTCTAGCATATTGTAGTATAGTATAGTGTATTCTGGTATATTCTAGTATATTCTGGTATATTCTAGTATATTCTAGTATATTCTAGTATATTCTAGTATATTCTAGTATATTCTAGTATATTCTAGTATATTCTAGTATATTCTAGTATATTCTAGTATATTCTAGTATATTGTAGTATATTCTAGTATATTATAATATATTCTAGTATATTCTGGTATATTCTGGTATATTCTAGAATATATTATAATTTATTCTAGTATATTCTGGTATATTATAGTATATTATAGTATATTATAGTATATTCTGGTATATTCTAGTATATTCTAGTATATTGTAGTATATTGTAGTATATTCTAGTATGGCATAGTGTATTCTGGTATATTCTAGTATATTCTGGTATATTCCAGTATATTCTAGTATATTCTAGTATATTCTAGTATATTCCAGTATATTCTAGTATATTCTAGTATATTCTAGTATATTCTGGTATATTCTATTATATCCTGGTATATTATACTATGTTCGGGTATATACTAGTACATTCTGGTATATTCTAGTATATTCTGGTATATTCTGGTATATTCTAGTATATTCTAGTATATTCTAGTATATTCTAGTATATTCTGGTATATTCTAGTATATTCTGGTATATTCTGGTATATTCTAGTATATTCTAGAATAATCTAGTATAATCTAGTATATTCTAGTATATTCTAGTATATTCTAGTATATTCTAGTATATTCTAGTATATTATAGTATAGTATAGTATATTCTGGTATATTCTGGTATATTCTAGTATATTATAGTATATTCTGGTATATTCGAGTATATTCTAGTATATTCTAGTATATTCTGGTATATTCTACTATATTCTAGTATATTCGAGTATATTCTAGTATATTCTAGTATATTCTAGTATATTCCTGTATATTCTAGTATATTCTAGTATATTCTAGTATATTGTAGTATAGTATAGTGTATTCTGGTATATTCTAGTATATTCTGGTATATTCTAGTATATTCTAGTATATTCTAGTATATTCTAGTATATTCTAGTATATTCTAGTATATTCTAGTATATTCTAGTATATTCTAGTATATTCTAGTATATTCTAGTATATTCTAGTATATTATAATATATTCTAGTATATTCTGGTATATTCTGGTATATTCTAGAATATATTATAATTTATTCTAGTATATTCTGGTATATTATAGTATATTATAGTATATTATAGTATATTCTGGTATATTCTAGTATATTCTAGTATATTGTAGTATATTCTAGTATGGTATAGTGTATTCTGGTATATTCTAGTATATTCTGGTATATTCCAGTATATTCTAGTATATTCTAGTATATTCTAGTATATTCCAGTATATTCTAGTATATTCTAGTATATTCTAGTATATTCTAGTATATTCTAGTATATTCCAGTATATTCTAGTATATTCTAGTATATTCTATTATATTCTGGTATATTATAGTTTGTTCAGGTATATTCTAGTATATTCTAGTATAATCTAGTATATTCTAGTATATTCTAGTATATTCTAGTATATTCTAGTATATTCTAGTATATTCTAGTATATTATAGTATATTTTAGTATATTATAGTATATTATAGTATATTCTGGTATATTCTAGTATATTCCAGTATATTCTAGTATATTCTAGTATATTCTAGTATATTCTGGTATATTCTATTATATTCTGGTATATTATAGTATGTTCAGGTATATACTAGTATATTCTGGTATATTCTAGTATATTCTAGTATATTCTAGTATATTCTGGTATATTCTACTATATTCTAGTATATTCTGGTATAGTCTGGTATATTCTAGTATATTCTAGTATATTCTGGTATAGCCCGGTATATTCTAGTATATTCTAGTATGTTCTGGTATATTCTGGTATATTCTGGTATATTCTAGTATAGTATAGTGTATTCTGGTATATTCTAGTATATTCTGGTATATTCTAGTATATTCTAGTATATTCTAGTATATTCTAGTATATTCTGGTATATTCTACTATATTCTAGTATATTCGGGTATATTCGAGTATATTCTAGTATATTCTAGTATATTCTAGTATATTCTAGTATATTCTAGTATATTCTGGTATATTCTGGTATATTCTAGTATAATCTAGTATATTCTAGTATATTCTAGTATATTCTAGTATATTCTAGTATATACTAGTATATTCTAGTATATTCTATTATATTCTAGTATATTCTAGTATATTCTAGTATATTCTAGTATATTCTATTATATTCCTGTATATTCTAGTATATTCTAGTATATTCTAGTATATTG